>JAXRJS010000068.1:8592500-9195000 GCA_037127375.1 Dione juno
CATGGAGAGAAAATGTTGTCATAGTTATTTGATCCGTATTGAAATAAGCTTCGGATAAATATTAATTAAAAATTTAAAATGCGGTTTGAGGTCTGCACTCTGGAGCGAATAAGTAAATCTATATTTTAAATTTAAACATGACTGTAATTGAATACAATTTATACGTAAATATGTAGGTGAATTAAATTTTACAATTATATATATTTTATTTTATTATTATAAACTACATACATATATTTTTAAGGGCATATGTAGTGATAACTTCGTTGTAGTTTTATGGGCTTGGTGTCGAAGTTAGAAATGCGCTGGGAGAATTCATGGGTTCATAATAACTATCAAGACACTCTGTTTCGCTCATCTAAGAGCCATTATATTTTGAATGGTTGAACCCAACACCCCGCTTTTCCTTAGTAGACCGAGGAAATAAATATTTTTTACATAATATAATCAGTTATTGCATAATATTATTTATTGTACTAAAAAATAAACATATGGGTAACATTAAAAACAATATAGTACACAAACGTGGACTTATCCCTACAAGAGACCTCTTCCAACCAACCTATGGTAGAGGATGAGTTATAAGCAGTTAAGCAGATTGTAGTGTGAATAGTACCAATAACCATCATATATACAGTTAGACACGGTACTGATGGATTCATTGGCAATTTAGAGAAATATATATATATATATATATATATATATATATATATATATATATATATATATATATATATATATAATAGTAGTTCTACTCGTATATTACATATCTATTTTTTAAGTTTAATTTTCTTTTTCCGCATAACACCGAAGATGAGAGAGCCTAGTGTCTCTCGAGTGTCGGCGAAACTCAACGCCGTACTTTTTCATAATAAAGAGAAAAAGCAATAATTGCAATTTGTAGCATTTATAAGCCTGAAGCTTATTATATTATATTAAAATATATAACTAACTGGAATCTTATTTTAGACGCCATCGTGGTAGGGGGATAACTTTTGACTATAAGCGTATACTTATATTTCCACAATGTAAGATAAGATTTAAGGTTGAGTTCCACAACTCAACAAGTTAACAGGCAATGTCTCCATTAGTACTGAAAATAAAGATGGAGTCTATACATTGCTTAATTTTTTATATTAAAATCGAAATTAAAAAGCTTTTAAAGTAGTTAGACAACACAAAAAAGAACTGCAGTAAGTAAGTACTATAAAAAAATAACACTTACTGACTATAGTTAAATATACGTCTCAATAACACCACAAATTCCGAAAGATTCTAAAACAAAACCTGTTCTACATTTGATTCCAGGTACAGCAGTTACAGGCACAAGTCGTGTTTACGACCGACACCTACATACATATTGGCATCGTAATACCCTAATATAATTTGTCAAGCACAAAACGCAATAAGTATTATGAGAACAAATTAAATATTTTACACGAGTGTACATTGAACAAAAGTATATTTAAAAATTCTATTTACAATTTTCTTCCTTATTCCTTACGAACTAGAGTTGATTATTCCATGATAAAGTAAGTCAAGGTTTACTTGAGGTAGGTTGTATTTTTTCTACCTCCAGGGAAATCACCGGTGGACATTAAATTCTGATGATGGGTGTGCAGCCATGTATTTTGGTTTTACAGCAAATAACTACTGGGACGTATGGATGTTGGTTTAAATGATTATCAATCATTTTAACTGTTTAATTTGATTAACCGAAGTAACATTTGGCTTATTTTCATTCAGTATTCATGGTATTTTAGTCAGCAATTCCTTTTTGAATTATATATATATTATATATATATTATATATATATATATATATATATATATATATATATATATATATATATATATATATATATATATATATATATATATATATATATATATATATATATATATATATATATATATATATATATATATATATATATATATATATATATATATATATATATATATATATTTAATCTATACTATATTAATATATTTATAATTTATATTTTCACAAAGACAAACAAAGTATTGTTGAATCTATTGTTAATTTAAGCTGAACATCCAACCCAATGATGATTATATCGCCTATAACATCATTTATGTAGATTTGAAGAATATTAAAGTATCAGAGATATTTTTTATTATAACATAAATATTAGCAATATTTCTATAAACTTTTAATTTTATAGAATTATCATTTTACGGTAAATAAAAAAAATACCTTCATGCCTTTTCCCGCATATATCATATCCTGCTTGGATAGGCAGACGGAACTATTTAGACTAGCCGCTCCCCACTTTCCGTCCAATTTTTGAGATATCGCGTGTTGAACTCAACGCCGCGCTTTGCCTTGTTACCAGAGCGGGGAAATGAAATAATTCTTTTGCCCAAGTGGGAATCGAACCCAGAACTGTCGTTTACAATGTGCTCTTGCACCACTACGTCCTTTCTGACGGATAAAAAATATAAATAACCTTTATAAATAACATTACATAAATACTATGTAAAGCTGAAAAATTTGTTTGGTTGAACGCCTTGGCTAATCTCAGGAATTACTTTAAAAATGATTTTGTGTTGGAGAGTCAATTTATCAAGGAAGCATATAACATTTAATAAATTTAATTATTTTATATAATTCTTGTATGTGTACCTAAAATTCTCTTTAAGAATAAAATTTACTGTTTATAAGTACTCATTTAAACTGAACAATATCTAATGATTTCTTTACTCACTATTTTAATTGCTAATATACTAAAGAGTTGCTAAAATATGCATTTGGGTTAGCCGTTCTAAACCGGAACTTCCGTTTTTCCATACATTCGTCTCTTTTATACCCACGGACGGCAAGCAATTTAAAAAATATCCCTCTCGCACTAATCGGATCTAAATCTACATAATTAAAAGTGAAAAGCGGCATTAAAAATGTGAATTGTATTCACAGTGCATTTTTATCCTGTATTATTTAGAGTATATTAAAAAAAAAGGTCTTTTTACAATAGTTCTCGTCTTGTTGTCCATTCTGTTGGGAAGAACCAGGTAGCACGTAATAATAGTGACTTTTAGATCGAGACAATGTTTATTTACCTGGCCATGTCCTGGCCTGTCATGTAATGTCGCTAGGTAACGTATATATAAAACGTAAAGTCATGTATGTATGTATGTATATATGCTTGTTGATATACTTAGTTGGGGATACCAAAACGTCTGTCCGTTTATTTTTCGAGTGTCACTTAAGATGTGACAACAAATAAAATTCGCCCGACGCCAAATTGTCAAAATGAAAAAAATATCGGTCATGTGCGACCGGTACTCGTGCACCGGGGGTTCCGTACCTATATGGCCGTATGTATTCATTAACTACACATATAAGATAGTAATGGTTTGATTTATAAATTATAATTTTAAGATTTTCCTCTTTATATATGCTATAATTTATAGCTTCCTGACGTGAAGTCTAAGTAAATAAAGTAAAACTAATAATATCTAGAAATACTTAAGAAAACATAAAAAATTAAATGCAGCGGGATTTGAACCAAGAGCTCTGACTACTAAGATCTCTTCCTCACGCTGCGCTGAAATTCTTATATGCTTTTTACAACTTATTTTGTTGTAGTTAGCATCTATGTAGGGAAATGATCATTGCTAAGATAATCATTTGGCAAGAGAGAATGCTATTTTTATTAAATATAAAAAATAAAATGAAATATTAGAAGAAACAACGAGTCGACAAACATAAATTTGCGGTTGTATGACTCCTTTTGTATAAAATAACCTACAGTATAAGTTTGTTGTGTTAACTGGTTTGTTTTTCTGAGATATATATTTGTTACGTGTATATCCTTCTTGTCCTCACATACGCTGCCCAATCTTGTTCTTTGACCAAATCGCAGAGGTTCACTCTCGGGGTGTGTCAGAGAGGGAAAGAGCGCAGCATGCTAGGCGTTAAATTAGCCGACCGCATAAGAAATTCGATCCTGCTTTTTAGAACTCATATCACAGACGTCTCCTAAAAAGCTTCAACACATTGAAATACGTCTAGGCAGCTCACGTCTGCTGTATATCTAATGTTTGCTTGGCCAAAATCACCACCAATTGGACCCCAACTGGGAAACGACCACGTGGCAGACCACCACGGCAATGACGGGAAGATTTTAAACATCTCAACGACTGGTACACGATAGCTCAGGACCGCAAAAAATGAAAAGGAGGTAGGAGGCCTTTGCCCTGCAGTACGACGAAAAAAAAAGAAATAAATAAATTGGTAACGGGATGTAAAAAAAATAATAATCTTTTGATTGCATTGAATAAAAGTGGTAGAATATAAGTAAATTATCGACTTCGATATTTAATAATAATTTCAGCTTTATTCCTCCACGTGATTTTGAGAAAAATGGTCTTGATAGACGGACGGACAGATAGACAAACAGATGAACCCCAAAGTGATCCTATAATGCTTCTGGTTTTTCCTTTAAGGTACGGCACCCTAAAAATCGATGTACCATACACGTGATGTGGGGTTGAATAGGTATTTATATTATTAAATTATATAATATAACTGATCGAACATTAGAAAAAGCGGAAGTTACGTAATAATTCAATATCATTCAATCGGCACTTACGAAAATAAGCTCCATTAATAGATTGATCGAATCTGAAGTCTTCCTCGCCATAAATTGACATACGTGTGAACGTCAAATTCGATTGTCATTTGAAAATCTTCACAATTCATGAGATTTTGAAATTTGTGCTGTTATCCCTGACGTTTGACAGAAACGATATGAATGCCCTAGAATGAGTAAAACGAGGAATAGCACGATAACTGTAGTATTGATACAAATATCTTGAAAAAATTAGCCAATTGTGATCCAATTTTATGTAGAAATATATTGATTACGCACAATGCTACTATGCTTAACTTAATAAAGAAAAATTATATCAAAAATACTTACTTGAACAAACAAAGAAAGTATTAAAATTTTTATGTAAAAGTAAGCAAAATAGCGTACATTCAGTTTTACGATAAGGTAAGGCTAGTAAGGGTGTGTAACGCTATTAATGAAGTTATTTATTCTTTTTACATACATTTTACTATATATTGTAAATTATATGCGTAGAACATTGAATAATAATAATGTATAATATAATACTAAAAAAAATATACCTATAATTGACTACACTATATTCATTTTCGAAGTATTTTTTAGTATTGCCAAGACCAATTTTGAAATACGAGTATCATACGATTTTGAATAAATTTTTGTCCAATTTTGAAATATCATCCTCAATCTCGATCGATTCGGCTTGAGTCAGCTAGTTGAAATACGTCGCTGTCATCTCCTTCGCATGACATTTTCGCCTGAGTGGGACGATATGCCTTGTGGAGAGTGTAGATTATTCGTGTTTCTGACCATACAACCTGTAAAGTTGGTCTAAGCCAGCTATACGCAAATTATTTATTTTCGGGGTTAAGCAGTTTTTCTTAATCTTGTTAAGTTGCTATAATTTTGCTTTTGGATGTAAAATTGAATATATTATAGAATGTACATACATATGTGTGAAAAGTAAAAAAAAATATATTCATAATAAAAATGTATGTTTTTACTTACATCTTCCGTAATACATGATGTATTACAGTAGATATCTAATAGACAAGAATAATCTTTTTTTTAATATTTTCAAACTTAACCAAGTAAAAAAACACTATATGTAAAATTATAGTATTTGCTTTATATTATTGTACATATAACTCATACTAGTTCAAATAAGATTTTCCAAATGTCTGTCGCATATCTCTTTAAGAGCGTCTCTCTTGATCTAAACTACGATTCCAATCACCAATCATGTCAAGAGTCCGGTTCGTCTATTTGACGTACCAGAAACGTTTACGCTTAGCATGACTTGCTTGATGATTCACAGTAGAAACAGCAAAGCAATATCCTACTATACAAGTATACATCTAAATACTGCTCTTTGCTTTAATTAAAAATGTACATTATATTCCGTAAATTCTCCATTCTCCGCTTTTATCTATTTTAGAGATTGTATGATTATATAATATGTGGAACGAATTTAAAATAAATTAAATTAGCTTCACGCTGTATCCCGCACAGGGCAGGGTAGGCAGAGGGAACCGTAGGAACCGTAGGAACCTAGTGTTAGACATCTTCCCCGCTTTCCGCATTTCGAGGCATTACGTGTTCGAGGCATTACGAGCGCCGTGGCTTGGAGGTGCAGAGGCACAGCGTCTGCCAGTAAACGCGACGGTTTGTGGGTTCGATTCCCACTCTTTGGCTACAGGGCAAAGCGCGGCGTTGAGTTCCGCCACTCAACACGCAATGCCTCGAATGGTGGAAAGTGTTGGAAACGGAGTGTCTTAACACTAGGTTCCTTCAACCTACGGTTTCCTCTGCCTACCCTGCTAGGTGCGAGATGCAGTGTGAAGCTTAATTAATTAATCAAATAAGCACAAACGTAGATGTATAACCAATTACTGGATTACATTAATAATTTAAATATAATATTATTGTAATAGTGTAAATTGTTTAATTCGAATGCCACGAGTATATTGGGAATGTTATTCAGTTCATATACAAACCGGAAGCAGATGGGTTCCGGTGGACTGACAATTTACAAAATTGATTTAAATGGAATCGTTCAATTCATGCAATCGCAAATGTAGGGTATTTTCATTGGTTATCTTATTATAGAAATGTATATGACATATTAATAGAATGCCTTTGTTCAATGTATATATATATATATATATATATATATATATATATATATATATATATATATATATATATATATATATATATATATATATATATATATATATATATATATATATATATATATATATATATATATATATATATATATTTTGTATTCATGATTTTGATTTGGTTTTTAAATTACTGTTAATGCTAATATAAAGAATGAGGATGATTGTAAATATTATTATTCAAAAGAAGAAAAAGCTGAAAAAGGATAACAAAATTAGGTTATAAGTAGAATGATGTTCGTGTCAGGATCCTGTGTTACCCGAATTGGAACTCTTTACACTTACCTTATTTATGTGCCGAGCCCACGCAACCATCGCGAACCCAAAAGTATCTCATTTTTTTTCTTTTTTAATTTTTTATTCTCATTCTAAGACCTGAGTCACTAGGTGACTATGTTGCTCTGGTTAGTAGTTATCTAAAAAATATATCAGTTATACAATTGCATACTATTCACACTTACTTAAAATTCTACAATCCGAACAATTAGGCGAGACAGTTTTCTTCATTAAAAACACAAATCGAATGTGTCCTGAGCGATGTGTAATTGCTGTCACAATATTATCCCGGTTTAATTTACATACATCTATCTATCCAAAAATGATAACAGGGTTAAGAGTTGAAATAACAAAATAAAATAATATAACGTCTTGTTTTTTATTTCATCCTGTCAACAAATATTAAAATGCTTAAAGTAAAATATATACATTTTTCTGTTTAAAAAATAATCGACGGAAAAATATATTCAGGCAAATATAATAAAGCCGCTTAGAAAGTTAGCGTTTAAGCTTCCTTACTTTGTGAAAGGTCGTCGACCTTCCCGTTAAGATTAACTCCTACTTAGTAAATGGAAATATAATATTTCACTTGAATATTATAGAAATATAATAACGAGGCCTTCGTAGCGCAGCGGCATAACTTCACATTGAAAATGTGATGGTTATGGGTTTGATTCACACTCGGGGAAATCAATCAATTATTTTCATATTCACACTTTGGTAACAAGACAAAGCGCGGCGTTGAGATCCGCCACCCATCACACAATGTCTCGAAAATTGGGCTGGAAAGTGTGGAACGCACTCCGTTCTAACACTATTTCCCTCTTATCTAGTAAAGTTTTTTTTTTTAATAAATGCAAACCCGAATATTATAAACAGATAGAATATACGTATATGAGTACTATTAGGTGAATGTAAGTAAATTCTTGCAACCATATCCTAGACAAGACGCTGTTTTTCCATACACCACTCGTACCTTAGTATGCTTAAGCCTACCTGATTAAAGTCGTAACGCCTTGAAGTACTCTAGCTTTGCGGCGAGCCGCGGTCACAGCCTGACATAATTACAGTAACTATCTTGCTGTTAATCGGACCTCCTTTAAGCCATTTGTTGTGTTTAATATAATAGAAACTACTCCATTGTATTTTAATTGCATAATTATATAAATTTTCCAATAATTTAAAATGTAGATACACTGTTCTGTATTATATCAGTACACTAGAATTGTGTCAAATTATCTTTTTTTGTTTACAAATTTATGACGCATGGTCTGTACGCGTTTTGCTTTATTATCATATTGCTTAGTACTAGGGAGCTATATAAGCGGTTTTTTTACATCATACTTATTTAATTACATTTAGATTTAGATATATATATACATTTCTTTAAAAAGCTATTTTTCTGTCCATGTTTCAAAATAACAAAAATATTTAGTAAATAGCATTCTCTGTTGCCAAATGTCTATTTTCAGAAATAATCTTTTGGTAGCGGAAATTTGTAAAAATCTTCCTACAGAGAAGCCAACAACATAAATAAGTTGTAACAAGCTCAGTCAGAGCGCTTGGGCGGTCTTTTCAATTGGCGCTTCAATTTTTTATACGTTTTCTACAAAAAATATTTTTCCACACTGAGCCTATTTGTATTCCGTATATGTACATGAAATTTCCTTAATATAGGCTTAAGTATAGGTTATTTATTCTCCAAAAAGGAAATCTAAAAAAAATCTCCATTCTCCACTGTCTACCTAAATCAATATAGTGTTTCTAAGTCTGGGGATATGATGTAGCAATTTATCTCATAAAACGATGTTTTAAATTTTTCCCAAACCACACGAACCATATTTCAGGTATGGCGTACTTACGTCATAACTCGAAAGACCGATTGTAATAAACGTCATGTGCTATTATTAATTCTATGAAAACAAAAACCTGTATAATAATATGAAAATATTTAGCAGAAACAATTTTGGCTTAATTTCATTAGAATCCAGAATATTTTACAATAGTCTGTGATATAAATTTGACATAATATTTCACATAAAAAAAAACACATACTATTACATTCCTGTTCGTTGACGATGGACAAATATTGCTAGCTCAATAGCTTCATATATTAAAAATACCAATACATTTGATAATAAATATTTGTACTAAACTAGTAAAAGAGCTAAAATGATATAATGACAAAATTATATTATATTCCATATGTATAATATTGATATCTCTACACCGAATGATCGTCTTCAAATTTAACGCACAATAAAACCGGATCCAGCCTCGTTGTAACGTAATCGTTAACAACCGCCCAATACCATATATCCCGCACTACCCCTTTATTGGGGACAAGGGCAGTGAATTATGAGTGTCGCTATATAGATGGACAATAAAATTTATCGTTTCGATAGTGGAGAATGTTATTCGGTTCATATAGGGTATGTACGTACGACTGGCAGATGCGTTCCGCGAATTTGACTGTTAACAAAATTTCAATATATATTAATGTCGTCGCTAAATTTGAACTACAGCATCCTGCTCGTGATCGATTGGAAATATCTGCGAGATGTGTATGAGATGTAATAAGTGCCCGAGGTTATTCTGACGGCAAGTACCTACAATGGATAAACATTTTCGATAAAGGGAAGATATTTTCTACGCGGATAAATACCTAATTCCTGAGATTAGGGTGTTGAACAAAACAAACACTTTAGCTTTGTAGTAATATAGACTATTAGAGTAATATGGTACAAGAAATACTTGAAACATTGTTCGCAATGACCGTTGGTGCAATTCGTTTTTTTTTATTGAATGCACTGATTTCTGTTATCGATATGAAATAAGACACTAAATTTTGTTTCCGTTGTAATAAATATTAACAAAAATGTAATTATATAATAAAAATGTTGATAAATTTAAAAAGCATGGAAATACTCGTTCACTTCATTTATCTTAATAATTTTCGATGCAACCATAAAGAATACTAATAGGTAGATATTACATCAAAGGTATTACTTTATGTTAAAATACCTTTATTTTTTTTTACTTTAGCTACTTAGAGTTAAAATTTACATCTTTATAAATATTATTTAGAAACATATTAGACATCACAACTGTTAGCCTACCGCCTGTTGACCTACCAACCCATGGTAGCGATTAGGGTGGGGTGCGGTTGTCCCACCAGGGCGCCAGGTAAAATATGGCGCTGCAGGAAGATTTTTTTAGTTTCTTTAAATTTATAATTATAACTTTGAATAAATATTTATATAAGTATCTTTAGCCTTTTTCTCGTACAAGGTTTAATTTCGATATAAAAATGTCGCTCATGGCCCTATCTTCCCGTACTTTTGCCTTATTTTGTCTGAAACCGTTTCTAGAAATCAATATCTTGCTTCGTGGTAGCGAAACGTACACGTTGATTGAAATAAACGCACACGCACTAAACACAAGGCACTCGTGGGAAATCAGAGGCGACAAATCTCAGTTGCGCGTTAGATTCAAACAATGTATGTATATTGTTAGAATTTAATTAGAATTTATGAGAAAATATATGTTAGCTTTTAAGTAGTTATGATTTTTTGACATGCAACCCTCTATTATAATATATTTTTGGACTATTGTAGTTTATTTTTTGTAACTTCTTCTTTGGTTTCTGGTTTCTGATTCTTCTCTGGCATCTTTTTTGGTGCGATGGTTGTGGATTGGAACTCGTGGGTTTTAGTTAATCCCATTTCCTCATCTGTTTAGACAAAGCACGGCGTTGAATACCGTAATCAAAACGCAATATTTTTAATTTGCTCAGAAAGCAGAGAACAGAGAATCTTGACATTAGGTCCTCCCCACCTACTCTATAACACCCTATAAGACGAATATAGAACTAGGCTGAATCAAATATTCTTGCATTAAAACACAAGCTAATCATCGTGATACAGTGGAACTGTGTCTGTGTCTTCCTTTTGATATAAATTATTAATATACAATTTTGTAAGGGCAATGTAATGCATCTTGCTTAATCCCTGTACAGTTTTTAATCAATATTACGTTTTTACGTCATTCTGATTCAAACCTAGGACTTTCAAATGGAAAAGCCAGTCTAAAATCAATACTGACATACAGCAGTCACTTCAATTGTTTCAAGTAATAAAAATGTAGATAAAATATACTTATTCTACATTTGCGACTTCTATACCAAGTGATATCTTTTTCGTTTTGTATGCAGCACAGTGGTTTATCCTACTTTATTTTCCCACTGCACTGTTGTCTTGTAAGCATTATTTACGAAATCGACCCGGAAAACAAAACAAAACTTATGTAAATTTTAACACTTTTCGCCAACCCACGATATCTGACGCGTGCGATCTTATAAACTTAGAGCTTAAGACGTAAATAATATGAAGATTATTATAAAGAAAATATATAATATATTCATTGCAGAGCTTAATGTGGATTGCTTATATTTAAATCACGATTATTTATTTGGAAAGCTGTACAAAAAGCTATACACTTTCAGTGTTCGGGGATAAGCTCTAATTTAAAATGCATTTATTATACTTATAAACATTTCTCTTAAATCCTTCTATCTAATAATGAAAACCGCATACACTGAGTCTCAGTTTTATAGGACGTACCTAAAGAGGAAAACGGAACCCTTATAGGTTATTATTGTTGCACGTCGATTTATTTGTCTGTCCGTCTGTAAAGACCATTTTGTCAAAATCACTTAAAAATATAAAGCTCAGACTAAGTCTAAGACTCTATATATTTAGATATGATCACATCATGCATTAAAATTGCCACGTAGTAACAATCTTGTAAGAAATTTGGCAAGAAGTAGTACAAACAAAAGATAAAGTACGGATATTTAAAAATTACTTAAATTTACTTACAGAAAATATCATGACAAACTTATATCTTAAGTTCATTATAGCGTATTATTTTGTATATTATTATGAAAGTTAATAACTATGTGTAAATATATACCATTTTTTAGCTATTTTTACCTGCTCTGTTATGCAGGAAGGTGCTCTTACCTTTCTCTGCTCAATTAAATTTCATTGAAAGCATTAAAAGTTCTAAGTTACTGTACTCATACCAATTCGTATGTCCTTCAATCTCACGTGTATCGCAAATCTGAAGGTCCCAAATCCGCATCAGAATAACCCTTGATCAGCACTCGTTTGACCCAAAATCCAAATGTATTATAGTATTTTGCCTATTTACGAAATTCTGCCTAAGATACTTGCACATTTCGAGATTCTTGGGCTTTTCTCAAAATTAGATGGAATTAATATTATTATCCAAAGTAGATTGGCAATATAAAATATAAATATACAATATAAAGTAACAGTAGGTAAGTAGACAATATAAACTATGTATATATAATAAAAATAATATTTGAAATATATAGGTATAAAACAGAAAAAAACATGTAATTGTAGATATACATTTTCATTGTTTTTGTAAGTAATGTAATACAAAATTAGTACGAACGCTCACAAATTAAAGTTAGTCAACTTTATAAGTTATGTTTGCCGTTATCTTACAATTATACGATTTGTACGGAACCCTCGATGACTAACTTCAACTCGCATTTGACCGATTTTTATTTTACCATAGAAGACTAGGTCAGTCGTGAGCTCGCTTCCGCCTTATACGCCAGATCGCTTCGCTTGCCGTAATGATATAAAAGTTTCTGGAGGATAACGATATGTTTCATATAACTACATACCGCACCTTTTTGTATTATTTAATTGACTAATTAAATTTCAACGATATCTTTATTATATGTATTGAGAAAGTATTGTTTTTGTATAAAATAAGTACAGAAGGTTGAATAAATTAGTATAAAATTAAAACAAAATGAAAATAAAAACAGCTTGGATCCTATCGAACAGAATGGCATTACTGGTACCTGAACATATTTTTATTAATAATAAATTAGGGCATTCGAGGCGCAGCGGCAAGGCGGATTCGATACTCATTCAAAGGAATAATTTTTTTTTGCTTAGTGACAAGGCGCGGCGTAGAGATCAGCCACTCAACATGGAATGTGTTAAAAATTGAGGAACGGAATATCTTCGTTGCTTCGGTATCCTACTTAAGGCGGAATATAGCAGCCAAAAAGTAATAGACAATAAATATTATAGGTTGTTTCCGTTAATAGATTCTTTTGTCTTTCCAGTAGAGTAATTAAAATTTCTCACCTTCCTGTTGATTGATTGACTTGATGATTTGGTATTCACTTTTAGTTTAGTTTTTTATATGATATATACAACCTTATGTATTCATTAGTATTGAAAATCTAAAATGGCTGCCGTAACAAAATGGCGAATTTAACAATTTCAGTACAGGCATCAAATTACATGGATAAATATAGCACCCTATTAAACAAACGAAATAATAAAAACAAATCAACTAATTAAAATGAAATAATAAAAACAAAAAACAAATCAACTAATTAAACTAAAACTTTGAAAGTAACGTTTATGTAAAAAATATATATATATTTAAACGATCATCATGTTTCTTAATAATATAATTTAAAAAATATTATTAATTTTGTTTGTTTTTTGTTTACGTAAAACAGTGAGCTACAGGTGGATTAAAAATATGCCATGCAAAAGTGAAAAAAGAGCGGAAGAGTAGTGAACAAGATGATTTTGATATGACTTTATATATCGATAAAGTGAAGTATATGTTAAATATTATATTCATTGAAAGCTTAACATTGTATGTATACCCATCCATTATCATATAAGCTTCACCTCCGTATCTCGCATATAACAGAGTAGGCAAAGGGAAACTAGTATTAAGACACTCCGTTCCCCAATTTTGAGATATTGTTGTGATATTGTTGAGTGGCGAATCTCAGCGCCGAGCTTTGTCTTGTTGCCAGAGTGAAAAAAATTTAAAAAAATAATGAAAAAATAAAAAAAAAATAATTTCTTCAAAAGGGATTGAACCCACAACTATTGCGTCACACTCAGATGACATTATAATAGTTAACTACTATATTATGTGATGATTACGATATGATTTCTTAACAAGTTTTATCTACTATACATTGCTACGCCGTTGTTAGTTCTAATCTTAGTTAAGGGTATCTTGAAGCCATGCTGGAGAGTGAGAGGAACTGGTCTGTAGCAGTCTTCTTTTGTGAATCTGGTATCGTACAGAAGGAGGTCGGGGAGCGTGCGCGCGAGCTTAGCGTGGACGCAGATCTGTTCCGCCGTCGTAGACCAGGAGGTAGAAGGCGGTACGTGCATCTCCAACTTCCCTAATCCTAGAGGAGCTACTGCAGGAAGGTTATGAAGATCTTCCCGCAAGTCATTGCAGCTGCGGGTGCCCTGGAAGAAACCCTGGGGCTCCCCGAAGGCGATAGTCACCCACGTTAGGTGGGCCTTCCACCGAGGTGTTGTAGTGGAATGCGCAAGCGATCCTGCAGCATCTCATATAGGTGGACAGGGTTTCTGCTGGGTTTTATTGGGTAGTGTCGGGTTCAATGAGTCCCACAGTATCATCCCTCTGTAGGGCACAAGTGTTCTACTCAGGGATCGTCTGCGTAAAAGCATTTCACAGCGACAAAAAAAAAATAAGGGTATCTTATGTTCATCAGTTACATACATTTGGAGCAAGAAATGGGTTATATAGTGATGTGCCTCTGAGTTTTAGTTTACCCATCCGTGTAAAGAACAACGCAAATTTTTATATGGAGCTGCGGGACAACGTTTAGCTGTAATCGCGATGGTCATGGGTTCGATTCTCGTTCAGGACAATTAATATATTTAAATAGTTTTCGTTCCATTTTCTGAAAAGCTACCAAATCGCGGTGTTGAGTTCCACCATTTCACTAAGTACCCAACGTTCTGATTTCAGTTGGTAAATTGAGAACGTAATGTCTTGTTACTAAGCTATTTCTGCTTTACTTTGTTACATGCAAGAATAAGTAAAATGTTAGCAAAATTTAAAAAATAAACACCTACGAGAATATAATGTATAATATATTTCAGTACCATGAAACTCAAAATTAAGTAAAAGTATTCACCCTAAGTATCGTCTATTAAGAACTGTGAAATAGAAAACCCGTCCAAGTTTAAAAGCGAACGAGAAAACGGAAAAATTGCCCGTTTTTTACAATTAAACTTTGTAATTTATCTTGGTTGTACGAATTGGCACTCAGTGTTTTTAATTAGTTTTGCTTCTGGAAAATATAATGATATAATTAGCTCATATCTTCGTAGACATAACTGTTGAATATTACCAACGCGTTATGATTTACGTTACGCATGTAAGCATTGAAACACACAATGTTTTACTATTATAAATGGATCTTAAACATCAGGACAGGGCGATATCTGTGCGGAGATTTCTGTATAGAGAGAGAGAGAGAGAGAGTGAGACCCAAGACACTCGACTCGCTTTTCTCTGGAATTGAAGAAAATGCATGTTGAGTGGCTTTGTCAGTGTCTTTTATCTGAGCAAAGCAAAAAAAGTCATTCTCCGTCTAAAGATTAATCCATAATTATCATATTTACAGTTAAACGTTACAATGGCCTTTTCTACACATTTTTTTTAGTGCAATGTGTCGGGATCCCTATGCAGGGAAGGCAGAGGGACCGCAGGTAGAAGGAACTTCATGTTATCACACCTTGTTGCCCGCTTTGCACACTTTTGCCTTGTTGCCAGAGCGAAGAAAATGAAATCTCCCCGAGTGGAATTCGAATCCACAAATCAAGGCGGTTACAGGCAGACGCTGTACCTCTGCGCCATGACGATACTATATTATAAATTTATCTGTATATATTTATTATATTTTTTATCTTGTTATTAATTTTATGCATTTTGAGAGGAACTATTACGATAAAACACTTTTCCTGCTCTTTCTCTACATTGCGTGTTTGATGGAACTCAACGTCGATTTTATTACAATTTACATTGCAAAAAGCATGCAAGTAGCAGGTAATTTTATAAGCATATTGTCTATTTTTTTATTTGAAAAAATTATAAAGAAATATTTAAAAATTTGTTAGGAATTTCAACATTAATATACACAATATATAGAAAAACCTACAACTAATAGTTAATTCTGTAATACGTTGTAGCATCAAAAATATTAATTAAAACTTTTTTAATACTAGAAATATTAAAAAAATGTAAAAAGGTTGGAAAGTTACAAATTGAAAGCTTTCAAAGTGAGCTTTTCAACATAAAAGAAACAATCACTAATTACTCCGCGTTTACTAGCAAATGTCTTACGTCACAACAAATGCAACGTCAAAATGAAAATGAAACTAAAAAAAAACTTAATTAATGTATAATGAAGCATTACGATTCCTCTGAAAAGTTCTTTGCGGCTTCTTTTAATGAGGACGCTGAAAGTACACTAAACAAACGGGGCGACAACGAAAACTGTGAATTGTTATTTTTACAGTACTGTAAAGTTAGTTAATTTTTAAATAAAGCTGGATTTAGGCTTGTTAGGACAAGTTAAATGAATTTTGAGAAATTATCTATTTCTAGCATATGTACAGTTAGCAAAAATAGTGAAAATGGTGGCGATTGCAGAGAATTTTCGAAAAAAAGCGAAATTTTCGAAAATTATAAATGTCGTGGGTTCCAATTCTTGAATAAAGTATGTATTTAAAGAATAGACATTGTGACACCTTGCACATTCCACCTCATTGAATGATTATATAATATCATAATTTTCAATACAAGAAAATAATATTTTATTGAAATTTATTAGTTTCACGCTGTATCCCGCACATAGTATTGTAGACAGAAGGACCTTAGTGTTAAGACACTTCGGTCCCCGCTTTCCGCCTTGCGAGGCATTGCGTGTTGAGTGAATGAACTCAATGCCGCGGTTTTGTTTGTTTTTTTACTAGAATGAAGAAAATGAAAATACTTACCCATTAGCCTTAGACTTACCCATTGTATTAACTAACCTAGAATACGACGGATTTTAGATTAATTACTAAAGTGAGTAAAATAAGTTTTTCTTAACTAATATTGAACCTGCGATTTCATAGTTCCTAGTTTTAGATGTCACGTATCCATCCTACTCGCGGTACCGCTTAATGCTTTCAATACGTAAAAAGTTAATTAAAAAACAGATTTTTATAAAAGTAATATTAATTAAAGTTCTAAAATGGGCACGAAAAATAGTGAAAACAAGTATTTGATTAGGTTCTTATTACAGACCCTGAATAAGTACGTATAATGTCTAATGTTTTATATTTTAAGCCACTTAGCTTTTATTTTTTGAAGAGCTTAGCTTTCTTAATTTTTATACTGGTGTAATAAATTTAATATAATTTATTTTTTTTACAAATCAATTGATGTCTAGTATATTACATATATAAAAATTCAACATACTCTTAAAGATAACTATGTTTTTAAAGTAAACAACTGGTATAATATGTGAGTAAGTATATATATATATATATATATATATATATATATATATATATATATATATATATATATATATATTATATATATATATATATATATATATATATATATATATATATATATATATATATATATATATATATATATATATATATACATTACATAACAGCTAAAAAAATAACAGAAGTACAGTAAGGTTGCCTGGAAGATCTCTTCCAGGCAACCTTTGGATGTTGCAGTTGTACAAACATAGATGGTGCATTAAATATAACATACAAATAAATTAAAAAAAATATGAATAAATAAATAATACAAACGTACAAAAATACTTATATACATACATACATTCATAATATACATATAAATAAATTCAATTCACACAAACTATATATTACAAACTATATATTCAATTCACACAAACTATATATTACACAAACTATAAATATATATATATAAATCATAATTTTTTTTTAATTATAATATAACAAAGGCAAAATTACTAGTTTAAATAGTAATTTTAAGTATTTTTTTAAAAATGTGCGGGCATTTCACACGTCTAATTTTAAAAGGTAGGGAATTCCTTATTCCATAGTCGGGCAGGTTTAATAGTAAAGGAATTAGTGAAAAAGGAAGAAGAATGAAGAGGAATTTCAAACAAGAGGTTACTGTTGGAGCGCAAGGAACGTGAGTGGGTCTCATGAAGAAATTAAATTGTTTCTTCAAGTATGGGGACTTGAAGGAATAAACAGCACTGAATAGAGAAGATGAAGTATTTGTGTATTACTGCGAAGGCGAATAGGGAGGCACTTAAGCTTATTACGAGACTCGGAAATGTGTTCATATTTACGTACACCAAATATGAACCTGATGCAAAGATTTTGAAGCCGCTCAAGTTTATTCAAAAGCTCCTCTTTAATATCAAGATAACAAATATCAGCATAATCAAGAATTTGTAAAAGGAGTGCGTTTGCCAGCACAGTTTTGGTGGGTATTGGTAGGAAATTGCGCAGTCTACGCGGACACGAAGAACAGCATACATTTTTTGCTTACTTCTTCTACTTGTGGTTCTCAAAGTAAATGCTGGTCCACAACCAACCCTAGATTCCTGACTGATTTGCTAAATGGAATACAAGCTCTATTGATTGATACAGATGCTATTTTATATTCATCAGTTTTCCGCAATAATCTATAGCTACTATATATTTACTTGTATATTATGTATATATATTATATATATGTTGGCACACCTACACACTTATTCTGCCACATGACAAGGTTGGCTAGGAGATATTGCTTTTTGCCGTTAAAACAACCTTTTGTACACCTATTTTTTAAGTGTGCTATAAAGAATTAATAAATATATTTTTCATATGATGAATAAAGCTGTACGTTCTAGTCATGTTTCGTTGAAATTTTTATAGGCTTGTTACAACTTATTTATGTTATTAGTACTTCTACAGGGATATTTTATTTCAAAATTCCACGACCCTAGATATTATTGCAAAGAATAATCATTTAATAGTATAATAGGACCCTCCTGGCGCAGAGGCACAGCATCTGCCTGTAAACATGACGGTTTGTACGTTCTATTCCCATTAGGGGAAAATGAAATACTTTAATTTTTCTCGCTCTAGCAACAAGGCGTAGCGCGGTGTTCAGTTCCGCCATTCAACACGCAATGCCTCGAAAGGCGAAAAGCGGTGAATGGAGGTTGCTGGAGAAAATTTATTAATTCTTTAATTTTGAATTTATCGGTAGTGAATTACTTTTAAGAAAACTGCTGCAATGTTGAAATTCATCAATTTTTATTTTTTTGGACAACAGCTTCTACGTGATTCGGAAATAAATAAACAAACATTCGGACAAAAAATCTACTGCGTAGTTTTTTAGCTTATATTTCAATAACTAGGATAGCTTGCCTATATAAATCGACCCATTAATACATTTTTAAAATGTTTTATGAACATTGAGTTTTATATACTTTATTACTACGTCAATTTCATCTATGGTCTGGTGATATATTTAAGATATATCGACATTAATACAAATAAAAAGATCTCGCCAGCGTACTGCAGAATTTTTATTTCAATGAATAACGACATCTGTTGACAGATATTATAAAATATTACTATAGATTTTTAAACACTTAATAATGGTTTTCGAAAATGATTTTAAGTTATCTATCAATAGATGGCATTCTATCAAATACTACTGAATTACCTTATTTGTCACTTTTACCAAGTGAGAATGTAATAAAATTACCTTTACTTGTAAGGAATTGTAGTAATTTATCCGTCTCTGTTTTTATTTTTCGTTCAACGTTTGCATTGTACAGAATTAAAATTATCCTATATATATTGTGTAAGGCTATGAACTATTAGCATGCCAAATCTAACTCACTTCTCTTTAGTAATTTGAGTAATTTAAATTTATTACTTTTTCATTTATTTTTCGGGAACAGCATGGAATAACGGGATAGAAAGTAAAATTTATGTGCCTTCTAAATGTTTTTGCCTGATTGAAGAACAAATAAACAGACAGAGAGACAGACAGACAGACAGACAGCTGAGTAGATTTTTAGCTTCTATTAACCGAGCCAATCAATGTTTTTTTTTAAATCTTTAATGTACAGAATTGACTTTTCTATCCTTTTATTATATATATAGATATAGATAATAGTATAGTCCAAGTGGACGAAACCGAGGGTTATTCGCTAGTTTGGACAAAAATTTTAATATATTGTATATATAAAAAATATTATGCTATACGTTATGTACATAGCCTTTAAGAACTAAAACACACATTTTATTTATTTTAAAACCTTACAAATAGTGCCATAATTAAATGTTCATGTAGTAAAGCTGATCTATACACCAAATTAGACATCGTTCGGCATCGTAATCCCTCTCAGAGGCAATCAGGGTCTCAGATCCTTCAGAGGTGATTCTAAGAAGGATTTTCGGGTATCAATTAGAATGGATTTACTTACACGTTCTTGTTAAGCTTTTTTGTTATACAAAGTATTTTTAAGGTTTTCTTTTTAGATTAATAAGTTTACGTTTTGCTACTTTTTTTCTTCATATCTACTTTTTATTCTAGGAATTAAATGAAGCTATAAAGATAAAAGAATATAAAAACATGTTAGCAAATAATTTTGGAAATACTTCAAAATATTTTAATAAGTTTTGCTTGTCATCATGATTTCTTGATAGATAATATCGGTCAAGTGCGAGTTGTACTCGCCCACCGGGTGCTCCGCACAAATTCATGATTGTAGATCAGCGGAAACTTCAACTTATAAAAATGAAACAAACTTAAATTTTTTAATATTTTTCTTTATTGCCAAATTTCATAACCCAAGGTCAACAGAAACAAAATGTGGAAGTGATACACAATATTTTGAATACGGACTGAAAAGCGGAGAACAGAGTGTTTTAATATTAACACTAAGTTCACTCTGCTATAGTGGGATACAATGTGAAGCCAATAAATAAGTAAAATTATATCAAAATATATTATTAAACTTACATTTTCGTAATTCAATTTAACTATTTTTGAAGATATTACAATAACGTCAGGTCTAAAATTTACAATATAAATCAACTGCTGCTTTGCCTACTGTCATACTTGTAGTTCACCAAAAGCCAAAATAACATGCCCGCTAGGCTTACAAGAGCCCCTACTTTTGTTTAAATAGTTATTTTAAAAAATAATTAATTTTATATGTAATATTTATTTTTGCCATCTGCCTCCTCATCGTCAGTTGTAATACTAAACAAGAATACATAGAAGATATAACAAGATATAAAAGAATTTAACTCAAAGGAATTTGTACTTACAAAAGTACTACTTACATTTCAGATTTTTTTTATGGTTTAACAAAGCACGGTATTGAATTTCGTCAAGCTACGCCATATAACACGGGTCTTAACCTTCGCCTACTTTTATAAATAGCCAAAAGAAACGTTTGCATTATGAACAAATATAATAATAATACATGAATCTATTGATATTTTGCATTGGATCAGTTATAATCCAAATTAATCACACAACCGTATATACACAAAATTACATTAACAAACAAATTATTATTCATTTTCGTAAACCCATAGTAGTATTAAGTAAGCATTAGAGGGATCCAAAAGCGATTGAAATACTAAAATAAGCTGAGAATACCATCGTTGCCATTATTGAACTGTCTAGAATTGGTCTAGCGGGTCAACTGCTGGCGAGATGAAATCGTTACTTTGAAAGATAAATGTAATTTTACGTGCTGTAGGTTCTTATGTGATATTATGGTAACATTAGGTATACCCGGCGTTGTTTAATGACGTTACAGGGTAAATTTGTTTGTATTAAATATAAAAAATATTATATTTTAGATAAAATTAATGATGAATTGTAACTATATATATATATATATATATATATATATATATAATATATATATATATATATATATATAATATATATATATATATATATATATATATATATATATATATAATTATATATATATATATATATATAGTATAATATATATAAATAATATATACTATTATATATATAATAATATAATATATTAGTATATTATATATATATATATATATATATAGAAGATATAATAATTTATAGTATAATGATAATATATATATATATATTATATATAATATATATATATATATATTAATATTATTAATTGTAACTATGTGTATATATTATAATATTGTATATATTAATATTACAAAAAATAAGAATAAAAAAAGTTAAACTGTTTTTCCTTCCTTAGCTATTATTAGCTTAGTTTATTAACACTTTAAAAAGTTAATTGAATATTAATTAATTTAAAATTCAGCTGCGAGCTCCACCAGGGAATTTTAGGGTGAATTGAGAATATGACAATTTTAATACGACATTATAGCTAAATATCAAAATGAAAAAACAATAATTTATATTGATAAATCTATATATTGGAAACTTTGGACCCCTATTTACAAAAATTACGCGGACATAAAATTTGGCACACTTATAGTTTATGTGCAGGAGAGTTTTTCAATAATAATGCTAATAAAGTACATTAAATCAATAAATAAAACATTACCCACACTACCATAGGTTTAACAACACATACAACTTTTGTATAAAGTGAAATACACGTTGCTATGGCAACGCGAATTCACGCGTCAACGGGTCCTCTAGTATTATTAAATATGCCAACTTCAAAATCATCTTTATTCCCACATCCTTGTTAACCGCAGCACTATGATGAAAGCATAAACAGCAGCCGGCTTAATAAGCTGGCAGCGTTTGTTAGCTTTATGGAACAGTTATTTAAATTCATTAAGTTATAATTACTCTCGTTTTCTGATGTTATACTTGTAATAACATTTTATTGAGTAATTTAAAACAATATTTACTTTTTCTATAGCTTAAGAATTTGTTGTTCAGTTCTTTAGTTACCATGTATCGAGCGTCACGTTTTATGGAGAGAGCAGGATCGATTGGTAAAGAGATAATTCACAATTACAGAATGCATGTAAAAAACCAACAATTAAAGATCTGTAATTACGAATCGATTTTGGAATTAACTTTTGATTGACAAGTAATATATTTTTGCGGATCAGAGAGAGAAAAAAAATTGAACACTATCAATAATATACCAATGCGATACTAGAGTACAGAACAATTTAATTGTAATATTTTCTGAAAAAGTAATAAATGATTTGATAAACCGTTATTGGAGCAAATAATTGGATAAAGTAACAAAATTTCTGGCTGAATAATAATAAAATTTGCTTTAAAAGAGCGGACGCGGCGGCTTATTAGTTTCCCTTGTCATTCGTCGTCCCTTCTTTCAACAGTTATTAATTTTCTGAGATATATATATATATATATATATATATATATATATATATATATATATATATATATTATATATATATCTATATATATATATATATATATATATATAATATATATAGATATATACATATACATATATATATATATATATATATATATATATATATATATATATATATATCTATATTATATATCTATATATATATATATATATATATATATATATATATATATAGTGTATATATGTATATAACTTATCTATCGCCACCAAATTTTATGAGATAAACAAAATTTTGTAATTTCTTCAATTTTCGGTAATTTAGTTGCCTTTTAACAACAGAATTTCTCACGTACTAGAATGAATGGATTGTTTAACACGAAATTATGTGTGTATGCCCAGTGGTACAGCGTCTGACTCTTTTTTTTTGATTCAATTCATTTTGATTCAATCTCTAATTAAGAGAAGGAAAGGTCTTCTGCCCTGTTCTGGCAATGCAACGTTAAGTGCACCACTCAACACTAGAGGATGCCCCTAGCACTGCTGTGTGACGTAAATCGTGAAGCTTATAAAGCGTGAAGCTCGTAATGTTGAGGAAATATCTATATAACATACGTTCTACTGAAGCACCAACCTTTCTACTGAAAACCAAAATTTCCTTTTTCTCTTAATTTGCTTAATTTATTCTGTGATCGCCGCCATTCGTCATCATCGAGTCATACATTTATTTCATTTAAACGTTTGTTTGTGTTATTGAATATTATTTTTTTTATTTTACAAGGTGATTATGTTTTCTATAGTACTTAATGAAATAAAGTCTGCTCTTATCATTCGAGATAAGCTCTAAGAGACTACGAAGGTAGAGCGGCATATGCAAATAGGCTAGGAAAGCTGCTATCTGAAGAAGTAGACTTCTATTATATCCCACCAAAAGAAAGAAGAAGATAGCCGAAAACAATAAATTCACGGACATGGAGGAACTGTGAAAGGCTACAGATCTAAGAAGATTCTATAGGGAAGTGAATGATGGCAGAAAGGAATTCAAACCCAGAACAAGTGCATGCCGCAGTAAAGAAGGTGACATCATTAGTGACCTGACCAGAATTATACAGAGAAGGTCAGAATACTTTAGGGTATTACTTGATGCTAATGGTGAAAATTCATCAATGTCCCACCCATAATGTTGCCTCCCACCAACAATAGAAGAAACTGTTAATGCCATAAAAGCTCTAAAAAACAATAAATAACCGGGCAGTGATGGTATTCCAGGGGAACTGCTTAAGTTTGGAAGACCTAGCCTAGCCACTGTAATGCACATCCTAATAGAAAGAGTCTGGCAGGAAGAGAGCATGCCTGCGGAGTGGGATGTTGTAATAATATGCCCGTTACACAAGATAGGGGATACTTTAGGCTGCCACAACTATAGAGGCATAACACTGGTAAACGCAGCATACAAGTTTCTAGCAAACATCCTGTTTCGAAGACCACCTTTCGTGGAAGAACACCTAGGCGAATATCAAAGTGGCTTTAGACTTTATAGGTCCACTACAGACCAAATATTCACTATGAGGCAGATTCTGGAGAAGATGAGTGAGTTAACGTCCCAACCTACCATCTGTTCATTGACTATAAAACCGCTTACGATAGCGTTTTGCCACGGCTATATAAAGCCATGACAGAGATGAAAATCCCAGACAAGCTCGTGAAACTCATAGAAATGACCCTAAGAAACACCCAAAATCGTGTAAAGGTGCAGAACGATACGTCCTGCATTTACCACGCAACGTGGCCTCCGACAAGGTGACGCGCTTGCTTGTCTGCTCTTCAATGTAGCACTGGAAAAATGTGTCAGAGACGCGAAGCTTGAAACCAGTGGTACCATCTTCTACAAGTCAAGTCAATTGCTGGGCTATGCTGATGACCTTGACCTTGCCTCAAGACCAAAACAATTACTAGCTGAATCCTTTGAAAAGCTTAAGACCGCGTCTCAGCGTATGGGTCTAGTCCAGAGTAACCAAAGACCTTAAGAACCTTGGTCTAAACAAATGGAGAGTGTGGCTCAAGACAAAGAAGGCTGGAACAGAGTAATTTTGGAGGCTCGGGCCCATAAAGGGATATATAGCCAATGATGATGACGATGATGGTGATGATGACGCAGCAACACAGCGTCTGACTTGAAACACTGTTTACAGTCTCTCATCTATTTTGGTTTCATTGTTTATTTTTCATTTCGTCGCTTTACTAACAATACAAAATGCGGCGTTGAGCTCTGACATTTAAAATACAATATTTCGAAAACTGTCTTAACACTAGGCTTACTGTACCTACCACGATATATGTAAGACTTTTAAAACAAGTACGAGTCGGACTCGCCCACGAAGGGTTCCGTAGCAGCAAGTAAAATAATATAAAAATTCTTGTTGTTCAGTTTATGACGTATAAATCTTAATTCGGTTCACAAAATAGATCTACTTTCCAAGTAAAGTTAGTATAATACATCAAACAGTATAGTTCTTATAATTTCGGAAAGAAGTGGCTGTGACAGACAGACAAACAGACAGTTAGACGAACCTATAAGGCTTCCGTTGTATACCATTTGGCTACGGAACCCAAAAAAAGGAACCAGTAACCGATTGTGATGTTAGGAATAATTGTTAATTTAATTGCTTACAATATATTAACCGCATAGCTATTTCCCTAACATGGACCCAACGTCGATATAAGAATACTACCAAAAGAAATAAAAATTAATAAGTTTTCTGTGAAGTTTTTATATCACAACAAACAGATCCCAGACAATAAGCGTGAAAACAACTCTAATATTATTTCTTTATACAAACACAAACATACAAAATGCTTAGAAAATATAATAATTTCGAAATGAATATATAAAGAGTAATCCTCTTACGAATTTTATATTAAAGCAAAATTTATTTTTCAGAAAACATTACAGAAATTATTCTTTTGTTGTCGAGAACAGTGTTAATGTGATAAAGATTTCTTTGGTTCGCGAGAGTTGCAAGTATGATTCCATGGACAGTTTATGTTTAAAAAAAAACAAGGTTTCTTATTTCGTCATCATTACATCCTTACCTTCACAACGATCGGTCTTTCACTCGTATAGAGTGGTATTCGGGGAATTTGATAAAACCATTAACAAGTACGTACGTACGTAAACAGTACGTTCAGCTTACCCAATGAGTGTCTTTCCGTTTGTGGTCACCGCTCTAGAACCTATCAACACCAACGATCGTCCTTATTGTGTGTACCTTAAGCCTTCATCTCAGTCTCACATGACAGCACTGGCAATTTGGATGTGAATATTTTTTGTTATTGTTTGTCAGGTAAAAATAATATTTTTAACAAAAGTAAAAAGCTAAATTCTCTTGGCGAGCTTTTTAAATAGTTAGTAATTTACTAGAGCTACGTGTAACCTTGCTATTAGACTAGATATCAGAACTACAAGCGTATATCGTTTACGATAGTATTTAATGTCTATTATGGACGTTACATACTAATAACGACTGCAAATTATAGAGAATAAAACTAGTTAGATGTCGCGCACATATTTAATGCAATTTGTTATTGATTTGATTGATTTATATGGTTTCCTCATGGATGCCATTGTCAGGATCGAACCAAATTAAATGGGACCACACAGTAATACAGCTATTAAATAAAAAAATCATTTATTCAGTTCACCCAGTCGAAAATTCTGAGGTGTCAAACATAAAAGAAAAATACAGTCAAATTTAGAGCTTTATTTTGCTGAAGTCGCTTACAAATAGGCAATCGTAGTCCAGTGGCGTTGACTGTCGACATAATAGTTATGGGTTTATTCCCACCTCGAGAGATTACTTGTACATGGCTTGCGGGAACTCGGACTCGAGCACCATCCATATCGGGCCTGAGCCAGCCGTTAAGTCAGAGAAGTTCAGGTACCTTGGAGCCGTTATGCATGAGTCTGGAGGCATCAACCACGACATCCATGCCCGTATAAACGCTGCCTGGGCCAAATGGCGGGGGGTCACTGGTGTAGTCTGCGATAGCAGAATACCGCCCAAGCTCAAGGGACTGATATACAAGAGCATTATCCGACCGGTTCTTTTATACGGCAGCGAATGTTGGCCAACATTATCTCGGCACACTCAGGAGCTTCACGTCACGGAGACGAAGATGCTGAGATGGATGTGTGGCGTTACGCGGTCCGACCGCATACGCAACACATTCATTCGAGGTAGTCTTGGGGTCCGTGACGTAGCGGATAAGCTCCAAGAGCGTCGCCTGAGATGGTATGGCCATGTTATGCGCCGATCTGAGAACTATGTCGGAAGGAAGTGCCTTGACATGTCTGTCCCTGGAGTTAGACCACCCGGACGCCCAAGGAAGCGATGGCTGGATGTCTTGACACAAGATATGAGAGCCAATAGATTGTCCACTGAGGATGTTAAAGACCGTGCAAAGTGGAGTAGGCTTAGTCGGAAGGCAGACCCTGGCAAAAGCCGGGACTAATGCCAAGAAGAAGAAGAAGATTCTCACTTCGTAAAAAGAAAACGTGACTTTGATCTCCGCTACTCATCACGCAATGTGTTCAATGGAAAGCAGAGAACGCTTGACACTAGGTTCTATGTCTATCTAAGGGGAACTTGCGTTTTAATTACAAACATATAAAATAATAAAATGTCTATATATTATTTAAAACTCTTTTATCTGCCGTATGCAACTGATAGACTAAAAACAGTCAAAATTACATTAAACATGAAATTTGGCAAATATATGGTCATTTGGGGAGTGTAGAGAAAAGATAACTTCCTAAAATTCTAACGCAAACGAGAATGAGTTAAAAGTAAAATCTAAAAAAGAATAAATTAATAGTTGATTTTCTAACAAGGTTTTTTTAATGAATTTCCACTTCATCAGAGTACGCTCCATTTATAAAACCTCAACGAACTAATTGCTTTCAAAGGTTAGATTAAAGTCTTAGGAAGACTTATAACTTACTCTAACTGAAACAAAGTTGGAGGCTAACTAACGTATAAACGTTAAGTATTTTTTTTTTTACACACACGTAATTTATAGGTGATAGAAACTTTATTGTATACTATCGTCTAAAATTTATGAAATAGCTCATATTCATATTAAATATACACCTATATATATTAATGGTAATCAATATTTTTTTTATTTTCAGCTTCATACTTTATCCCAAATATAGCAGGGCAGATAGGTGTAAAATCGGAGTGTCTTTCTCACCAAACTTTGTTCTCCGCTTTCTGTTCCAATTCTAGATACTGTGTTGAATGATGGCCTCAATGGTGCACTTTCTTCTTCCGTTGAGGAGAGTAAAATTAATTCACTGCTTCTAATGGGGATCGAATCACAATTATCACGCCTAGAGTCATACCATGATTTGGCTCAAACATTAATCTACACATATAAATAAAATTGAATTGAATTGTGTTTTTGTAAGTGCTTACAGTTATTTACAAGTTATTAATCATAAGCAGCATTTTTAAAATGTTTGTTTGCCTGTCTGTCTCTCCATTTGTCCAGGCCATCTTTGGAACTGCTGAACCGATGGAATAGGATCCATAACCTCGTCAATATTTCGGTAAAATTCAAGTTTCACCAGCATATAGGCTGCTTTTATCTCGAAATTCCCGTGGGATCGAGATTTACACGGGAAAAAATCACATATACCGCCCGTGAGTTCCTTGCGCCCAGATAAATATTGCATATAAATTGATTTTTTTAATTTTTTAATAAATATATGTATAACTTTTTTGATAAAAATAAATAATATTACACTTTGAAATATAGAACATATTGATTTAGCGCACGAAGGACAAACAGGTCGAACAGGTCTCTAATTGAAATAAACATAAATAAGACTAACGACTAACTACTTAAAATATAGTTAATAATTTTTATTATTTTATTTACATTACAAAATTTTCCTTAACAGCCACTATTACAGACCATCTCATGATTCAAAGGTATAGTTTACATCAAAATTACAAGACGATGCTTTTAGAAAAATAATTAAATTGAAAAGTTAATTTTAAACATTCTGTTTGAGTTCATTCTGTTAGAAGTTTTATCAGATTCAATGCAATTAAATCTCTAATTATGGGCATTCATATAATGCATTTCTACTCTAACTTTCATTGGATAGTCCATTTACAAATCCTACATCACCTAATGGCTTTTGAGGGTCGGATTAACATCTTAAGAAGTTGCTACTTGGACCGAAGTCGATTCGTGACCTTATGAAAATTAAAATATCATAAGGTACATTAAGCTTTTATTAAAGCTCTTCTTCACTTGGCTAAATAAAAAAATAATTTTCTTCCATTAGATCGGTTATATTTGTCACTTGACAAATCTCTTTAAGTATTGGGTAACTTATTCATCTTACTCCAGTATTTGATAAAAAGTAGTAAAAGACCAAGCTAAATCTAAAATATTTTGACCAATGTGTATTCTTTGAAGTTAGTAGGGCTTACGTCTTGTATGGTCTCATATAAACTTCTATGTCCTATTTTAAGATTTAAGAGGATAAAAGTTCGTAGTCTTATAATTTCTATATTATTTGTGCACTAAAATTGGCTTACCTATTATTAAATTTCAAGATTTTTGAAAGTAATTTAAGAATATTGATAACCGCCAGTCAATCGGTGCCGCAATCTGAGGTTATTAGATATCAATTAAATCTAAAAATTTAGAGCCATGGAAATTTACCAGTTTTATTAATCTACTATTGACATTGTGTCTACCGATTATAATCCAAACCCAAGTCACGGATGTTCAAATAATAATAAATTGACAGATAAATACTTGGAAGTTGAGAAATTGTACTTGGCATAATCAGCTTATCTAAATAATCTGACTGTACAAAACTATCCTTCTATATTTCCCTAAAATATTTAAAAGAATTAATAAAATAATTTAAGGGCCTATGTCTCCTAACATTATGAAATCAACAATAACAACAAGAGGCATGATAACTATAAGAAGCGAATATATGATTATTATACAAAATATATATGAAATACGGTACGTGAAGATTTCTCCCGATTTCTCTGGGAATCCTGACATAGTGTTAATATGGCCACTTTAGAAGCACGCTCTATGACTGTACATAGAAACTCTTTTTTTGAAATCACTTAGAAAGTAATTAACGTTTTATATAAACACTTTTTAATACTTTTCTAACGATGATCAACATAACAGCTTATATTTTAAATGCACGAAATTCGTAGCAGTTCCGTTAAATTCCAGTACTTCATTAAGTTCTATAATTTAACTTTATTTAAATAAACGATAACGAGAATAAAATTTTTACTAGCATTTTTTATCTTCAAAAATATTTAATATGAAAATTATTTATAATTCTTATTTTTATGCCCAGCTTCCATTGATGTGAAAAAAATTACATAGTTTCATAATATATTATGTACATCTCCTTACTTCAAACGACTTTTAAAAGGTGACGATGCGTTCACAGGGGATTTCGAAAAACGATTTTTTTTTAACTTTCCAAGTTCCCTTTTCATTTCCTTTTATATGGAGAATCCTTCAACTGTTATGTATGGTAATATTTGTCCAAAAAAATATGATATTACTAATGTAATTGTTAGTTCCAAACTGAATATTACATGGGGTCAAAAATTTGCAAAATGTGGTCACGTAGTACTCGAATAGCTTCTACATATGTAGAGAAATTAATCATAGCATTATAACAATATTTATATAAATTATTAAATAAAGAAATAGCTTCACGCTTAATCCCACATATAGAGAACCTAGCGTTAAGACACTCTGTTTCCCAACTTCAACAATGCCTATTGAGTGGAGAAATCAACTAACTCAATGAAATAACTCACTCACTGCTACTATTCTAACAATTATATATATATATATATATATATATATATATATATATATATATATATATATATATATATATATATATATATATATATATATATATATATATATATATATATATATATATATATATATATATATATATATATATATATATATATATATATATATATATATATATATATATATATATATATATATATATATAGCAGCAGCGTTCCAACTCTCCTGAAGACACACTGGAGTACATAGCAGCGAAACGTGCCAGCAAAAGAGCTGTAGCCAGAGCCCGCAGTGAAAGTTTATTACCTCTATATGATAAACTTGAAACTGTGGAGGGGCAGAAGCTCATCTACAAATTGGCACGTGCTCGGGATAAAGCGACGCAAGATATCACAAAATGTCTTTGCGTCAGAGATACCCAGGGCAAGCTGCTTTGTAGTCATGCTTCAGTGAAGGAGAGGTGGAGAAGTTACTTCTTGGAGCTGCTGAATACTCAGCACCCGGGTAGTATTCCGTCTGAACCACCTCTTAACCTGGGACTTATTGCTCCAATAACCCTTGATGAAACTCGGAATTGTCTTCGACGCATGAAGAACGGCAAGGCGGTGGGACCTGACGATATTCCGATCGAAGCGTGGAAATCGTTAGGCTCTCGTGGTGTGCTCATGCTTACTGATCTTTTTAACCGCATTTTGAACACTGGGACGATGCCACATCAATGGCGGCACAGTTTTATTACCCCTATTTACAAAGGAAGGGGCAGTGTTCAAGATTGCGGTAGTTATAGGGGCATTAAGATTATGAGTCACACCATGAAGCTCTTCGAGCGCGTCATTGCCCTCAGGCTCCGCCGAGAGTGTACTGTCTCTGAGTGTCAATATGGATTTCAGCCAGGATCAGGCACTACGGACGCCATTTTTGCCCTCAGAATTTTGATGGAGGCACACAGGGAAAAGAGGAGAACTCTGCATGTGGCATTCTTAGACCTGCAGAAGGCCTTTGACTGTGTGCCACGTCAGTGTATCTGGTGGGCACTGCGATCCAAAGGGATCCCTGAATCCTATGTTGCTATTATCAGAGACATGTACAACGACTCTGTTTCTACAGTTAGGACCGCTGTTGGCGATACCAAACCCTTCCCAATTACAGTAGGGGTTCACCAAGGCTCAGCTCTTAGTCCACTTTTGTTTAATGTAGCGCTAGATACTGTCACGGCTCACATCCAGGACCAGCCTCCATGGCTGATGGTGTATGCCGATGACATAGTACTCATTGACGATAACCGACTGATGCTGGAGCGTAAAGTGAATGCCTGGAAGGGTGCGCTTGAGAACGGTGGTCTTAAACTGAATGTGTCAAAGACCGAGTACATGGCTTGCGGGAACCCAGACTTGAGCACCATCCACATCGGGCCTGAGCCAGCCGTTAAGTCGGAGAAGTTCAGGTACCTTGGATCCATTATGCACGAGTCCGGAGGCATCGACTACGATGTCCACGCCCGGGTTAGCGCTGCTTAGGCCAAATGGCCCAAACTCAAGGGGCTGATATACAAGAGCATGATCCGACCAGTTCTTCTATACGGCAGCGAATGTTGGCCAGCATTATCTCGGCACACTCAGGAGCTTCACGTAACGGAGATGAAGATGCTGAGGTGGATGTGTGGCGTTACTCGGGCTGACCGCATACGCAACACATTCATTCGAGGTAGTCTTGGGGTCCGTGACGTAGCGGATAAGCTCCAAGAGCGTCGTCTGAGATGGTATGGCCACGTTTTGCGCCGGCCTAAGAACTACGTCGGAAAAAAATGCCTTGATATGTCTGTCCCTGGAGTAAGACCCCCCGGACGCCCAAGGAAGCGATGGCTGGACGTCGTGACGCACGACATGAGAGCCAATGGACTAACCACTGCGGATGCTCAAGACCGTGCAAAGTGAAGTAGACTAAGTAGGAAAGCAGACCCTGGCAATAGGCCGGGATAATGTTAAGTGGAAGAAGAAGATATATATATATATATATATATATATATATATATATATATATATATAATATATATATATATATATATATATATATATATATATATATATATATATTATATATATATATATATATATATATATATATATATATATATATATATATATATATATATATATATATATATATATATATATATATATATATATATATATATATATATATATATATATATGATAATATAATAGTATATCAAAATATTAGCACTGCATGGAATAAAAAAAGTACCATAGATTTAAATAGATACTGCTGTTTATTGCTTTTATAGGTCATTAATATCTAGAAAATCTAGGTTCCAACTGCGGTCCCAGGAAATGGGTGGAGCAATTAGCCTCTATAAAGAGTAATAAAAAACATCGGGAACGAGTATCATCATAAGTATTCTACTGCTAAATAAAATTCACCTCTATTTAGTAAGCGATAGAGTTCGTATAAAATATATGAAATATAATTATTTAAGCACAGGATATAATTAATTTACTTTGAGTATATCTTGTGTCTTTATTTTAGAGGTGTATGAACAATATTGCTTGTCTTAACTATTAGAGTTGGATACTATATTGACTCTGGTTGCTTACATTTTAGATAACTTTGGACGTTTCAACATGTATTTGTAGCAAGTATTTTTCAAAATAACATATGGTCGTGAGTTTGATTTATAATTATATGTATAGGTATTTTACTTTCTCGTAAGTCATTCTCTAACAGTATTAAAATCATACCATATCATCGATGCTTACAACTTAAATAAGTTATAACAAGCGTATAATAATTCCGATGTAGATGGATGATAATATATGGCTATTAGTGGTCAGAGTGGATAGTGGTTAGAGTGCATGGTCAGTTTTCAGGAAACGCGAATTTGAGTCCCATTACGATTAACGTAATTATATACGTTTTCTTGAAAAAAATTTTTTCCATCATTAGTGTAAAGAATTTAGTAATAATTAAAATTAAAATCATACCTACCTGCATATTAATACAAAAATAAAGAAAAACTTATGTAAAAGGAAGGCATAAATATTTTCTTCAACTTCATTTTATTTCGCTATAATCTAATTCTGCGCCACTTTCCGCTTGCTAAAGCTTCTTACACAATTTTTCAGCTTGACTTTTTCTCCAACGCGACGCCGATGCGGAACAGGACGCCGAGAAAACCGAATTAAATCCACTGAGAAAAACTGAAACGTGTCCTAGCGTTAAATTTTTAAATTATAGCTCTAGAGTATAAAGCATAATGAAATGACCTTAACGAAATATTGTATTGTTATCGTAATTTTTTTTCAGCATTTTCCAATTATGATAATTTCAATATATTTTATTGGTAGATGTAAAGTAGTACTAAGTCAATTAAAAACTGGAAACGCAGTGATTGTGGGTTCAAATCACACTAGGGACACAGAGAGATATAGAGCGACAAAAATATTTTTATCAGTTCTGGAAAGACAAAATGCGGCAAATGGAGTTACTTACTTGCAATGCCTCAAATTTAAGCGGGTTACATTGTAAAGATGATTAGATAATAATTAAATATGTGGGAAATATAATGTCAATGTACAGATAGAGATAGAGCGAAGTTGTTTATTTATTCTATATAAGTTTTGATTGTATATAATACAAGAAAATAATCAAAATAATTTATATTACGACCTAAATGATTAATAAACCTACTCAATTTATATAGAATGTATAAATTGAGTCATAATTTCAATTTCTTAGGATTTCCGTATAAAATAAATCGATTCAACCGACCACTATTTAAGGGAACACACAAAAAGCTTTGAATATTAAGCGGATACTGTGTACCTAATCGATGTTGTAATTACTTGCGAATGATAAATCTTCGTTAAGTAATAGTCGTGAACTTTGCATAGTTTATTAGACTTTGGTAGTTAAGTACTGTTATAGAGGATAATAGATGTCCAAACATAATTTAAGCTATTAAGCTGAAAATTCCAAATTTTGAAAGCTCATTTTTATTAATAGGTGTTTCATTACAAATATACAAAGATATATTTTAACTAGCGAGCCTTCAGAAGTTTTCCTAGTCGAAAAGGACTACAGCGCCACTTATTGGGTCCATTTGTACGTTCAAACAATCCAAGAGCCTATTGAAATATATACATCATTTTTTATTTAAATTGGTTAGGTCAGCCGTTAAGTTAAGAGCAGTAGGATGATAAACTCATGTACAAAAGAATTACATATATACATATTTATGGTATGAAATTAGCTGTATACTTGTTCCTAAAGTAAAACCCTTTGAAGGAACGATGCATTTTTTTTAAATGTTTATTATACCACCATACAAAAATTATTCACAAGACCCTATTTGTATGAAGTCTTTTTAATATGTTAACAAATTTTAAAAGCAAACAAAATATTGAATAATCTTATTTTTTTCAATTTACACAAAAAAACATTTTTTACAAGATTTCCCCTAGTAAATGTTACAAGGCGTAACATCGCTGAGTGATATTAAATTTTATCATATTACCGACCATGTCTTTGTTAAACAGACCGTAACTAAATCCTTAACGCGTACTTTTTCTGAATAAAGCTAAGGGTAAAGTTACATGAGCTTACGTCTCTAGCTGTTAGTAGAGTAAATAAAATAATTATAAGTACTACATTATGATTCTCATAGTAAAGGGAATATGTGTTAGATAGTACGTTATTTGCCAATGCTGTACCTTATTTTATACAATTGTTGCATAATCTTTGATATTATATCAATAAAAACAATTCCTAATTAAATTTATATATTTAATTTTAGTTTTAGACTGTATCTTACATATACCAGAATAGGAAAATATAAAAGACTCAAAATGTTTTAAAATAAAAATGTTATTTATTTATTTAGTTTACAGCTTCATTCTGTATCTCGAATACAGTGTGGTCACTCGAATACATAATCATCAGAATATTAAAATATATATATATATATATATATATATATATATATATATATATATATATATATATATATATATATATATATATATATATATATATATATATATATATATATATATATATATATATATATATACATATACAAATATAACTACATACGTTCAGTAGACATATTGAGTAACAAGTTACGGCTACTTTACGGTCTTAGCGTCAAACAACCCTTATTTACTCGGCACGTTTGTATAATACTCCGTATCCTTCTTGTTTAACTTCACCTGTTCCGAGTCTTAGTTTGACTAGTAATGGTCTATAATAAACATGTGCCTTTAGCTTTGACTAACCTATACATAGTGATTAATCACTATGCTCTTTTATAAAGGCTAATTTGAAAATATTTAACTAATACGTTCGTATAAGCATAGTTCATTTTTATAATTTCCTTGCTCCAGCAAAACAAAATACGGTGTGGAGTTACGTTAAATACTTTAGATGGAATGTAGAGTGCAGAGTGTCTTTACATAGGATATTTTCTGCCTCATGCCACACAAAAAAAGCTTGACGTCGAAAATAATAGTACAAATACCGGCAAAACTGGAGTTAATCATATATACAGACATTCGTTACTCATTACAAGAACTCCACACAGATCATAAATAACACCCGGATTTACAATTTACCGAAGAGTGAAAAGCCACAATTTTAAATTATGTACGCAGATTTATCTTGATTTTGTTGTTTAAATTATACAATATTCTTTTTGTGCTCCGCATGCGGTTTAATTACAGCTGCGGTCCCTTCCTTCAAAGCGCTGCATAAAAATATCGACAGTAATAAGCGTGGGGTTTAAAATTGCACTCTCTGAGCGACTTCATTAATTAAATTTAACAATTTCTTGTTTGTATATAAGAATTTAAATAATACTGAATATTTAAAGTTAAGTTTGGACTGAATTTAAGCTTAAAGTAGTTTCACGTTAAAGCTATACGATGTAAATTGATGTATATTTCTCTTTATTATTTGCTTCATACTTTTTTATTTTATTTCGAGCATTTTTGCGTATATAGTACGATATAAAGAAGGAACCTTGTTCCATTTATCTAATCCACGAATTTTCGAGAAGTTTTTTGTCGTACCAGAGCGTACGCATATATGTATGTGTTAATTAACTGTGACTGAAATGGATTCTTCCAGTCTAGTAATACCTCTTCAAGCCCCAATAGTAGTGTGTAAAATCTTTTGTTGTACACAGTGATCTACTTGATTATGCTCACAATAATAAAAATTGTAAAATCACAACAAATACAGATGGAAAAGAAAAGAGTAAGTACCCAAGGCACGGAAGACTCATGTGTGTGTTTTACAAAGTAATAAAAAAAAATCAATTTCCTATATTCCCATTTATAGCACTGAATATATATATATATATATATATATATATATATATATATATATATATATATATATATATATATATATATATATATATATATACGTATATAGAGTCTATTTAAGAAAAACCCGAGTACCTTTACTAGCTAGGGATCCTAGTAAAGCTTAAAGACAATAAGGGCAAAAAGGGTGATTGATAGTTGATATCTGGGAACGACAAGCGATAATCGATCACATCGTTACGGCTTTATATGATGAATCCTCATACTCGAACTTCCATCAACTATGTGATTATTGAGACATAACGGGGTTATTGGGAAAAGCCGAACTAAGTAGAAGATTTTAAATCGTATATATTTACATAAATGAAAAAAAAAAAACCATAGTTTTTGAGTTTTTATAAAACCTGCAGATAGTAATTTGTGAAACAGTTGTCAAGCCGAGAGCTTGAGCTTTTGTTAAAGTATGGAATAAAGTACGGAGTTTATATATTATGTTCATCTTCTCAGAAATCTTCAAAAAATGCAAGTTATAATGCAGTTATCATGACTTTTTTTTCAATTTAACAATGAATTCTGCATATAGCAGGATAGTCAGACGAAATCTATTGTCATAACACTCTATTTTATACTTTCTGCCCAAGTTGAAGACGTTATATATAAGATGGCCGCGCTTCATCTTACCAGCGTGAGAGAATAAAAATAATTATTATAATTCCACTCAATCGAACCCACGACCATCACGTATACATTAAGACGGTTTCCCACTGCACCGTTATAGCCACAACTATTGTGTGTTAGATAAAATAATATATTAATCAGGTTCTTTTAAGTTCACATATCGCTTGCATATAGTAAAATAGTAAGAAGCAATTTAATATTACCTATTCTGTTTGCTTTCTGCCTTCTCGTTTCGGGGAAATAAATATAGCTTGATGATTTATTAAATAGTGTAAGTATATGTAGGTAGGTAGGTACGGTATATACCCAACCTACCTGCGACGAACTAATTGATCAGTTTAATTAAATAATTTAAAAAAAGATATTACTGTAGGTATATATACATACTTGTATATACCTACAACAATGCTTTTTTTATTATTTAATTAAATTATTATTTACCTTGATTTTAAGAATTATAAACATTATTAAAATCTGTTTTAAGTGATTTTCTATAATGGCAAGACCCTGTGAAAATTGCCACTGGTCACGTCGAAATGTCTTTGTTAAACAGACCGTAAATAAACCGTTTACGGGGTGGAAAAAAATATTTCCACCGAAAATTTATTAGCGTTGAAATGAGAACAAATATAAACGGAGGGTCTATTTTTAAGCATTTTACTTCTGTATCATAAATTTCGTTATGAATTTTGTTATTAGAGTACTCTAAAGTAATAGTAATAAATAAATTATTGTAAGTGCTTTTTGTTTGTTCTATGTAATTGCTCTACAGTGATGAATTTGGTAAACACTATTAAGTTCACCGTTACAATTAAAATATCAACTGTCTGACTGTAAACGCGACGGTTGTGGGTTCAATTCCTGCTCGGGGAAATGAATTATTTCCTCGCTCTGGTGACAAGCCAAATAACAAGTAGTGGCTCGAAATTGAGCAGAAAGCGGGAAACGGAGTGTTCAAATACAAGGTTCCCTTTGTCTATTCTGCTGTATGCGGGAAATAGCGTGAAGCTATTTTTTTTCATTAACCTTGATTTTTTTCAGTCTTGAAAAAGTTGTTAAAGGTCGACGATCTCTAAATGTGCTTGTTATCAGAACTAACCTCACTATAAGTGATATCGGATAATCTTAGAGTGTTATCGATATAATTTACATTGTTTTTTTTATTATATTATTAATTTGCACTGTGTATAGTTCATTTATTTTGTGTCCCTATTTGTATATATATATATATATATATATATATATATATATATATATATATATATATATATATATATATATATATATATATATATATATATATATAGATATATATATATATATATATATATATACATATATATATATATATATATATATATATATATATATATATATATATATATATATATATATATATAAATATATATATATATATATATATATATATATTATATATATATATATATATATATATATATATATAGATTAATTTATTTTTAATTCTTAATTTAAAAGGCATTTTTTATTAAATTAATCAGCGTTAGTACGGGAATATAGCAAACTGATTTGAATACAAAGGATATATTTCATTTACTGTATTATAATAGCCTATTATTTACAAAACTGTCGCTAAATTAAAAATTGTTAAATAAAACAAAATATAATATTTAACTATATAATTATACATTTATACGAAATGTATGTAAGTGTCTGTAAATTTGATAAAAGATAAAAAATGTTTGAGCTGATAATGTTTCTTAACAGGACTACCAAACTTATATGAAAATAGTCTATTTTTGAAATATAATCAACTAATTCTCCTTTCAAATCTCACAATTTCCTCCGTATTCAAATATAAAATTATTTAAAGCTGTTATATGAAGCTTGACACATTCTAAAAGCCGAAGCTCGTAAGTGCTTTGGCCGCATGTACAGTTAAATTGAAATGATTTACTTGATCTAATATAGCTTTCAGCTTTTCTCGATAGTTGGACCTTTCCTCAACAAACTCTTCTGCTCTACAATAAAAGTACAAAAAAAATCTTTTTTGTTAAAATTTAAAGTATTATACTTAATTATGTATTTAACGGTACATACTTTAATCAAAGATCACATTATACAATGCTTTCAATTAGTAAATGAAGACTAATTAAATAATGATAATAAATTATCTCGATACGCACGGACGTAATTAGTTTTAATTAAAATTTACATATATATAATTTGCCTAGATATTGATACAAATTTTTACTCGATTATAAAAAAATATATATTTATTTATTTAGCTTCACGCTGTATCCCGTTGTATAAATAGCAGGGTAGGCAGAGGGAACCGTAGGTGGTTCCCCACTTTCCACCATTCGAGGCATTCCGTGTTGAGTGGCAGAATTCAACGGTGAGCTTGGCCTTGTTGCCAGAGTGAAGAAAATGAAAGTAATTCATTTTCCCCGCGTGGTAATCGAACCCCAAACCATTGCGTTTACAGTTATATATGTCTTTTAGTGTACAGTTATATATGTCTTCTTCAATAATTATATATCAATTATAACATGCTATAGGATTTCGCCCCCAGTTCACCTGTTTCGCTCGCCCGCCTCCGCTCGCTTCAATGATAATAAAAATGAAAAATATATATATATATATATATATATATATATATATATATATATATATATATATATATATATATATATATATATATATATATATATATATATATATATATATATATATATATATATATATATATATATATATATATATATATATATATATATATATATATATATATAATATTCTTTATTGTACTAAAAAAAACATAAGCGTAACATAAAAAAAGAAAAAGTAGTACATAAAGGTGGACTTATCCCTATAAGAGATCTCTTCCAGCCAACCTATGGTAGTGGATGAGTTTTTAAGCAGCGGGTAAGAATATAGTACAAATTATTCTATTCTATAATTAGAAATACATATATAATTAATTATATGTCACACATAAATAAAACTTGATATATACAAATATGGAACTATAATATATACTAAATACTTACTTATTACAAATACATAAATATTCACAAACATATAATACACCATACAAACATACATACATATACATATATAAATATACATACATAGACATACACATACAAATACATATATACATAAATATATATATATATATATATATATATAGATATATATATATATATATATATATATATATATATATATATATATATATATATATATATATATATATATATATATATATATATATATATAAAATAAAAAAAACATAATACATACATACATAACTGAGCTGAAAATAAGGTTATCACATTGATGACTGTCTGAAAATCAACTTTAAATTTACTCGTTTAAACTTGCGAGTAAGTGCTTTTTTAATTGACATTTAAAGGAAATGATGGTTGGACTATTTTGGATGGATTTAGGAAGTTGGTTCCACAGGGTTGCAGCATACACTGAGAAGGATTTCTGGAGGTATTTAGTATTACTCTTAGGTATGTCTAGTGTCGGTATGACACACGACCGCCTAGAGCGTGTGGGAGTGGGAAGTATGTTAAAACGAGAGCGGAGATAAAGAGGAAAATTTTCATAATTAAGAATTTTAAAAAGGAGTGTAAGTATGTGCATATCTCGGCGAAGGCGGATAGGAAGCCAATTAAGCTGAGCGCGAAATTGAGAAACGTGGTCAAACTTACGCAAACCAATATATATATATATATATATATATATATATATATATATATATATATATATATATATATATATATATATATATATATATATACATATATATATATATTAAATATTTTCAAGAATGTCGATCAACGTTTTATATACTATAGTATATAAAGTAATGTTTCCTTCTTTATACTCCATGTTTCATATTTTTTTTTATATAATAGGCAAATGCATGTAAATCACTGTATGTCTGTGGATTTATAACAATCGGGTCCTGTATATATTTATAGAATATTGTTGTCATCGCGGCTCAGTGGGGCAACGTGTCCGACCCTCACTCACGGGAATTTATTACATTTTTATTACTTTTTAAGGAAAGAAAAATACTTTTGGAAAAATATAAAACGAGAACGAAGAGAAAACAACACGCGTTTAAATACCGCTATAAATTTGTATCCTGTTTTAAAATGCTATATTACATTCATTTTCCCACTCTAGAAAGACAAAACGCGGTGTTCAGTTCCGCCTTAATACATGTAGTCTTGAATCCAGATAAAAAGCAAAGAATGGAATTTTTTGACACTAGATTTCTCTCCACTCACCCTATTTTGCGTAAATAAATGTGAAAAATTCAATGTATCCTCATACATTGAATTTTTCACATTCGACATCCGATCGTCTCCAAAGCATTGTATTGTAATCTTTAGGTAAGTACATCTATATTATCACACATGGCATTAAAATATGTACAAATTAAGTACATTATGTTACTTATTTATATATTATTATAAGATAATAAAAAAAAATGACTTATGCTCAGAAAAACAATTTAAAAAACACAGAATAAAATTTAAAAGGAAATAACAAAAACCATAAAACTTATAAGCAAAAAAAATATATATATAAAAAATTCTTATCTCTATGACATTGAGATGTGAAAACATATATTTTATTATGTGTGTCACAGATTCAAGCGTTGCTCATTCCAGATACGATCTTGTAATGCTGCGTAATTTTGATTTTATTAAAATTTACGAACCACTCTCCCCTCGATGCAGACTTTTTATGGTAATTTTAATTCATTAAAGGCCTATATATTTTTTTGTGCATATTTTATGTAAGTTTTGGGGGTTCCCCGATTTTTTTTTTCTTATTGTTTTAATATTTTTGTGGAATAAAGAGCTTTTGAGAGAGAGAGAGTGAATTTTCTGTTCTACTTATATAAGTAGATTTTGTCTCTATAGTTTTGGAAATAGTCACAAAAATAAGTTTTCTTTTTTGAATAAATAAATATATAATTCAAATTCAAATAATTTTATTTAAAGTAAGAATACATGATTAATTTTTTGAACGTCAAAAACATTACTACCGGTTCACTAAAGTTAGTGCCTCAGACCTGAAAAGAACCGGCGCGAGAAACTCAGCGGGACAATTTTTTTTTATATTGACATTTGCAATTATACAATTATTCATTGTTGACAATGATATGCTTGAAATAGACTGAAGCGAGCTTTTCATTACCAAGGTGTGTTATCATTTATAAAATCATCACTTAGGTAATAAGCACCTTTAGCACAAACGGCGTTACACAATTTTTTTAAATTGTGATATAGAACATTCTCGGACGTTTATTTAACCATCATATAATATATTTTACACACGTTCATACATATATATATATATATATATATATATATATATATATATATATATATATATATATATATATATATATATATATATATATATATATATATATATATATATATATATATATATATATATATATATATATATATATATATATATATCATCGACTACGATGTCCACGCCCGGGTTAGCGCTGCTTGGGCCAAATGGCGGGAGGTCACTGGTGTGGTCTGCGATCGCAGAATACCGCCCAAACTCAAGGGGCTGATATACAAGAGCATGATCCGACCAGTTCTTCTATACGGCAGCGAATGTTGGCCAGCATTATCTCGGCACACTCAGGAGCTTCACGTAACGGAGATGAAGATGCTGAGGTGGATGTGTGGCGTTACTCGGGCTGACCGCATACGCAACACATTCATTCGAGGTAGTCTTGGGGTCCGTGACGTAGCGGATAAGCTCCAAGAGCGTCGTCTGAGATGGTATGGCCACGTTTTGCGCCGGCCTAAGAACTACGTCGGAAGAAAATGCCTTGATATGTCTGTCCCTGGAGTAAGACCCCCCGGACGTCCAAGGAAGCGATGGCTGGACGTCGTGACGCACGACATGAGAGCCAATGGACTAACCACTGAGGATGCTCAAGACCGTGCAAAGTGGAGTAGACTAAGTAGGAAAGCAGACCATGGCAATAGGCCGGGATAATGCAAAGTGGAAGAAGATATATATATATATATATATATATATATATATATATATATATATATATATATATATATATATATATATATATATATATATATATATATATATATTATATATATATATATATATATATATATATATATATATATATATATATATATATATATATATACATATAATACAATGACTAAGCACAATTTAAAATTTTTGAAACGATTCTTTAAGACACTTTTTCAGTTCGCGAGAGCCATGAAGTTTTGACAAATGTCGTGCCGTGGTTACACTGACGTGAAAAATGGAGCTCTTAGATAAGGGAGACCAATTGCTATCCAACCAACCCCTCTCCTTTACTTGGCACTCAGCAAAACGAACAATGTGTTACGTAAGAGATATGGAAAGGTTAGATATTATATGTACATGTTTATATTTTTAGAGTTCCGTATCTCAATATGAAAAATCGGAACCTTTATAAGGTCATTCAGCTGTCTGTCAGTCGGTTTGTCCATTTGTTAGGGCAGTTCTTCTCAAAATCGCGTAGAGGTATCAAGCTAAAGGTAATATTAAATAGTCAGGTTAGTCAGTCAGTCAGGAAAAAAACAAATTTCCAAATCAACGTAACTAATAGATACGAGCGTTTATCGTTTAGTTTTTTTAGCATGTAGCATTTATAGAGTACACATTACACCGTTCACCTAGAATTATGAAAAAAGACACAAAACATTGGAATTTAAAGGTATATCATCGAAATAAACCATTACAAAGTTATATATGTAGTTAATTTCATACAAAAATAGTACATTCATCCGCAAATATAGGTGCGTCAACTTATACAAATGTATTTCTCATTGTATTTATAATTATGAAAATTATGCGGAACACTCGGCGTATCAGTTCAACTCGTACTTGAACTTTTTATTGATTTTCATGAATCATATGGCGCTGAGCGAATTTTGTGATTATTTATTTAGTTTTCTATAATTAACTTATTTCAAAATAATAAGTAATTGAAAAAAATCAACCAACCATAATATCAAAGTGCAAGGAATCGAATCACTTGTTGTGATTCCATTCCATCTAATGCATGAGTAAAGCATTTGGAGCTTGACAAGGTATTTCGTCTGGCCATGACGAAGAAGCTTGGAACTTACTATAAGCCCGGTGGTCGTGGATTCTAACCCCAGTCAGGGGAATTATGAATTGCTTTTCTTTCCATGCCTTGGTGACAAAGCGTGGCGTGTGTTCCACGACTTAAAAGGAAAACGGAATGTCTCCAAGCGACCTAGTTTCAAAACCTCAAATCGTAATTTTTTTAACTTTTTTTAAAATTATTTTTCTTTACTTAGTATAAACGTCTTATCTTGTTAATATTTATCCTGCTATATGAGATAACGAGTGAAAATGAAAAAAAAAAAGAATATAATATCAACTAACAGTATCAATACCATAAGTTTATAGCAAGCATATCTTTCTGTCAATAGCAACACGTTATGTGCTATCCATTTTTTATTCCTAGCCAACTTGTACACGTTGTAAAATTCTGTAAAAAGAACGATAAAACGACCACAATGGCGACAATATATTTTCCGCTTAATGTAAGCGGATGTCCTCTCATGAAAAAATTTACTACTAAAGAACTTTATGAAACTGTTCAATTGAGCGAAATCTCTCATCCTAGAGGTAATTAAGCGTTTGATCTAACAAGCGCGGTCTGCCTCAATAACGCTTAAGCCAAGTGATAGGCGTCAGTATGGCTTAAGCTTTAAACGCTTTGTTAAGCTCTATAGAATTTCGAGCGAAGCTTTTAAAAAGCTATCGGACTCCACCATGTATACTCGTAAATGCCAGTTAGCCGTCCTTTTTTGAAGGATATATGAAAATTTTATGAGTTTAACTTGTTCAGTTACTTCTTATTGATGTCATACTTTAAAAAAATGCTATTTAATATTCATCTAGCTTCATTTTTGATATAAATATGTTTAAATAATATTTTTATTCTTTAATGTGAAAAAAATTTCGACAATGAATAATACATTAAATTTATAATTTAGTGGGTAAAATGCTTGACCGACTTGAAAGAGGTGCGAGCGAGTTTCAAATCCCATTATGTCTTCCCATTATATGTTATATGAATCTATAATATATCTAAGGGAATAACAATTTATTTTATTTTACTCATAACGAAATAAATTTTAAGAAAAAAAAAATTATAATAAATAATATATATATAATTTTGATGAATTCTTTTGTAAGTAAATATATTAGTATTTTGTTTGAGTGGTGAAACTCAAAATCAAAAAAAAGGTGAAAATTAAAAAAAATATATGTACACACATATGAATAAATATTTATATTTCTTAAAGGAAGCTTTGAAATTCGAAATCCGATTGATCTAAGCCGATAAAAATCTGTCCATTAGCCAGTGCTTAGGCTAAGTGATAAACGTCAGTTGACTTAAGTGAACGCTTTGGCAAATCCTATGAAAAGATTGAAGCTTTTGAAAAGCAGCTGAATATTTTATTATTTTCCATTTCTATATGACAATTTAAATGGCTCTATTTTAAATGATGTTTTCGTATTTCATTGATTTTTCACTTATATAAAATATTACTATATCAGAGGGTTCAGTACATGTCCACTCACAGCGCAGAGTTAAACTTCGCCATACAAGATGTAGTGTCTTCAAAATTTGCGAAAAGCGTCGAATAAAAGCTTCTTGACATTGACTTGAGCCGATTTAATAAAATTGTTTATAATATATAATAATATAGTTTTATTAAATAAATGTTTATTATTTTACAATAATTATAACGTTATTATTTCGATTTGTAAAATAATATGAAAGGCCAACTATTCAGATAGATTTATAAAAAAAAAACACGAATGGCATCTAACGCAGGGACAGTGTCTGACTGTACGGAGACATCAAATGTATCCATTAATTAGTAAAATCGACTACAGTTAACTTTTGTATTTCGGTTTCTATATATAAAATTTTAGTTGCGTCCCGTACAAAGCAACGTTTAACGCCGAAGATATTGCATGTTGAGTGGTGGAAGTCAACGCCACGCTTTGTCTTGTAACAAGAATACCCATATATCTACCCATATATCTAGCTCACAACTGTCGCACTAAGAGTGTGCTATCTAGTTTATATTAGATAATTTGTACAGAACAATTAAAGTTCTCTAAAAATAGATATAAGTAAGTCAAAGAAGAAAAATTACTTTAATTTTACAAAGTGTCCAATATCTAAGAAATTTTGCGACTTCTTTGTCCTCTGAGAGCTTAGAACGAGCTAATAATTTAAGTAATTATTTATTCAAGATAAGAACATTTCGTACAAACTCAGACATTCTTAATGGTGGAAATTTATGAAATGGTATTAGGGGTTATTTTAGTCATTATGATTAAAAAAAAACCTAGCTACATACCCCGGTTTCAGGCTGTATATACGTTTATTAGTATAAATTAACGAACAAATTCAAAAGTATTACTAAAAATAATAAAAACTATAAAACTATTAATCGATATGCTATCACATCTATATATTAATACGTAAAGCAAAAACTTTGGACCCCTTTTTGAAAAAAATAGTCGCGGACGGTGGAGTATGAAATTTGTTACACATTTATAGTTTACGTTTAGGCGAAGTGCAGAACGCTAATAGTTTTCAATAATAATGCTCATAAAGTATATAAAATCAATAAATAAATGTTGAAAAAAAAACCATATGTTTAACAATATAACTTTTGTATAAAGTGCTACATGCACGTTGACTATGGCAACGCGTATTTCACACATCAACGGGCTTTCTAGTTTTAATAAAAACGTGTGATAATTTTGACGCAATGAAGTAACACGAACGGAATTCGAACCTACATCCAATGTTTTTACTTAGACGAGATTAAAGTAACAATAAATATTAAATTAAAAGAACATCTCATTAACGAACTTAACAGTATCTGAAAAGCTTTTAATTTAACTAGGTTTTATTTATATTATATTTATATATTGTATAGTGTGTATATGTATTTATATGTATTTGTACAAGTATATGTCTATTTACTCGTATGTATGTATATATGTATATATATCTTCTATGCTTTATGTATGGGAATTTTTATTTAAATTATTTTATTTTTATGTAAATTTTTATCTTTATATTACATTTTATCTACCATCTCTACTACTAGCTACTTACTGGGTTCACCCACTTTCACAGGTTGGTTGGAAGAAATCTTTTCTAGAGATAAGTCCACCGTTTGTAACTATATTTTTTTATGTTTGTACTTCAACATATTTTTTCATTGTAACAAAGAATACTTTATACCTTTTACCTACAGCTTAACCTCCTAATCAAATGGAAATAAATATAATTAAAACAATAAAAAAAATCTAAGCACCCGAGGTCTTGATCACTGGCACAGTGTGATATATCGAAATTATTAATAAGGTATAATATAGCTTACAGCCTTTGTCGACTTATTACACTAAAATATATTTTCAATTTAAGCTGGTAGCTTCTAAGACTAGCTTCTTCAAATAAACATAATTCACTAGTGACTATTAACATCGTCGGAACTGCTTAATCGCATTTTTTTGTTTATTTCATTAAAAGTTCTTAAATAACCAAGTGTATCTAAGCTGAAGAAAAAAAAAGGTAATAATAACCTTTATAGCTCGCTAACAATGTCATATATTGACTTCTGCCGTTATTAGAGGTGCGCGGGGGCAGGCTGGCGCGCGGGATCTACCACTTCAGTCTATGTTAGCGGGAAAAGCTGACGTTGCCTTGCCACTTGTATTTTCATACATTTTATTATTATTCCTTTTCTTTATAAGAGCATTCACAATGATTACTAGATCAGCACGTTTAATAAAATTTGCTACTGGACTAAGCGAGGAAAAACGTACAAATATAAGTAAAAATACCGATAATAACATTTTCACCAAAGCAATACCTTTGTGAGAACACAGGTATTAATTTTATTTATTACGTTACTTTGACGATTTTTAACAATATGTTTTATGGCTTAATACGATTGCGACTTTATTACTAGATAATAGAAATAACATTAGCTTTTTCTAACAAGTAAATGAAGCAATGATTCTGTTGATTTTTATATACTTTCGGGCACTCTTCGCGGGCTAACATCTCTTCTTCAGTTGTCAACTGGTTCTGTTCATATCTCTTCGGTCGTCGGCAGCGTGTAAAAGCTAACGGTGTCACATCATCACGGTTGGAACTCAGGACAGGATCTTAATGCTATTCAGTCTTGGGCTGAATCTTTTGGATTATTAGCTAACCCTAAAAAATCCCAAACTCTTATTATTGGTAGTAACAAGCTTTTTTTTTAAATTTTATATACGGGAGTTGAAATTACATACTGCAACAAAATAAAAAATTTAGGCCTTATTTTTGACAGTAATTCATACATTAATAATATTAGCAAACGCATCCATTTCTCTTTCCATTCTCTTAAGCGCCTACAATATTTCCCCCCTCAGAAAACCAAAATTATGCTTGCGCAATCTCTTCTCCTGCCAACTCTACGCCGACTATGCCGACGTTTGCTATTTGGATGTGACCGAGTAGCTATTAAACAAACTAGCGCGTCTTCAAAATCCCGCCATACGATTTATCTTTGGTCTGCGTAAGTTCGACCACGTTTCTCAATTTCGCGCTCAGCTTAATTGGCTTTCTATCCGCCTTCGCCGAGATATGCACATCCTTAAACTCCTATTTAAAATTCTTAATTATGAAAATTTCCTTTCTAATCTCCGCTCTCGTTTTAACATACTGCCCACTGCCACACGCTCTAGTCGGTCGTGTGTCATACCTACACTAGACGTACCTAAGAGTAAAACTAAATTCCTTCAGAATTCCTTCTCAGTGTATGCTGCAACCCTGTGTTACTCGCAAGTTTAACCGAGTAAATTGGTTTTCAGACAGTCATCATTGTGATAACCGTATCTTCATCTCACACACACACATATATATATATATATATATATATATATATATATATATATATATATATATATATATATAATATATATATATATATACATATATATATATATATATATATATATATATATATATATATATATATATATATATATATATATATATATATATATATATATATATATATATATATATATATGTATGGTGTATGTATGTATATATATTTTCATATTTGTATATGTCAAGTTTTATTTTTGTTTTATTTATGTGTATACATATAATTAATTATATATTTATTTTATAATTAATTGTACTATACTCTTACCCGCTGCCTTATAACTCATCCACTACCATAAGTTGACTGGAAGAGATCTCTTGTATAGGATAAGTCCACCTTTGTGTACTATATTTTTTTTTAATGTTGCTACCCATATGTTTATTTTTTAGTACCATAAATAATATTATTACCACATCCAACATTGTTAGTGGATTATTAATATAAGTAAAATGATAATAATAATTTAACAATGACGTATATGTCATTTCCGACAAGCGAATAATCAATTTCATGCACGCACCAATATCGGTATATACTCCTGACAAATCGGCATTAATCTTACTCCGTTAAAAATGTTACAAGTGACTTTTCTCATTTTACACATAAATAACTTGTACAGAAGTACTCTAAAATTTCATGAAACTGCTTAAAATATAAAAAAAATACACGCAATTTACACTTTGCATCGCTGTCCTGTAAAGTTGTTGTTTTTCATATCCGACATAGTCATGGGCGAATTATTATTACAGGTTTATAATATTTACATAGAGTATAGGACAAGTATATTTACAAATATCTAATAATACTATTAGAAAATAAATATATTCCTACGTATAACTTCCTTCATAAGAACAACCTTGCAAAATTTAGATAGCTCTTAATATATTCTATTGAATTGAGCACTTCGACGACTGAAATAACAGTTTCAAGTTATAGATATGCTTAGAAAGTTTATGTAGAACTTGTGTGTGGATTCAGTATAATTATAGTATGACAATATGATCCTTCCTTTCTTATATCGAATAAATGTGTTAAATTTTTCATAATAATATCTCGCACAACAAAGTATTAACGTTTGTAAGGGATTTTTGCCAAGTTTCAAATGTTTCTCATTCATTTCTACTGTAAAATTAGATTTTTTATCCGATCGTTGAGAGCCTCCGTTGAGAGTGTCAAAATATAATATAAATTTCGTGGACCATTTATCTCTAGATCATATAGAGGTCTATAATTATGATCTAGAGATAAATGGTCTCGATACAGGTGCTATCATAATTCCAAATTCACATTAGTTTAGACTCTAGACATGCGCATCCCAGCTTTCCGCCCGAATTTGCATCTTAAAACCTCCCCTGACTGGATATCGAACGCACAACAAACGCTGATCCCACTGCGCCACTATAGACTCGTCTTATAATTATAATATGATATATTATCATTTATCTGTACAGGTAATTCAATATGGCCGTCATACCTGTAAAATCTATGGCTTATCAATAAATAACATTTTCAAACGACACTGCAATCAGCCGTGACGGGTTCCGAATGATTTCCCAAGAGTATCCGATAGAATTTGATTTCATTTTTGTTCTTTGTTTGCCTGACATTTTAAACAGCCGATATAATCTTGTTATGAATCAATAATATTTATCATACATTTATGCTATGATATAAAATTGTAAATTATGATGAAATTCAAATAATTCTAGAAATATTCTAGTTATTGTCTATTCGTTAAGTATAATAATAGTTCGTCTCAAAATTATATTATGGAGAATGCTGAAGGAGAAGATTTTCTATTTCGATGGCTGTTTCAAAAGTAATAATTTTTTTGACAAAATAGTTTTACTAACATACAATTAATATGTACACATGGGCCGTATTTTAATCGATAAACTGATAAATGAATTTAAAGCAAATTAAGCCATATGCGAGGAAAATAAGTCTCAACTACCAAGTTATATGAAGATAAAGCCACGCGATAACCATATCGCTTTGACGGACCTCGATGATAACAGCGAAATATTGATAATAGATATTTTTTCTTTTTGGTAAACTACAGTCGTGTCGTTTTAAATTAAATAGTGGATCTCATCAAAATGAATTGGAGATATTATTGTAACAGTACTTTGGGGTGGATGTTAAATAACAAAATTATTGTGTTTCTCGGACTATTGTCATTTTGTTTAATGATTTCTACTTGGGCGCTGTCTAACCAGAGAAGTCGACTAGACCGAGAGCTCAATGAACTTAAAGAGAGTTTGATAAGTACTACCTTAGCACCGACAACGGTCAATGGAGCAACCGAGGCTGCTAGTCAACCTGCAAGCGAACCACCTAGTCAGCCTGCCACGGAACCTCCAACTCCACCTGCTACGGAACCTCCAACTCTACCACCAGAGGTCATTCCACCGGAAGAACCAAACACCAATGGAGAAAATAAAACAAATAATGTATTAAATTCATACTAAATTCAAGAGAAAGTAAGCTGTTTAATAAAATAGCAGCATCTGCCTAAACGTGACGAGTTTTGTTATTTAATTTATTTAGTTCTAGCTTTTTATGAAAACTATTAGTAGATTATCTTAATATCCCTTAGCATAAAAAATCTAAATTAAAAAATTACATTCTTCATCTACTTCTTATTAGTGTTAATATTAATGATAACTATCATTATTTTATTAAAGAAAAAAAATTATTACATTATCTGTTATTCCAAATAATTAAGTCTTTATATTTATAATATTTAAATTTGACAACTTAAATTATAATTAACTTTAAATAATGTTTCTGTGTAATAAATATAATGTTGATTAGGTTGATAATAAACAAGTGTTTTTACAGTACTTATTTTTTCTTCATATATACCTTTTATTTTGTTCATTGACTGTAATTTATTTATTATACTATCGAAACCTACATAGAATTATAATTGTAATAAAATAATACTTTTAGAGTAATCTTTCAAAATAAACTTTCCAAAAAAAAGGGTACCAACTGAATTTTTGTAGTATTACATAAGAATTAAAATATATAGATATATAACCCTCAAATGGGATTTGAACTCAAAATTATAGAGTTTCGTTTAGTTCCAACAATGAAATAATTGATCCACTTTCACAGGTTACATATGGGTATATATATACAATGTTCTATGTCAAATATATAGGTAACTTTGATACATAAGATAATTAAAGATAATGAAAACATAGTAAATAATTCTATGCTATACTAATTCCGAATTTTATCATTATCATCGTAAGGAGTTTTCAATATAAAGCAAGTTGAGACGAATGACGCCAATATGCTGTGGGTTCAAGTGCGTCGCCATGGAATATTTATTTATAATAATAATATATAATATATATATATATATATATATATATATATATATATATATATATATATATATATATATATATATATATATATATATATATATATATATATATATATATGCATTGCGACAGTTAGTACAGGTTTCCACTCAGCCTATAGGATGTCATTCCTGTTTCCTATAGCAAAATTATTTTAGTCACATGCATAGTCATTATTAACTTAACTTTCCACCCTGTTTATCGGTACTGACTTCGTAGACTACCCAAGCGGGAAGCTATCGAATTAGAATATAAATTGAACTCTTTATATAAACATTTATAATTTGCATTTAAGGCGCCTCTACCGACTTCATATCTTAATCTACTGTGAGCGCGACATTATAGATATGAAATTGGAGATATTTTTAGGCGAATGTTATCAGCTAGTGTTATAAAAATAATAAAATAAAATTGCCGCGTTGTTGAAAAATACAACACAATTTGATTTGAATTAAATTTAAATCAAAACCTAAATAAAAAAAAAAATAACTAAATTAATCATTGTTACACTTAAAATAAATAGAAATCTTACCTGGATTTTAATATATTTTTGTATAATTATGAAATAACCTATTATATACAAATATTTTTATCTCAAAAACTGGGTATAATTTTAAAATTACCCCTACATTTAAAAAAAGGGGTTTGTTTAGTTACACTCTACCAGTTTTAGTAGATTTATCAGCCAAGATTGATATAGGGATTTCCATATTTTGATCACAAAAGCAAAGCCGCAATTCAAAAATACTTCTTTTTTCGTTCTAATCTCTAATATATACTATCCGAAATATATGCAATAATAAAAAGATGTCAGATTTTATAAATATAAATTATAAATTATTTTCCTTAAATAAAAATACGATAACTCATACGCTCATACACTTTTCGTAGCTTGTAATATGTGAATAATTTTCATCAAGACTAATGATATTATAAAGCACCCTGGTGCAGTGGAATTAGATCGGAATGTAAATAATTTGATTCCCATTCGGGATATTTTTTTAGTTTATTTCTTTTTCTCCGGTGAAACGTGAAATAAAAATAGTAAAAATGTATGTATCGCTAGATTTGACAATTAAGTATAACAAAATTTCTTACATTATATTGAAAAAAAAATAAATATATATAAGGCAATTTCTTCATACATCATTTTTTTATTTACAAAAACACATCAATAAAGTAAGACTATTTTTCGTTAAGCATAAACTTAACCAACGTTCGGCTAATACGTTATAAATATTCATAGTCATAAGTAGCTTCGGAGGCATCGAGCGTTTAACTTTGCCAGTATAGCACGACCTGTAAGCTCCTACCTGGCACCCCCCAAAGCTCTAGCACCCTTTTGTAAACAAGGGGTGGAAAAGCTCAAGCATTATTAGCCGCGTATACGTTTCGAATAGGGGATTCCGATACACATTATAGCTAAGATATTTCAATACAGTATTTATATTTCCTATGGGAATGACACGGTATTAAATCTGGTACGTGTGTGATATTGTTTTTAGGTCGAGACTCGTCTGTTTGCCGTGCTTTGACGATTTCTTCAAACGTATATTCTTGTGCATAATTGCTTCAGGGAGTTTGTGAGTCGTTCTGTGTATACATTGTTAGGAGGCGCTACTTGTGATGTACGCTAACTTTATAAGTTATTCACTAGATGTACTTTTTTAAGAGTGCAGTTTAAGTATAATTTACATATTATATATTTATATTAAATTTAATTAATGTTTTGTTTAGTTATCTAATATTATTTGAGCTTTTCATTGAAATGAATGGACGGATAGATATTTTTTGTGTAAAAAAAATTAGGATAAAATCGATTTAAATTTGAATAGGGACTCGAACCTGAGACTTTTCGCTGTTCGAGCGCTTTAGTTATAGATTTACATTAATATTCTAATAAGTAGCCTTTTTTATCTGTTTATAGATATAGAAAGAAAAGTTCAACTGCAATGACGGGCTAAAAGGACAAAAAAAAATTAATTACCTTTTGCATAAAGTAAGCACCGTGTTCTTTGAGCCAGACGAATGTCAATTATGCTCACAAAATGTAAAACCGCCCTTAATCCAAATGCTTGTCATCGCCACCCTTCTTAAGGGTTTGAAGATAAAATATTCTAATAACCTCCTCCGATACGTAGGTATTCATTGAAGGGCGTACAAATGAGAACACATTTCTCAAGAAGTCCTATTATAATGTTAAATTTTGGGAATCAATAATATTTTCTTGACGTCATGCTTCCTGCTTTTGATGATGTATACAGAGAGAAATACGTCACTCTCTTTTTCGTCTTCGTCTTCTAGAAAATTAAAACAGAGATCTTATATATCAAAAATGGGCATAAAGGCTATTAAGTACAGATAATATTACAAATAGATTTAATGGTTTAGAGTTAAGCAGACAGAGGCGCGAAAATATTTATATATGTATAAATTTACTTCCACAGGACTAAGTGGACAATATGTCTAAGATCTAGTTGAATAATCACCACTACTTCAGAACCGAACGGGCCTAATACGTAGCTTATGCTAAAGTCTTCCACAGGTAACGAAAAGCTCCAATGAAACTTGTTTTGACATAATAGCTGGAACTTTAGCAGTTTGCGCACCTTTACTGTGTGGTGTAATTTAGCAGCGTCACGTTTTTTCCACATAGGTGAAGGATCTTAGTGTTAATACTCTGTTCTCTATTTCCGTAAGTATATAGTATTTTAAAGTACTTTCCCAATATTTCAACCTTGTTATTTTTATTTCTAGCCCTAGATTAAGAAGCAGAAGAAAAATAATTAAATAACACAGTCAATTATCTAGAAAAAGGATAGCAAAAGGTAAAAAAAGTATACCTATCTGCATATACTACCTAGTAACTAGAGAAACCAGAGAGAGAGAAAGATATAAAAATTTGGCCTATTGAAGATAGTGTATTTGTGTATTGCAAATCGTAATACTAACTTTATGACATCGATTTTCTATACGGTATATATGGTACGGTATATATATACATATATATATATATATATATATATATATATATATATATATATATATATATATATATATATATATATATATATATATATATATATATATATATATATATATATATATTAACAAAATTAAATTTAAAAAATATGATATAAAATGTATAAGCATTTTTTGCTTGCATTTTTTAGTTTAATGCTTTATCTCAAACATAGCAGGTATGCAGAACCTTTATGTTAAGATACTCCACAACTCACACTGTCCAATTTTTGAATGTTTTTTAATTTTTTTTTCTATAATTAATAATATTTTATAATAAGTAACTTTTTATGCATCCCATATTTGGCCGACGATACAACCTCCTCGACTTTTTGGCTGAACGCGGAGCATTGCATATTGACTGCTAGACACATTGCTTTGGAAAGGTTACAACCACGAGCGAAGAAAAAGAAGCGATCCTAGTACAGAGGTATTGTATCTGAGTATATATATATATATATATATATATATATATATATATATATATATATATATATATATATATATATATATAATATATTATATTATATATATATATATATATCTATATATATATATATATATATATATATATATATATATATATATATATATATATATATATATATATATATATAATAACAAATAAAATCCAAAATAAAAGATAATCCAACATATCAATGAAACGCCTCAATCTTTCAACTTATATATCTTTGCAGTGTACTTGCCCCGTTTGGTAGATATAAGGGGCTTGCACACTTATAGCCCAGTCTAATGACCAAAGTTTTGGCAACTTTATACATGCGTAATTACCTTAGCAGTTATGATACAATATTGTTGTTCGATATACGTGATTCTATTATGGCCACTCGATTAGTTAACGTCAGGTAAAGGAAATCTTGTTTATTATATATGTAATTATGGTTCTAGAGTAGGTTCTACATACCAAATATTATATGTTCTTCGCTTATATATATATATATATATATATATATATATATATATATATATATATATATATCTGTGTATTAGATGTTTACTACCGTTTACTACCGTTATAATCTGAAAATGTTGTTTGTTTGAACGTGCTAATCTCTGGAACTACTAACTTAATTTGAAATATATACTTTGGAAAGCTTTAACCTACATTACACTATCTTACGCGATTCGATGAAATTTACTGTACTGCTCGTGTCATACAAAAATATAATTATTTCGTTTTATTTTTTATGCAAAAGCTAGTAAGTCATAAAAGGGCAAGCTTTAGCCTGTTTATTTGTGTAAGTATATTATTTTCAAATATTTTGAAATTAGTGAAGTTCCTTTTATTCAGCTTCATCCCAAATATAGCAGAGGATAGAGGGCAAAGAGAACAACATGTCGAAATATTCTGTCCTCACTTTTAATGTAAGGACTCAAATTCACACTCTGCCTTAATAGACTTGGGAAATGGAAATAAATTATTCCTTCTTGTGGGGATTGAACCCATAACCATCGTCAGTCAGAGCCGCTATGCCTACGCTGGCCTCAAAATAAATCGTTAGTAAACAGAATATTATTGTCATACTTTCTATCCTCTTGAATTGCGCACTATAATATATTGCTTGTAAATAAATTATTTACATTTAGATAAAAATAAATAAATTTCAATATCAAATCTTATATCAAATTATAACTTTGAAATTTGACGTTTTTATTCAACTGTTGTTAAATAAATTTTAACCCACAACCTTTCAAGAACAAAGGAGCTTCAATGAAGCGAATCTTTAACGAAGTTACTAAGTAATTTTAATACTTACGCTGTTAATCATTTATTATTTAATAAAATAAATAGATTTTAAGTGCCTTTAATAAAGAAGAGGCGTTTCTAACACTAATTTTGTGTAGTGACACTGCTCTGTTTTTATTTAAATTTAAATATTCTCTAGCATGTATGTTATTACATAAATTTTACAACAGGAAGCTTAAACAGCCGAATGAAAAAGAAAAAAACATATCAATATATAAAATTAAATGAAAATACATGAAAGCGAAGCGAAAAAGAACGAAGCACTCTAGTTCTTAGTAAAAATAACCAAATGAAACTATCTCGATTTAAAATATTTTGAAACGGACGGATATCATTTTAAATCTATTATAGCATATTCAGAATATTATATTATTGTTAAATTCTTAATAACAGAGAGACATTTAAAATTCTACGTTATTAACGAAATTCCGGCTCTGACCTTAAGACGAAATCCAAACGTTAACCTTTTAAGCGCCATTTAACAGAACTCCAAGGCGAATGTGGATTATAAAAATTTCATAATTTAAAATATATTTTTGTGCATGAAAAAGTTATATAAATTATATTTTTATTTACTTATTTCCATTTTTAAAGCTTTTTTATACTTATGTGTATTTTTGATATTATTATTTGATTTGATGTAATAATATTAATCTTAATTATATGTACAATCCGTAAAACGAGAGTCCTAAACGATTCTTGTATGAGTAGGTATATCTATTTGCTGTCGCGCTTATGTCTTGTGAGAAGATACATACATTAGTATGTAAAACATTCCCGTTACTAGCAGAGTGAAAGCTTAACTAAGTCATCTAGATTTCTTGATAAAGATAAGAAGAAAAAAGTTGCTGGATAAAATATATTTTAAAAAGTCCAAAATTTATTCAAATTCAAAAATTTGTTAAAAACATTTATTTCAGTACAATCAAAAAGTTAACTCAAACCAGTAAACTTAATAAATGGCAATAGAAAAAAAAGACAGTTATTCAAAACCTAATATTTGTTATTAATAATTGTCTGATATATAATGTGTGTGTGTGTGTGTGTTTGTACCTACATAATAGTGGCATTATTAAATATTATTCGACTTTTCCATATAAAAACCATTAAGATCTACAGTTTGACAGAATATTTTTTTACAATATCCGTGTTAAATTTCTTTTCCCCGAAAAGTTCAGGAACGAGTAAATAAAAAGTTTATATTTCGTGTACGATGATAGGCGATTCGCTGTAATAGATACGATCATTTATCGATGTCAAATATTTAATTTATCAGTCAATAAAAACACTATCCATCATTGTAACTCGTTGACCTGAATCGTCGATTCCATTGTTGACATTGTATTATTATAATATGAGTATCACATTAAATTCTATAATAATAGACGTATTATATATACATATATATATATATATATATATATATATATATATATATATATATATATATATATATATATATATATATATATATTATATATATATATATATATATAATATATATATATATATATGTATATATATATAATATAATATATATATATATATATATATATGTATATATATATATATATATATTATATATATATGTATATAAATATATAAAATATATGGACAGTGATATATACAATAGTAGACACTTCCATGATTGCCACTAAGCCTTAATAAAAAATTGAATAATTGAATTTTAAAAAAATACGCCCTATTGCATTATTGGTGAAAATACAACTTATTTTACTATTCAATTAATACTAAAAATATATATTTATAATAGCAATGATATTATTATTGCCATTATTAATATTTGAGAACATAGTATATATAAAGTTATAGTTATAGTTAGATAAACTAGTATCATGTCAAGTTTCCCAATACCCAATGTCTCAAATCCGGGCGAAAAACGACACGGAGATGGACACTAAATTCTGTTTGACTTTACCGCGCTTTGCTTTTTACTAAAATAACTCCTAGATAACCATCCATAAAATATAAAGATAGTATAAATAAGATCAAAATTAATCTAAATTAATTTTATAATAAAAACTTCTTACGTTAATAAGAAAATTTTATTATTTTTAGATATTAAGAAATTATATTTCTTGTAATAATATCTTGTAGGCGCAAATGTTGAGAAACTTAATCTCCAGCATGAGGTTAAGTCTACACTGGAGTATGGTTCGTTAGACGGATTGTTTAGATTCTCTCGCGGCTTTTGATTAATGTCTGGGAAACGTACTGGTTACAGTTTAAATCGGATACACGTTGTATGTGAAAAAGTTTGAAAATTCTATCTGTCTTTCTTTCTAGAAAATAAATTGTCGGGGTTAAAGAAAAATGAGTCATCAGTTATATGTTCAAAGTTTTATAATATCTGTGTTAGTAGAAAGTAAAGAACAGAGCGTCTCGATATTAAGTTTTCTCTGACCAACCCGCTAATAGCTGGATAAAGCTTAAAACTACACTCTACACTCTCCGTCATAAGTAGACTGTTCTGCGACTGATTTTATCTATATGTGTATTTATTTTATATAATAAATAAATATTGTTTTTCTATAAAACAATATTTATTTACTTTCCTTTAAAAATATTTACTTTTCTTACATTTTACCAAGTCGATACTGTTGCGTTGGTTGAGATTTGTCTCGTGACACTCTTGATTAATGGCCAGCGTAGGAAGCCCTGTGGATCCTTCTTAAGTAGATACATCGTTTGTAATATGTTCAGTTCAAGGTGATGTAATCAAACTACATACAAACATATATACATATATAAATTATTATTATTATTATTATTGTTATCCTTGCATAATATCCTGTTTTTGAAAGATGTGTACGTTTTGAACTTTTAAAGACTTCATGTATTTCAATATAGCGTCATATTATTTACTACGAGATAGGAGGCTTTTACCAGCGGCATCGTCTGTGCGGTCAAATGGAAATAGCTAAGAGTTGTGTATGATACACTATATGACCAAGGTAACTCGAACTACAGTAAAATTCATAAAAAAGTTGTACGTGATATAATATAGCCTATTGGCTAAAGCTATTGCTTTCCTCGATTAATCTATCTAGGCTAGGCTATCCAAATTAAAAATATTTTTTCAATTCGGACTTGTAGTAGTTCTCGAGGTTAGCGCGTTGAATAAAAGAAATTCTTCAATTACATAAAATTAGCATATATTATGTAAACACACTCAAACAAACATACTAATGATAAAGCTAAACACATACAAAATTAGCTGTAGTCGGTCACATAGTAAATAAAATTTCTAAAGTAAACGTTGATTATAAGTACAGTAATAGTTCTAAACGGTAAATGTTTACTATTAAAAGAAGCTAAGCGAATGAATGCAAGCTTATAAGGTATTCGAATATAATTAGCCACTGTGTGTAAAAAAAAGTGACTGTGACATACGGACGGACGGACAGAAATTACATATGCTACGGAACCCTAAAAAGCTCCAAATTTGATGGAATTAGCTTTTGTGCTGGATAATACATCTATTAAGAAGATTTTCACAAAAAAGTTAAGTGTATCGTAATTTATGCCATCATGATTAAGTTCGATTCCCACTTGCGATAATAAATTATTTCATTACCTCACTGGGGTAATAAGACAAATTTTGGTGTTTGATACTCAATACACAACGTTTGGAAAATTGGATGGAAAAAGGATTCCTTCTGTCTACTCTGCTATATACGATATAAGTTTGATTTTACTTAATATGAGTTAGGTCTTTAAATATTATAGAAGCTCATATGACTTTTTATTTCTAGCTTAGCGCAACTATTCCACTTACTTACTATAAAGTAGGTAGTCACTGGACTTACCGTTTATATATATATATATATATATATATATATATATATATATATATATATATATATATATATTATATATATATATATATATATATATAACCTTTTTTTTATTTACTTGGGTTCTATCGATAAACAATTTGGAATTCTCCGTCTCAAATAATTTATATACCAATATGAACAGTCTAAAAAAAACTTATATTGACAATCACACTGAAACTTCAATAAGAAGAATATTCAATAAAAAAAAAACACAAGTGATAGAAAATTCTCATAGAACAATTAATCATGGCAAACTTTTATACAGCGGGATAAATCAAAAATTTATGACATTTGTCAAAATGTTTTTTTTTTATTGAAGACAATAAACTCATATTCCAGAGAAACGTTGTTATGGGCGTTGTTGCTTTTATGTTTTGCGACGATGATGTATTAACATTTTGAGCTTCATATCTTAGAAAATAAAGCTTAAAATATTTTGGAAGCTTTTTTCAAGCAAAATTTTTTATAATGATATGAGAAGCAATTGACACTTCACGTTCCAACAGATATAAATCTTGATCACAAGGCAAATATGATTATTTTTGATAACTATTAAATTTTATTATAATTTTTTTGATATATATGTGTTGCACTCTATTGAAAACGATGCTCAACAAAAATGTATTTATTTTAATTTCTCCTTAATTTCAAATATTAATTTAAATGTTACTTTTATCTAGTATTTCTATACAACATATAATATATACATGAAACATAAAAAAATAGAAAACGTAGTGATGAGCTGTAAATAATATCATATATATTTTTTTTCTTTCTATGTTTATAAACTATAAAAATATAAGTGATGTCTGAAAATGAAATAAAAACAACGTGTACTAATTTATTTCATTATTTTTTTAGGCTCACGCTTTATCCCTAGGGGGTAACCAGGCTTTTTGCGCGTTCTTTGTACAGTATAATTGACATTGTGTTCTCGAAGGTCAACTGAGGACTTCTCATCATCAAGTTTTTTATCGTTCTTAATTCACTCATTCTCCCCAAACTACCTGACTTATGTAGATAGTAACTGCCTGAGTTATTGTAACGATATTGCATATATTTTAGTTGTTAAATAAAACAATTTTTTTATCATAACAAATGTTTGTAAAACTTTTATAAAGCCTATTACAATATAAATTTGAAATAAATTTTATTAATTCACACGTACATAATAATATTTTCATATAGTTCAACTATTTAAAAATAATATATAGTGCATTAACAAGTTAGATACGCAATAACTACATATATAAATGAGCTAGACTTAACTTGAATTGTCCCTTCTTTATAAAACATAACCTAATTAAACGATAAATATCGTTTCTTACAAAGTATACAGATTAATTTCTTCAAAGAAACCTTTCATCGTACTAAACAGTGTATTAAGTAGGCAATACTTGAGACCCTCGCGGGCTTCCTTGGCATTAATCTTCAAATAATCGATAAAGTGCTTTATGTTATTTTAATGATAAGTTATATGTGACAAAATTGTAAGCCGTGTTAGATTTATTAATTTGTACCGCATTACAAAATTTTGTTATTAATATGTACATAAATGGTTTTCGAATTCTTGAGTATTCAATTTATGTAATAAGACAAAATGCGGCGTTGAAATCTGCTATATCTCGAATTTGTATGTAAAGTGTGGAACGGATTTTCTTGACACCAGGTTCATAATAAGTTTTAATCTTTCTTTTAAATCTTTTAAAATTTTATAACTCAATAATAAGATGCCTGTATAATAAAACCAATTCAATAAAAATAGTAAGTGAAACCTAAAAATATATGAGTAAACAAAATGAGTATTGATGATTCTTCCCTTAAAGAAATTAATTAAGTTTGATATTCACTCAAAATGTTTATATTTATACAGAAAACGTCGCAAACAAAATTCAATTTCAAAAACTTAAATAAATTATGAAAATTAATTATTCCCGTAGTCATTAAATCAATATAGATTAATGTTAAGTATAAGATGAAATGAAAGCTTTAAGCTTCTACATACGGCAAGATAGTCAAGGAGAACATAGTGTCGAGTTCATTCATTACTTTCCGCTCAATTTCAAGGCATAGCTTACTGAGTGGTGAAATTCAATGGGCTTTAGTACAAAGCTATAGACAATAATAAAGAAAGAAAATAAATTTAATATAACCATTGGTCGAGTGGGAATCAAACCTACCATCATCGTGTCTACAAAAAATATTTTTACCTTTTTTTCTAGCATTCTAGCATGCTAGGTAGGTAATCTAGTAAACAGAGTTCGTTTTTTGATTAACGCAATAATTCATATAGAAGCATTTTGACTGGTGGAACTTGTAATCAAGGTTAGTGTTGCTAGAACGAGCCAAATGGGAATCAATCCCACCACAACTGTATCTACTATAAGTCACTGATCTACTGTACTACGATAGACTCAAAAGATAAAATATGTAAAGGTAATATAAGTAGGAAAATCTAAACACCTTTTTATATTCTGTAAATAGAACAGAGAAGGAAACAAAACACATTCGTAGTCATATTCATGCAAAACGCGCAAGGTTTAAACGTTTGAGCGGTAACCTTTTCATGCAGTGCTTCGTCTATATCTACGTCGTAGAGGTCCGTAGGTGTGCGCTACGAGCCTCAGTGTGCTACGTGACGCGGCCACGGTTGGACGTCTGTCCTAACACTTTGCGACTTGCCGCGATGTTTTATAAAGGAAATATATCAATAATACGTGAAATTCGGTGTTTTTAATTGATTTTCTATATTGTTGATAGAGATTATTGTTTCTTGTGTTTTTAACGATTGTTTCGTAAGTAAATTTGTAGTGTGTTTCAGTTATGAAATTTATATCTAAAATTAAATTTTCATAGTACATAAGTATAAGATTACATTAAATGTCATTATATATCGTTAGCTAAGGAAGTGAAATAATATTTTTACCGATTTACTGACAGATATCTAGCTACATGTATGAGAATTCAATACCTTAAAATTTACCTATTTATTAAAAAAGTAACTATTTCTAGTAAAATTCTATTCGCCTAGTAGCTAATTTCTATACAAAAATTATACGTCGTAACCGACAAATGAATTGAATGATAAAAGAAAACGGCAAAAACTAATTGGCTACAATCCATTCATTGGAAACAATGATTGAAATGAAATGTTGGAAACAATATCCAGCACGCTTTATGCTATAAAATTCCCTATAAATATAAAATATTTACATTTACAAAATCTATTCCTATTGTAGTAATATTGAAATTATTCTTCATTTATTTAATAAGCGATTTGGATATATTTAAAAATAAGAATATTTTGGTACTTGATTTCGAAAAATCTATGAAATACTAGTACTATTATTAAAAGTATTTGATTCATTCCAAGAAAAATTCACTTACAAAACGAAAATAGATTAAACAAGTAAGTTAGTAAAAAATTAATACTGTAGCGAAATAAATGTACACGCGAGTGCTTGCGGAAGTAAAATGCACTGTTTCGGATGACACTGTGAATAGTTGATGTGGGCGGAATGAGGAGCGAGAGATACTGTTTTTGGTCCATGCTTCATGCTTTGGTCTTATTGCCCACCATGGCTTTGAAAGGTAAGAAGTTTTAATAAATTGTTTCATTTCTAATTTGGAGTAGTATATCATTTTAATATCGTATAGATTAGTATCAGCTTTTATAGATAATAGTTGTAATGCTTAAGAAATTCAAATATATATTAATATATATTTAAATAAAAATATATATTTTTTATGAATAGTTGCTTATAAATATGTGGTGTCGTAAAAGAGTTATGGGGTTGAGATTTAAATAGATTTAGGGATCTTTATAATTCAATATACATATAAATAATATTCGAAATTTGTTTGTTCTTTTAAAACGAAGTTTTGCATAAGGTTGTAACTTAATAAAACGAAAATAACATCGAGTTACAGCTAATTTTCTAGACAAGTGATAAATGTAAAATGTTAGTTTAAAACATCACCATCAACATAATTTATACAACAATATAAATTTACCATAAGCTTAGCTTAAATAGTAAGAAATTTTTCCAAGTTGTGTTGATTCATATTAAGTTGAAAGTCAAACTTTTAAGTTACGCTTGAAAGTTTACATAAAATGCACAACGAGTGATTCGGGCATTATAGAATTATAATAACGCAACAACTAAACTGGGTCACTAGTTTTATTTGTACTTGTAAAGCATGCTTGTACCATTAAAATTTGACGTCAATATTTATTAAAGTAATGACAAAAATATATTTTCAAATATGAGCTACAATTACAATTTATTAATAGCAACCTTATTAATAAATTATAATTGTAGCTCATATTTGAAAATATATTTTAATGGTATAAGAGAGTTACATACTCGAGCATTTCATTTGTGTTATACAATTTTTTAAATCACTACTAGAAGAAAATCGCTATTGATATTATAGGCTATTTTTTTTGATTTCATAACCCTAAATTATTTCCAATAGAGTCATGTTAAATTATAGACCATATTTACAATTATATCAAACAGCACGTTATATGATACATATGTACTGACATCATTGATTCATATTGATGATGAAATAAAAATTGTATGAATAAAGTACCATGTTATTTACAACGTTCATTGATAAAATGAGATATAAAAATTTTAAAACGTTATATTAATCTTCTGGCATCTATAAAATAATAATACTAATATATTTATTTCAAATTTTAGTATGCAACAAAAAAAATTTATATCGATAATAACTACAGTAGTTTAAAACTATGTCGCAGTTATTAACACCCGCCTCACAAGCGCCGTTTCTTAAGTTATATCATAATTAAAAAATACTAAATACAAATGAGATATGTATACATATAAATGTGTGTGTATGTGTGTGTGTAAGAGTGTGACTCAGTCAGAGACAATGAATTATTTTTATATCTCTCGGAATATCTTAACATTAAATTAAGCACAGTATGAAGCTAAAACAAAAAAAAAATTCTTGGAGTGTTGTATATAAAAAAATTTATTCAATCTAAATATTGCTTCTACAAGTCTCGAAATGATCCAAACACCAAACACGAATAGCTAACTAACAATTTCACAATAAATTGCTGTGTTTTTGTATGACTTCGAAATGTTCAAAATTTGTAACTATTAACATTTTGTGTACTTTAAAGTTTCGTTCTGTTATAAGTAAGTTTAAAACTCACCGTAATATAAAGTTATCTTTAACCTGAATTTAATATTAAAAACTTTATTCTGACAACTTTCTGAGACGCATTCTGAGAGAAAAATTATCAACTAACACTACTTCTTACTCGTGCCGTTTCTCTAAATATTGTAAAAATTATAAACATGCAATCAAAATACATTTGAGCTCAACACTATTGTGCTTTTGATTTCATCATAATGCTTTAATCCACATTTAGCAGGGCAGACAAAGATAATGTATTATGAAGACACTCCATCCTCGACTGCGACCCGCGTTCTTTAAACCCAAATTTGGGACACTATATGTGGAGCTGCAGGAATTAGAGTTTAATACTGACTGAGACTTTATATCTTAAAGACCCTGTTTTTATAGTCAGATCCTTACCCAATATGCCACAATTTAATTTCAGATCCTACCGATCGTATTAATTTTATTATTCTTTAGTGGTATCTCTGTCGCGGCGCAACGGCACAGCATCTGACTGTATCCGCGACGGTCATGGGTTCAATTTCCACTCGGAGAGAATGAATTATTTAATTTCAAGTCAACACAAGTCAAGTATGGAGACAAAGCGCAATGTTTAGTTTCGCTACTCAACACGCAACGTAGAACGGAGTGTATTAACACTAGGTTTCTTTAGTCTACCCTGCTATATGCGGGATATAGCGTGAAGCCATAAAAAATTAATTATTCTGTAAGTTAAGTTTCTATACACAAACCAAAATGTAATATAAATCTTTATTTTTGACACAGAGAGCCCAGTGATAAATCATTCTCTTTTCCTGTTTACGTATATGTCTTTGAGGCCATTAATATGAGATGGCGCTGTGAAAGCTCCATTTTTAAATTAAATTTATAGAACATCCAAGTAGGGTGAAAAAGCTTTTACTTGTATAAATTATGAATAAATTTACATTTATATTTTTTCTTGACGTAACTGTCATATCTATTTAGGTAGAGAAGACCTAGTGTTGAGACACTCTCTTTAGATGTGCTCGCGTCGGAATGACATTGTATAGTGAACTCAACGGTGGGCCTTTTTATTTCTAATATATTAGTAGTATGAATATTTTATATGAAGTAGAATAAAGTTTAAGTTTTCTATACAACTGAAAAAAAATCGTATGTTTCTCTTATTTTTTATTACACTATGCCATTCCGTTCTCAACTTACAAATAAATATTGTTTGAGCATATTTTAAAAAGTTGTGACTATTTTAGCTTCACGCTTCTATTTCGTTTTCGCTTCTCACCACCAATCTCTTCAATCATGCCCTCATTTATATATATATATATATATATATATATATATATATATATATATATATATATATATATATATTATATATATATATATATATATTATATATATATATATATATATATATATATATATATATATATAGTATATATATATATATATATATATATATACCATTCGTTCATCGCTCATTCATCACTCATCATTCATTCCCTAGTTCAGTATCTTATAACAGCGTCTATACCAATACTGTATTGTGTTAAAATATTAGACATATACATGTACATTGTACATGTTTTTTTTATTGTTCAAACTTTATTTTACATTAGTATAATTATATTTAAGTAAAATATAAAACATTGTTATCTTTTATATCAAAGTTAGCGAAGAGTTTACATACTTTTTCATTTAATGATACAAAAATATATTTTACTTTTGTTATATCGATAACTTCTACCCACTCGTTTTATGTTTCTTTCAAATATCCAATACAGTAATGAAAAATCAATTGAATGAATATTTGGGATATAAATTGTAACTAATTCTGTTAATAGAAAGACGTGACCTTCCATGAAATGTATCTATTATTCATTTAATTTAAAAGCTTTTTCTATAAAGCTTTCATTCAATCCATTAGATCTATGTATAGATTTTTCTGTAATTAAGATATCAGACTTTAATTTTATTATTCTTATTAAATAAATGCCCGCAACTTCGTTTGCCTTGATATGAATATCAAGCTTAGTAACTTTTGCTTAAGCGACGTTTTAATATTTTTTGTGTTTAGTCATATTCTTAACGTTTCACATCAGATGTTCTAGACATCACACTTTTTTTGTCATCGGTAAATTTTCATTTGGCTGAATAAATTTACTTTGTAACCATTTCTTTATTTTTATAATTGAGGTCTTTTATTATAATTCCACATCAGGTTTTCCAGTCTTAAAAATTAATACCCTATTTCTTTTCCAGGTTATAGGTTATTATTAGTGCGTTAGTATAAAAAAGAGGTTAAATTTGTAAAATTTTTATATTAGTAAAATTTCTTGGCACTTTCCTTTACACTGCATTGTGCAAGGTATGCAAGCCTAGTGTTAAGGTTTACTGCTATCCACTTTCTGTCCACATTTAAAACATTGTGTGCAACTAAAAGTGCTTTTTGCTTAGCTCAATTCGAACCTACAACCGCCGCTGTTACAGTCAGACGCTGTACTCTTCCGCCATCATGGCCTCATTGTTATAGCCATCATATTCGTTAAAAAAATAAAAAACGTAGGAAGAATAACACAGTCAAAGCGTAGTGTAGAAGAGAGGAAACTACTTAGCAGTCCATGGATTGACAATACGGCAAAGCGCCTGGGACCTGCGACCCAAGTGTACGCTTAAAGGGGCCCCTTTAAAATTATATTATTTAATTAAATGTGCCTAAACTATAACAGATTTACACTTGGCTTCCTACATCTGAATTGCTCTTGAATCTGCATTCAAACTAAGCTTACATTACTAGAGATATGTAAAATATTTTTTAATAAATAACTCATCAGACTTACAATAGATAATACTATGTGATATATTGATACCAATTTTGAGCTATATATATGAGAAATATAAATTATATAGAGAAATATATATATGAGATATATATATAATATATATATATATATATATATATTATATTAGATATTATTATATATCATCTTATATATATATATATATAATATATATATATATATATATATAATACTATATTACAACAGGAAGACGCAACGTAAAAACGCAAAGTAAAATATGGTAGCTGCAGCTCGTAGATTAAAACACATTAAGACTAAGATATCGTATGTTAAATAGCGGAACTAAACGCTGCTATACCTTATTAATTAAAATATTATCTCGAGCAAAAATTAAACCCGAAGCCCATCACTCACTTTCTCACTATATCATGATTATATCAATTTTATTCTTATTGCTTTATATAACTTTTCATATTTGTATTTTAGCTTCACACAGTATCCGGCATATGCCCTAAGTGATCATATACACTAGGTACACTAGGCTATCTGTGTTTACCCTGCAGTAAACATTATATGTAGTCACTAGGTTATCCCACTAGGTTATCTGTATTTATTTACTGTAAACACAGATAACCTAGTATCAAAACACTCCTTCCCCCACGTTTTATTGAGCGGTGGAACTCAACGGAAAACTTTGTAGTGTCATAGCAGCGAAATAAAAATAGAATACCCCAGTAGGAATCGAATTTGCAACCATGGCATTTTTGTTCAGACGCTTTCTCACAGCACCATGATGGCCTCATACAAATACGTTTCAGAATATTTCATTAAAGTAACATTCGAACTAAAATTATATAACGTAGCAACTGCAATGGCTTTATCTCGCGGGATAAAATGAATGAAATTACGCGGAAAATTGGTGGGAATTTATCTAGCTGTTACTAAGTATACTCGTATAACAGTAGCTTACCCTGACTTTGTATGCTGTGTCGCGAATTTTCAATAGAAACTTCAATACGTTTTGTTTACGTTTAAAATATATTTGTTTTTATAGACAGACTGCTTTGACAAAGTTGGACATTGGTCTAGTATCCTATATGGAATGTCTTTACGTTCACACTCTAGTGAACTTACGTTACGGTATAAAAACCAATTTTATGACGTCAGCGGAAAATGAAAGCAGAAAAGTTAATTTCTTAGATACAAATTGTAATTTAAGTAGTAATTTTTTTCTGTGATATATAAATGATCAATTTGCAGATTTTACTTTTATTTGTATGTTCTCACTTATAGCCAAATTTCATAATTTTAGGTCAACGGGGAGTACCCTATACCTAGATTTAGAATAATCGGCTAATTTCATACAAAATATGACAAATTAAGCAAAGCAAAAATATGACATATCTTTAGATTGCGTTGACTTAGTATTGTGTAGTGATTAGTGTTATAGTGTGATTGTTTGTGTCCTACAAGCCACTATAGACCTGAATATTATATTGAGGTTCCGGAGCCCTAACAAAGGAATATTAAATTCCTACAATTTTCAAAAATATTAGTTTTTTGAAAGTTACGTGTCGCAGTGGCGGGCACGTGGCGGTTGCAGATTCGGTTCCCACTAGGGGAGAATGAATTATTTTCTTTGCTCTGGATACAAAACAAAGCGTGGCGTTGAGTTCCACCGTTCAATACTCAAAGCGGGTAACGAGGTTCTATCCACCTTCCCTGCTATATAGCGTAAAGCTAAAAACAAATAATTTTATATTAAGGGGATTTCTTATACAGTAGTTACTCAATAGATTATAACAATATATCAAGAAGCATTTTTAATATCGATATGTCTGTATGTACGTAGATATTACAAAAAAACATAGACCTAGGTATAGACCATAGACATAGACGTAGTTACAAGCGAGATGATCTTTCTTTTAAACAATTTCTAAAAATCCTCCTATAAAAATATTCTTTATAATTTTAATAATCTCTTAATTCATAATAACGTTTCTCTTAATAGATTTTCTTAGTAGTTCTTTATAGGCAATGACCTAAATCAAATGGCATACTCAAGAGCCAGATGCCGCTTAATATACTCCGGAATATTATAAGGTGGTGTTAATGTACCCTCCTCGTTTCCTACAGAGGGGAAATCAATGTAACGAAGGGTCTTAGCACTGGGAATGTCGACAAATGAGCGGAAAATATTTTTCATGGATATATTTAACTTTTGTACCTACTAAAATTAGTTTTTCCACGTTGAAAGGCTTCTATGGAATGGTTTTATATTTAATGTCAATTAAATTTTACAATTTTTTTTTTATTTTACTATACACACATCTTCTACTTTTTGTTAGAAGTGTTCAAGTTTTTCTGGGTGCAAATTAACATTTTCCTAAACGTAAAATTAATGTACTGAAATGCTTTAATGGGACGAGCTACAAATGAACAGTTTTCAGCATTTTGTATGGTTAGCTACATACAGAATATGTTGCTGTTGTACTGAAAATGATTTTGTTCTTATTTTAAAATTTGTATGTACAAATAAAAAAAAATAGCTGTAGGTTTATTTTCCATTACAAAATGAAGAAAGTAGTGTCTTAACACTAAGTTCTCACTGCTAAATGGTAAACGATCAAAATAAAAAAAATATATATAATAAATACGAATTATATATCAAGAGAAAAATTCACATTTATACACGATTTTCCTATTATTTCCAAATAGTGCTTGGCGGACTGTCTCTAATACTCCCATCGTAGCAGGTAAGACCGCGTTAACTCAAATAAATGACCAGTTTCGACAAATGACGCGACCTGTATAAATGATTGCAAACGTTTTGAGGAAACTATACGCATTTTTTGGATCATTCGCATATATATATATATATATATATATATATATATATATATATATATATATATATATATATATATATATATATATATATATATTATATATATATATATATACATTTTTTTTTTTTGCGATGAACACTCTGTTTCTTTCAGTACGTGCATTTTTCGAGACATTGATTGTGGGGCGAAGCTTAACGCTGCGCTATGTCTTGTTACTAAAACGAGAAGATGAAAATAATTAATTCCTTAAGGGCCCCTTAAGTAAGGATTGAACCCATAAAAGTCGCGTTTGTGAGTCTGACATTGTACCACTGCACTATTATGGCCCCTATATATTTTTTTTAACTTATAACTAAAAAATATTGAATCTATTTCCCAAAACGAATATCACGCTTAACTCATTTCGTGTCTAATATCGATTTTAAAAGGTTACGTTAAAGCCGGAATAGTTAAATTGGAATATTGATCCATATACTGTCTAAGTTGTCTTCAACACGATCGGAACTTCTATTAGCATGTTGCAGGCGCTAAAACAAACTTTACTTTGTATATCATTTTCTATATATGTATGTATGTTTGTACATACATATATACAAAATTATATGTCTATGAGAGCTCAGGCTAGCTGAGAGAAGAGGATAAGAGTGTTATAACATTCCGTTATCGATTTTCGGCCCGATTTCGATACATTTCGTGTATTGCGTGCTTTGTGTTTTCCAGTATTGGAAAATGAAAATAATTAATTCCTTAATCGGAATCGAACCTGTAGCCATCAAGTTTTTAGATGCAACGGGTAGACTTTCTAATGTAACTTATTTTATTGCTCCTTTACATAAAAAAAATCTATAAAATTTATATCTAACCTAATTGAGCGATTTGGACAATTTGATGATCTCTGAATATATCTTTAGAGACAGTATATTATATAATAAGTTTTGTTATTTAGTTATATTAATTATATCGGGCTATCACAGAACAAAAATACCAATTATTACTATTAGCTGCTCTTCAAGCATATATAAACGTGACCTTAAGTAAGGTAAAGTAATTAGAAAGTGTCGTCGTTGAAGAGCTAGACTGTTTGTTCCAAACTGTTTTGGGAGTTGGCTACTATAACATGCGGAATTAAGAGAATAGACTGAGAAGCCTGTCCAGAGAAAAATAAAAAAAAAATATTAAGCATAAAAAAAGGTTTTCTTGTGTACATTTAGATAATTAAGGCCATAGGTAAATAACAGAACAGATCCTCATAGCAAGCTTTCATATTTGATAAATTTAGTTATAAGTCCATACTAAAAATTTACCTTTAAACGAAAAGCTATTTTCTTTATTTCAAGGGTATTTAAATAAAAAAGTATATATCAATTTTTTTGTTTACTACAATCTAATATAATTATCATGCTAATAACGTATAATAGAATGTTCTGATGATGGTGCGCTAGTAGGCCCATAATTATATATGTAGATAATAATATTTTGATTAAAATTTATTCAAGTTAGAGCATGAATCAAATTAATCGTATAAATTTTCATATTAGAATTTTTTTAAGAAGCCCAACACTTTGCACCGTGGTCACAAATATACCATACGTGATTAGTCCAGATAAAGAGTTCAATTTAAAATGTATAAACCGCAATAATCTAAGATCTTACAAAGTAATCGATTTTCACTATTTTAATTTTTTTATCAATTTAGAAGATTGTAGATCCTTTTAAGAACAATAATCTTTCATAGCTTACAATTACTAAAGAGCAGTAAGTAAGCATTTTTATTAGCTTATCGTTATCGCATTCTATCAATAAATACTGAAATTAGTTCTAGTATGAAATATACGAGGTAACTCTACTGTATAATGTCCATTTAAATTTCAATATTGGCCAAATTCCTGAAAAGCACGAATAAAGCTATCGAAATGATATCAAGCTAGCTATTCGTTTGTGAGAAATGCACGAATATGAGAGAAATGAAATGAATTGGTGAGAAATGCATATATTTACGATACGTTTCAAATCCTTTTAACATATATTTTTTTACTATATATATATATATATATATATATATATATATATATATATATATATATATATATATATATATATATATATATATATATATATATATATATATATATACATATATAGTGCCTAACCAGCGCAGTGGACCAGTATCTGAGAATAAAAACGACGTCGATGCCTCGATTTTCGGTTAAAGGAACTATGATACTTCTACTATTATATTTACATACGGTCTGGCTATGACTAAGCGAAAAAAAAAATTATTATATATAACGTATCTGAGGAATTACGGATATAATCTAATATTAACTAAATTATATATTTTGTAGGAAATTTTAAATTATTATTGTTTACTCATTTTGTTATATATAAGAATAAATATTCTGTAAAATACTCATATATCAAATAAAACTCTACAATCAAATGTCAAGTTAAATCTTTCTTATGATCGCGAGCTTTTTCTTTCACAAACTCTACACCTGCGCCGTTTCTAATCCAAATACTTCGTGATTTCAAATAATAAAAATGAAAATTTTCCTAATATAAAGAAAAATTTCATTCTAAAAATTTCACCTTAAAGTGAATTCGTATCGATTGGGGCCAAGGCGTTTGGGGCATTAGCATTTGGTGACAGGTGCGAGCCGCGCCGGTCCCCTGTCACATTTTCCAACCAATATATAGGGATATGCTTGAATGACACCATTTTACATGGAAATAAAGGATTTTCTATATCTTCAAGCATCTCTTGCATTTTCAACCGTCTCCTCCGAGACGTATTAATGTGAGGTGATAACATACTATTTTCATTTAAGTTTATTTTGTGATACGGAACTCTGTTATTTATAATTAATTTATATATTTAATTAAATAATTTAAGAAAAAATGTTAATATAACTTGGTGAAATAGAACTTGGTGAAAATTCGGTTCCTATTGGGCAAATCTCATCCAAAATCCAAATCGATTTCAAAAGCAGTCCCTTCCTGTAAAGAAGCTTCCTGTATGGCATTTTTTTATATATATATATATATATATATATATATATATATATATTATATATATATATATATATATATATATATATATATATATATATATATATATATATATATATATATATATATATATATAGAGATTCTCAGAGGGTGTCTAGCCAATTATCTGTCCGATATTTGGTTTCCGGCATACGGGTACGCGACCCCGGGACCTCGAGCCACCACTTTCATAACCCGATCCAATCCATGTAAGTGGTGTCCCTCCCCTATATTCCAAGTCTTTCTGCCTCTTATTCCCTTTCCTTTCCTGGTTTCTCCCAGTAATGGGTTTGGAGGTCAGATGGCAATCGCTCCACAAAAAACCACTTCGCCACTCATATGGACCGATTGGTCTTAGTCGGAAGGCAGACCCTGGCAAAAAGCCGGGACTAATGCCAGGAAGAAGAAGATATATATATATATATATATATATATATATATATATATATATATATATATATATATATATATATATATTATATATATATATATATATATATTATATATATATATATATATATATATATATATATATATATATATATATATATATATATATATATATATATATATATATATATATATATATAGATATATACACATATATATATACCAACGCCCATACCACGTTGAACACACCGTCTCCGGTCTCGTCCGATCACCGAAGTTAAGCAACGTCGGGCGCGTTCAGTACTTGGATGGGTGACCGCCTGGGAACACCGCGTGGCGTTGGCATCTCAGAGGGTGTCTAAGCCAATTATTTGTCCGATATTTGGTTTCCGGCATACGGGTACGCGACCCCGGGACCTCGAGCCACCACTTTCATAACCCGATCCAATCCATGTAAGTGGTGTCCCTCCCCTATATTCCAAGTCTTTCTGCCTCTTATTCCCTGTCCTTTCTTGGTTTCTCCCAGTAATGGGTTTGGAGGTCAGATGGCAATCGCTCCACAAAAAACCACTTCGCCACTCATATGGACCGATTGGTCTTAGTCGGAAGGCAGACCCTGGCAAAAGCCGGGACTAATGCCAGGAAGAAGAAGAAGAAGAAGAGAATGTATATATATATATATATATATATATATATATATATTATATATATATATATATATATATATATATATATATATATATATATATATATATATATATGTATATATATATATATATATATATATATATATATATATATATATATATATATATATATATATATATATATATATATATATATATATATATAATATATATATATATATATATATATATATATATATATATATATATGTATATATATATATATATATATATATATATATATATATATATATATATATATATATATATATATATATAGATATATACACATATATATTAATAATACTAGTAAATATGCATGCAATGCAAAATTGTTTAAGAATCAAATCTGCAATTTATCTGCTAGATGGAAATGTAAGTGAAAATAATTTAAATTTTTCCTATAGGTGGTATTTTAAATATGAAATTGAACCCCACAACTTTTTAGATTTACACTCTGTCCCACTATGCCACAATGCTGAATATAAAAATAAGATAATAATTTCTATGTAAAAAATAAAAATAAGGTGTACCGACCAAAAGCCTGTACAGTGAGGCGGGTCACTGATGTAATGTTGAGTGAATACTTTACATATTTCTAATTGAACATAATTAAGACACCATAAATTTTGTTTCATAAAAGATTTGAGGACCTTCGTGGTGCAGAGCCACAGCGTCAGCCTATAAACGTGACGGCTTGTGGGTTCAATTCCCACTCGGGAAGAACGAATTATTTTCATTTACTTCGCTCTCGCAACAAGGCAAAGCGTAGCGTTAAGTTCTATATATATATATACTATATATATATATATATATATATATATATATATATATTATATATATAATATATATATATATATATATATATATATATATAATATATATATAATATATATATATATAATATATACTATATATATATATATATATATATATATATATATATATATTATATATATATATATATATATATATATATATATATATCATATATATATAATATATATATATTATATATATATATGTCAAAGAGCCAGCCACATTATTCTGCAGCTAAGGTTTCATGCTTTTCTTAATGCTAAGCTATATTTAATTATGTAACAGTTTCTTTGTGTATAAATTCCATTACTGAAATGTCGTCTTGGCCTTTAATTTTATTATGATAAAGGAAATACATATACGATTTTCGTCCCATCGTAGCAAACAGATAGCGTCTGTCTATAAACGTGGTGCAGGTTCGATTCTCATTCGGGGTAGTTCTTCTATTATATAATTAGATATTATAAATTCCTAAATTCATATTATCTTGACTGCTTTATTACTACTATAATACTACTAAAGTAAGCGAACTAAATTTTTATTTATTTATTCATACAGACTAATGAAGATCGAAATCAAATAAACTTCAAAAGTCAAAAATCTAAAGATTTCGGCTTTTTTTAATATTCAAAACATGATACGTAGATATTTATTTATTTAGTTATTTATTTATTCATAAGCCATGCGTTTACAAAACTATTATTCATTTACATGAGCTAGACAGTCACAAAAATATTACTGCCGGTGCTTAAATTAGGTTTACCCTGTGCTATAAGCACCGGCTACCTTCCGGTGTCACAGTTAAGTGATTGGACAAACATTATAGTTATTTACATGTAAGGCTAATTATATAATTAGAAAACAAGACATATATATATATATATATATATATATATATATATATATATATAATATATATATATATATATATATATTATATATATATATATATATATATATATATATATATATATACCAAGACATATATAGGTATATTTTGACACATTTATAAAAAAATCGTTGTTGGAGAAAGAAATATTCTAAATAAATAAATTTCTAATAAGGTTAACTTAGAACTAATAGCATATTATTTTTAGTTAAGAATTTATTTTAGTACGAAAAATAAAAAAAAGCTTTAAATATTCATACTTGGATTATGTTAGTATTTTCTTTTCGGGCCTATTATCATCTTAAGACACTACGGGGCCCTTGGGAACTTGTAAATTTGGGGCCCAGTTGTACTGGGACAAGTACTGGGACTGTAGCTGGGACTTCTATCGAAATTTGTTACAAATTATTACACGTTTTAATAATGTATAGGACATTCGGGGCCCCTACGAGCTTGACGGCCTTGGGGACGGGCTCCAAGTGATGTTTGGTAAAGAAGGGACTGGTTGTACAAACAAACAAACTGGTAGTAATATATATTTTTACCAAGTCACTTAAGCGTTTCGAACGAAAATACTTATTTAATATTGCGTTACGCGTGTAGTACAATCGCTGATCAGGGACCGTTCTCTCTGTAATACTCCCAGCGGAGTTATAAGTATATATCGTAATACGTTTATGTGATCACATTAATTTCACAGGTTCCCATGGACATATCCACACTATTTGGAGATATGGAAATACTTTTATTGTTATCATTGTGAACATATAAAAGTTTCAACGCGGCGGGGTTTGAACCCGTGCCTCATCGACACAGTCCAAGCGCTCTGACCACTAAGCCATGCGTTCTTACCCATACTGCGTTGAAATTCTCCGGTCAAAAATTCGTCAGATTCCCGAAAAATTTCAAATGCCGCTGCGTTCAAATTTATATAGGTTTTTTTTAAGTATTATTCCACTCTTATTGTGGATTAACACTTTAAAAATTGATTTTATACTATTTGTTCCTTAGCTGAAACTACAACGAACTAAATATGGCTAACTAATTCGTTCTATAACTGAACTACAGTAGCACTTATTCATTTTTAATTATTTATAATTTCTTTGAAAAAAAAAATGCAAATGAATTTATCTATATTTCCAATATAAATGCAGTCCCTTGTTTACAGTTTAGTCTCTAGAAGCTTTACCACAAGTAATATCCCCTGTATATTCGTAACTTGTGGTTGTCAATGTACTCAATGTATTATTTATTTTGGTGTATATGTAAGCAGAAGTGCATAAGGGAAAAAAAATAATACGAATTTCTATAAAAGAGAGAAAAACTATAACAAGCGTATAATGTAACTAATTACAGTACTGAAGTATTACTTGAAAATAACTATGTGGCTTTATAGTGACGCAGTTGTACTTGACCGTACGCAATGACTGTGGGCTCATATTTAATAATAGGTGTCTTTAGGTACAGTTTGAAGTTGATAACGTAGTGATTTATCACTATGATCTCCACTATTGCCTTAAGATGCAAAACAAATGAGAATGTAAATTTAATTATGTAAAACTAATTAAAATTTAATTATAGTTGTCGTGGCGCAAAGCTAAACGCAACGGTATGTGGGTTCGATTACTACTCGGGGAGAATTAAATATTTTCATCCAGTGTCTTCGCTCTGATAACAAGGCAAAGCGCAGCGTTGAGTTCTGCCAATCAACACGCAGTACTTGGAAAGGTGGAAAGCGGTGAGCGGCGTGTCTTAACACTATGTTTGTTCTCTCAGCCTAGTCTACTGCGTGCATACGTGCAGGTTACTGCGTGAAGCAAAGCTCATTGCTCATCATTTTAAGCTCATTGTATTTTATTATATCACAAACTTACTATTATATCTAATCGTAAAACATGAATTATGTAAAAATGATTAATGTTTCGTTATAACAAATAGCAATAGTTCTAATGGCCAAGTTTCAAATTTCAAGTGACACAGCTTTTCTATTTTCTCAACCAGTATATTTAATTTTAAAGTTAGCTTTAGTATAATAAAAAGTTAAGTTCTCCGTTATCCGACTATATATAAATACAAAATATATTTTAATTTCATTTAACTGGTAAAGTTTAGCGTTATATTTGCCATATAGTATATAGTTCGTGTTAAAGTCTGAGCTTTGTCTCCACTTTTTTTTCTACTTTCTCTGGGGTGCTAAAGAATGCAACATTGTTTCTAGATTTCAAGTATAATGACATCATATGTTATTTGAGAATAATATCATCAGGTCCAAGTGAAATGTACTAAATTCACGTACTATTTTTATATTAGACTAGTAAAAAGCTTGAAAAGCTTCGTTTAAATAAAATTTACAACTGCTCAAAAGCACAAAGAAATGTACTGAATAATTTATAGTAGTAACATTATGGTGTTAGTTGATCTTCTAATTAGAGTTTGTGGCTTCACGTTTTATCACGTATACAAATAAACGCTTGTTTTTTTTATCATCTACCCACATAGCAGGGTAGACAAAGGAAATCTAAAAGGCTAAGAGAAAGTGCTAAGAAACTTTTCACCCCGCTTTAAGCTTTTCATGATATTGTGTATTAAGTGGCGGAACTCAACGCCGCACTTCATCTTGTTGTCAGAGCGAAGAAAATGAAAATAATTCTTATAAGAAATAAATATTAAAATTTAATACATTAACAAGATATTGTCTAAATATATTATTGTAATGATAATATATATAAATCGTCTCTAACGCTTTGACTTTCAACTTAGGAGCACTAATAATTAAGTATCTGACAAACTTAGTATACGGGCTTTAAGATATTAGGCGATACAGAGCTTTATCCTTTTCAGATAAATCTACTTATTGTTTGGCAGCTTAATTAACTTTGAAATCTCTAATAATATTATGTAAATGTAAGTATAAATGTCGCAACATGTTGTAGTGGCTTTGACTGAAAGTTCGACGTTTCAAATTTATAATCTGTATATCAGTCTGCTAAGTTTTAGTTACTATAGAGGAAAGGGGAAGGAATTTGTATGAAAAGTTTAGTTGTATTTTGGTGGTTTGGTTATATATACACATATATATCTAATATATATTATTTTATGTACTAAATAGTACCTACTTATTTGGTAAAAAACATATATATGTATATGATCGTATTTTATAATTCTTACCGTTATGAAATGTATATATAAAGTGAGTTTATTTTCTATACTTCTATATAATTATTACAAAGCTGAAGAAGATGTTTGGTTGAACATGATAATCTTGATTTCAATTGAAAAATTCTTTACGTCTTGGATAGTCCATAAATGATTAGATTTCGATGTAGGTCAATGTGCCTGTGGTCAGATTTACCTCAGGCACTTGGAATGTATCCTGGGTAATATAGAAGTACATTCTATTTGATCATAAAAATTTAAACATAATGTATGAAAGTTCGAGTAACATTGAACCATGAATTTATATATATATATATATATATATATATATTATATATATATATATATATATATATATATATATATATATATATATATATATATATATATATATATATATATATATATAAGGCATGGTCTGGAAATGGCAGAAAATAATTTTTAGTTTAAATTAATATCACAACAATAAACGGCTGAAAAGCTGGCATTAGTTTCCCTACAAACACAATATATTTACTATATTAATATCAAAATTTTGTATTTATTACAGATTCTCAAACGACTAAGAAATTTCTAGAAGAACCTTCCTTCGAGAAACCAATTGGCAATCACACCTTCTTCCTTGGGAGAGAAGCTGTTCTCGGGTGTTCTGTTACGAATCTCGGCAAACACAAAGTAAGTTGACCTTAAAAATTAAATACAGCTTCTTTTTTTTTGACATAAATCTCTTAATTCTGGGTTCAAGTACTAGATCTGGAAGCAGACACTTCGCGGGTTCGAATCCTGGTGCGTTAAAAAAATTGTTTTTTTCTTTAAGTTTTTTCATGTCAGTTATCGATAGACACGTCATATTTGTACCACGAACAGATACGATATTAAGATACCTTTAAGATGTCCCAAGGTTTTCTTTCATATTAAAAAAAAATATCTTCACGCTGTATCACGCACATGGCAGAGTAGGCAGAGGAAACCGTAGGAACCTAGTGTTAAAACACTCCTGTACCCGCTTTTAAATTTTTACATTTTTATAAAATATAAAGTTTTAATTAACATAATATAAAAGGCATACACACTATATATTAAATGCGGCTCAAAATGCAATTTTGGCCTTTTAAGGCTGTTGATTCAATACCTATTCGAAATAATACTATTTAGGTTAATTTTATTTTATTACTCTGGTAAGTGGCTCTACCTGGCTCAGGGCGGAAAGTAGAACAGAGTGTCGTTTCTCTACTATAAATGTCAATAGTGTTTATGTAAAAGATAAAAATATTGTAAATGTCGAAATATTCTATTGAATTTGAATTACGGATTTAATCTGTTGCATAGACTTTTCTATTATTTATCAAAAACAACATTAAATATTCTATTGGAATTATAGATTTTTTTATATATACTAAGAAGCATTGTACGTTATTAATGTTTATGTTTAATATAGTAATACGAATTGTTTTAACCGCCATGTCTTCGGAGTTTATTAAATTTTACATGTAAGACTTGATTACAGACAGACATACACTTGAACTTTAATATAATATGCTTGTAAAATAATGCTATTTTATATCAAAGTAATGTGGTTTTCTTTTATTGTAGTCGCTAGATAAATATATAAAACTCATGGCAGGCTAGTAACGCCATTGTTAAAGAACTGAACTCAAATGAACTATATAAAATCCAGAATAGCCAATGTTTCGTATCGATTTCAGGCGATGTTAATTGAAAATCGAATATCGATTTACGATTTACGATTTTATATACTAATATTAAATTTAGTAATTTACTTCCATTAATACGATTAAATACAACCCATGTCCAGTGTTCACGACATTTAATAGATTTAAAGGTCAATTTAAAGCAAAAGGTCATCTGAGCCACGTTTGGTACGAAATGGTTATGCAAAAATAAATTTAACGCCTGAAGTAAACGCTTTATTATAAACCAGCGAAACGCCTCGAGCTAGTTTCTTTAAAGTGTTTTCGCTGCAAATTGACACTTTCCGTCATTTTTGGGCTGCATTAAATGAGAATATTTTTTATTAATATTAAATTTATATTCAACCTGTATCTAGCATATAGCATCTAGAAGCTTAGGCTGAGGGTACTTAGTGTTACGACACTCCGTTTCTCACTTTGTGCCTAATTTAAGAGGCATTGCGTTGAGTGGAAGAATTCAATACTATGCTTTGTCTACCAGGGCGACAAAGACATATTTGTTCTCCCTAGTTGGAGGGGGGAGTTTGAACCACGTCAAAATTTTTCTTTTTTTTACCATCTCTATAGCGAGATATATACAGATTTTCTTTATCCAAAGTCAATATTAATATGGTTAAGAATAATATTTTTCAGATTATAAATTTTTTACAGAATGCTTTATTACGTATTAATAACTAACGCACGTACGTACTTAACGTTACCTTTTTATAACGATATTTAATATATATATATATATATATATATATATATATATATATATATATATATATATATATATATATATATATATATATATATATATATATATATATATATATATATATATATATATATACAAAGGGTATTATACCATATTTATACCTAACAATAGAATATATTATATGTAACTGGCTAACAATAGACTGAATATTCGAGCAGGGAGAATAGGCAGCAAATAATGTGCATCTGAGCATTAAAAGCACAGTTATATGAAACCTATTATAGCCGTAGCTAGTAATACTGAATATACCGTATATCGATTTCCATCAAGTATGCCTGTTCAGTTTATACGTTTCAAGGCGTCTCGAGGCGATTCATAAAAGCAAACTCTAACTTGTACTTAAGATATAGATATTTTGATGATTTTTTAAAGTGTTAATCCATACTAAGGATAGTAAAAATACTTTAAGAAAACACAAAAATTATAGAATTTCGACGCAGCGTGAGGAAGAACGCATGGCTTAGTGGTCAGAGCGCTTGGACGGTTTCCATGAGGCGCAGGTTCAAATCCCGCCGCGTTCAAATTTTTATATATTTTCTTTAAGATATTTTTTATATATTTTTTTTTAGAGAAGATAAAGTTAGGCATTGGACACCATGTTACAAGAGGTTTGTGCAAAAATAAATCTATGCCTGAACTAATATTTAACTAATATCTGGTTAGAATGGAATGGACCGATCTTGTATCGGTGTAAATCTATACTAATATTATAAAGCTCACTATTTGGTTTTGTTGAACTCAAGAAATAACTGATTATTGAAAAGCGTTTTTATGTTGGATAGTCTGTTTATCTATAGTAGATTTATTTAAGAAGGCTATATCTTATACGGTTTTGATGGAGGTTATAGACTATATAGGAATTCAGAATGTTTATTTCCATTAAATTACACGAGCGAAGCCTCAGCTAAAAGCTAGTATTACGATAAACAAGTATTTACTTGTATTAGAACAAGTATCTTTAACCGTTTCTTATAACGATTATTTTTTTTAGATATATTTTTAATATTTAAAATATTTATCTGAATAAGTTTTTAATAAATTGAAAGTTCTAACGATATTCATTAACCAATATTAAATTCATATTAATTTGTTTAATAACTCGTATACCATACGACTAAGTTGGAGGTTTAAGTTGAGCGTGTATTGGCTTTACAGTGACCGCAAGTAGTTTCTATGATTTTACTTTATTATAAAGCTTTTTTTTATTGAGAACTTTTGATCACTTCTGTTTGTATTAAAGCTTTTCATAAAATACTGTAAAGAAACATTGTTTTGTATGTATTGAATTTTTATATATAGGAAAAAGATTTTGATTTATAATTTCTTTAAGTTAAATCTGTTAGGATTGTGGGTTGTGAATTCGATTTCCACTAGAATTTTTATTACTTTAAACTTGTTAAATAAAGAACTGTAATAGCAATAACTATATATAAAAGGTATACAGAATGTAACTGCAAAATTTAACAACTGTTTCGCACCGAAAACACAAGTAACTTAGTTCCGTCCACGCCATAGTAAACTGTCCCACCGTGAACAAATATTTGCGGCCCACATCGACACCGTGTTAGTAGACGCTTATTTATGTACATTTCTGCCTGTTAGACCTGTAGATTGGTGGGTTTACGTTGAATTGCCGCAATGTTAACCTGGAATAATTGAATTGAAGTTTTTAATTGGTTTACAAATATAAATATCTATTTTCAAAATTTTATCCACGATTTCTTGGATATAGAGGTGCTCAGAGTTGTGTCTGGGACTTACAACCCCAGTGTAGGCTATTAAATACTAAATAAATATTTTATATTATTATCAATAATTTGGAGTGTTGTTTTTATATATGTTTTTTTGTTATTTTCAAATTCTTTGATCTTATCATAACTAGGCATGTCTGTGAAATGGTATTTAACTGAAAGAATCAAAATATTTTGAATCGAATAACCTGCTATAATACTTTCAAATACGGCTTTACACCACACTTTAGAAAATAAATCTTATTAAAATTTAATTCTTATTCAATTACATATAAATATATGAAATTTGTCAACATAGAACTCTCGAAGGCTTCCCAAATATATCCACTATTTGTTAAGCAATTAGAAAAAATAATTAACGAAAATACAATAAATAAAACAATGTCACCAATGTGACATTGTGACGTTCCTCTCCGCGCGGACCTCAATCACAACCTTCGAATTAGGTTCCGCAATAAACAATAAGAAGCTCTACACAAAAGCGACTAATCGGAGAAAAAAAAAGAAAATCAACGGGCAAAATGGAAAACAAAAGGTGGCTTGGCAACGTCAGTACATGCTTACCTTAGCCACAGAGCGCTGATGGGCAGTAAGTAGGCTTATTGAATGTTTATTCTTTTTTATTTGATATCAGGGAAGTTTTGGTTTGTGAAATAAAATATAGTATTCGTGCTATCAGAGTCTATAAGCGGGACGATTGTGGGTTCGGTTCTCGCTTGGGTAAAATTAATTATTTGCATTTTTCTCGCATCTGGTAAAGATAGAAAGTGCAGCGTTCAGATCTGTCACTCAAGACGCAATGTCTCGAAAAGATTAAAGTGGGCCATAGAGTTTAAAACTACGTTCCTTCTGCCTATCCGTCAATATGCGGAATACAGTATGAAGCTAAAAAATATATAAAAATATATTCACTCCTACTCAAGCTCGATTAGCTTTTTTTTTAAATATTCCTGATTTCAAAACTTTTCCGAACAATAAAAAGAAAACTTCTAAATAACAAGACTGAACTTTTTGGCTATAGAACTGTAACTGTAGACGGGGAGACACCTAAGCTTGTAAATAGGTCAATAGTTATCAATTTCGAAATAATAATATACCAAATTTACATTAAGCAAAAAATTTTAAAATTAAACACTATTTGCATTGCAAGATCTAGAGTTGCATACAGATGAAATGAAACACAAATGAATACGAATAAAAAGAAAATTTATGATGATTGCTAAAACTTAACCTAACATTACAATATTTTTAAAGCACAATAGATTTTTTTTAATATGCAAATATTTCTATTATTATCTGTACATTTCTAGTCTGTACAAGCATTAAAGGTTGGTGTGTGATATTAAAATTCACGAGGCGTTTCGTAAACCAGAGAAGGTGCACTGATTTTTGTGCATTGTTATGCTGTAGGCATCCCGCCAACCCGCTGTTTCGGAACGACATGTAATGGATGATAATCGCCCCATTTTCTAAGACCATATTTTACCTATGCGAACATTTACAATTGTTTTCAGTTAAAAAAACGTTCACCTGAAAAAAAAATTGTTAATTCAAATTCAACTTTCCAGTTTATTGAAGAGCTAAAACAATGAAAAATTGCTTTTTGCTTCTCAAAAGTGAACGAAACAACTTTTTCAATATTCACGTACGTTTTATTTTGCTAGACGAGAACAATGAAATTGCATCATTCAATATAGAGAATGTATATCATAGGGATTTTGAGTGGTTTTGAAAAAAAAAATGATTTGTTGAGCAAATTATTTAATATAGAGATAGCCTTGTATGTGTGTGTGTTTATGAATTGCAGCGATGGATGTCTGGTCTGAAGTAATCTATAGTCATATTATAAAATTTGAATAGTATATTAATATTAATAATATTATTAAAAATATATAACTAGCTCTGGGTTTTGTGACTTAAGCTGTACTTTAGCTCTATAGTAAAATACCCAAAACATAGTTTTCCAGCTACTTTGGAAAATAGTAGGAAAATGTGGTATCCTAGCTCAGTTCAAACGTCTATTCAATACAAGCATTCCGTGCGGTAATTGCACGCATAACTTTCGTTCCACACAAAACCATGATGCTATCGACATACAACAACCATATTGAAGTTAGGATTAAAGCTTAAAGAGCTTAAAATTAAATATGTATTTTTGTTTGTAGCAGCAGTTGAACTCTAAGCTTTTTGAACAAGCATTATTTTAGTGTGAGTAGGATATATCAAGTTTTTAAATTAGTGTTTGTGTTTTAAAATTAGTTTTTTTTATATACAATTTGGTTTCAACATTCTATTGCATATGGTGGTTGCAAGTTCGATTCCAACTTAAAGAATATTTTACAATGTTTTTGTGTGTACTTTTGTCAACTTATAAAACAAAATAATTAATTTTATAATATCATCTTACTAGATGTACGTTTCACGTATTTATATAAAAAAAATGGATTTATATATTAGTAAACTCTCTCTACCAGCTCTCTGTAAAACAAAAAAATAATAAGTAATTTATTCATACAGGTTGGCTGGCTTAGAGCGGAAGACCAAACAGTACTGACAATGCACGAACGCGCCGTCCTTGGCTCAAGGTACGCAGTCAGCCTGGACTCCCCAAGAACTTGGCAATTACGTATACGACCGCTTCGGGCAGAGGACAGGGGATGCTACATGTGCCAGATCAACACCCAACCTACTATGACGTGGCAGATCGGATGTATCGACGTTTTTGGTAAGCTTTTTGTGTTTTAAGAGCTTTTTTGTTTGTTGGTTAATTCCTTTTTTAAAATCGGTAAATGCTTTTAGGCTATATTAGCGTTCATTGTTTTTAGATTTTTTTATTTCGCACTCTTTTGATCTATACATCCATACATCTTCTATACATATAAATAAAATTGAAGTTTATTTGTGATTTCAAATTAATTGCGTTTCTATATCCGTTCCGATATATTTATTTACACCTTTCTAAAACATAATTTTGTTCAGTTAAAAAATAAAACAAAAATTAACATTTTAAATTTTTGTCTGTCTGTCTTTCCGTTTTTTATAGAACTTTTCACTGGAAGATAGAAGAAGTTATATAACAACATATAGGCTCATTTTTATTCTCACCGTGGGATCAAGATTTACGCGAGAGAATCTCTATTTATTGCCAGCAAGTATCTTCCGCCAACATAAAATATTTAAAAGATAATTTAAAGATAAGATAAGATAAAGATAATTTTCATTTGTATTTATATTTTCCGTTATTTTTCATAAACGAATCACTTTGATTCGAAAGCCCATTATTCTATAATTATTAAACGTTCCCTAAATGTAGAAAATCACTCCATCGGTAAAGGTCTCTTCTAAAATTTCATTTTCGTGCTAGGTACTTTTTATTTAAATACATTTGTAGCAAGAAGCAGGTAATAAGTAAGGAAGCTTTTAATATATCTATAATTTTATAAAAATATATATGACGGTGCAGGTGGCTATGAAAGATATGTTCACATTGTGACGTCATTTGTGGGAATAACGTGGGTTGCTGGCGTGGAGAATTAAACATGTACTTCATGACACAAAATACGGTCACAAGTATATGGTACAGTAATCCTTAAATACAAGTAACATAATATTAAAAATACTATAAATATTACATTTATATATTATTTGTATTAAGCTTCACGATGTAAACGCACAAAACAGGGTAGGCAGAGGGAACCGTAGGTTGAAGGAACCTAGTGTTAAGACACTCCGTTCCTCACTTTTCGCCATTCGTGGCACTGCGTGTTGAGTGGTGGAACCCAACGCCGCGCTTTGTCTTGTTGCCAGAAGAAAATAATTCATTCTCACTTACAATCAGACCCTGAGCCTCTGCATCACGACAGATATGCTATAAATAGTTAGTAGATAATTAAAACAATCTTACCACAAAATAAGAAACCATTCAGCATTCTGCGGACCAACCACAGTCAGTCAAATGTTGGAGAATGAGGAACTCAAAGCAGTGCCTGGGATTTGTGAATAAGCTAAGCCCAAGTATAAGCTTTAGGGATCCCTTTACAGTGCATGAACAACTCGTCCCCACAATTCAAACTTTACTTACTAAATTCCACCAAAATAATGGAGGCACGTGCACTTTCTATATTAGCCACCTGTCACGCCAACTGTCAAACTAAAACCATCCCCCAGAGCTCAGTTTATATTTGGAGCGAAATTTTCACCAGTAACTCCATAGATCCTAAGGCATCGAAATCAAATATTGAAGTATTAATATTTATATTGAGTTATGTCGAAACACCGTCATTTAAAACACATAGTAAGTGTGGCTGTACATTCAATATTTTTACGATAAAATCATTTAGATTGTATGTATTAGAATAATAATTGAGCAGAGAAACAAGTAGTAAAAAGACATATAAAAAAGTTTATAGTGCTTTTCCGATGACATATAAAAAATTCTTGATCTGAAACATATACAACTGCAATAGATCTGCTGAAGTTTAATTAATAAAAAGAATACTTCCATTTGTTCTTATAAGCAAATTTGTAGTTCACAATATTTTCATACAATGATTTTATTAAGTTGTTCTACAATTGTCCTACATTTCATTTAAAATTCACTTTCACAAATGAAAAATAACAAATAACACACACATGTCATATCGATTTTAATGAGAAAGTAAAGCATATGTGTAAACCACATTTCACGGTCATAGTCGCCATAGCATATGCCATGGCATATGCCATGTTTTAAATAAAAGCATTTACTTTCTTAACGATAAAACAGAGAGTCGTCGTAGTGAACGATCACTTTACTCGGTACCTGATATTCTATATACTATATACAGAGCAGGCAAATCATACAGGAAAATTGCGAATTTCTTGGCTTCTTTTTTTCTTATAGCTGACTCATATTCATTGTTTCAAATTATTTGGTGGCTACCGTGTATAGTGGAACGGCGTCTTAATGTAAACACTATAGTTGTCGATACGATTACCATTCAGATATATTTAATTTAGGATTTATTATTTTAGTTTTTTTTATTATTTTATTATTTTAGTTTTTTTTATTATTTTATTATTTTAGTTTTATTATTTTATTATTTTAGGATATATTATTTATTTTAGGATTTATTATTTATTTAGCACCATTCAATTCTGTAGTTATATACAAAATACGTTGAATTTGGGCAAAATGTAGAGAGCTGAGTGGGCACAGTAGGTTCTCACTGCCTAACTTAAATTGTGGAAAAAACATGAACAGGAAACCTTCCACAAACCCAAACAGAATCATTATAATAAATAACGTCTAACCTTAGTCTTACATTTAATTAAATGTATTCAAGAAAAATATACAATATCGTGTTTCAATAACTCAAAAAAGCCTAACATTGTCCAGACGCAGGTAAATTATGGTACTATTAAGGCGTGGTGGATTGAGCGTATCTTCGAGTCTCCATAAATTGCTCCACCCCTAAAGCATTAGGGTGAAATAAGGGTATAACGCTTCAGAAAGATTAGATTCACGTTATAACTTGAACTTCGTTTAATGAAGTTGTATAAAGTTTCCTTTATCAACAATGTGTGTGTCTGTGTGTGTGTACAGTGAGGAATTATCCTATTTTTTTTTAAATTTTTTCTTATATTTCTTGTAATGGCATGTAACATGTGTTTTTTCTCTCAATGCGGCAATGAGAACGCACAATGTTTCCAGTTTGGGCAGAGAGTATAGAACGAATTATCTTACAACAATAAACTTTTTCTCTCTAGCATGCTATATGTGGGATACAATGTGACTGGCAACCGACAAAAATACAGTTAACCATACAAGTCCAAGTTGGATAGTATCGAGCAGGTAAATAATTTTCTTCGCAATTAATGGTTTAAAAAATTGAAATTTACACGTTTTCATAATACATATAATACATACAATTATATATTTCGTAATATATAGTTCATTTCATAATATATATAATTATATATAATAAATGTATATAATTTATATAACTTGTCCACAATCTGAAAATAAATGGCAACCATATTAACTTCACTTATAATACCCTGGTGTACATAAAGTGATCTCTGTCACTCCTTTTCTATAATTAAGACGTAATCTCTTTTATTCAATTTGGAAATACTATTATTATCAATTACAAATTCTCAACAGTGGACAGTATCTGACTGTAAACGTGATAAGCGTTATGCTTGTGTGGGTTTGTTTTCCGCTCGGATTAATAAATTACTTTAAGTTCTCCACCCTATTCATAGGATAAAATAGAGATAAGAACTAAATAAAAAAAAAAACAAATACAAACCTACAACTGTCGTATATAGTCAGCAATAACAGAATTTCGTGACAGCGATTAAAGTTGTTATGTAGATATAGTTTCAATAAACACTACATGGAATAAGATTAAAAATAATATTATATTCAAAATTAAATTTATATATAATATTAATGAAATAAAGCGTAATTTACTTTATTTACTTTAATAGAAAATATTTTATAATAAATTCACTTAGGCCAATTAATTAGCTCATTTGTACGCTAATTGGTCTCATTCAAATATTACAGCAATTAATGTGAATCGTTTTAAGAGCCTTAAGAGTAAAAAAAAATCTACTCGTTATGGGTTGAAAAATATCCATGAATTATTAAAGCTGTTTCTCAAGAGCAAGTGAATAAATGAAAAGAATATTTCGCAATTACCCACATTTTTTCCAATGTTTCATTCGGATAGGGGTCTCACTGGTTTTAATAAGAATCTTTGCAGTAGCCTTTGGAAAGTACGATAGATTCACCTTTGTGGTTAATTAATTTAGATATTAAAATTTTGATATTAAGATTATATATTGATAGAATGTAATTTTTTTAATTATTTAAAAAGACAAAGCCTGAAAAATATTTCAAGTAAAAAACCGCCGAAACCAGCTATATGATAATTAGTACCTTACATACGTGTCATCTATACTGATGACTAAATACTTCAACTACACACATAGACTCTTGATCGCGCTCGCTACCCAGTCATAGACAGACACACATTGATTCACCGCTCACTGACTACTAATTGCCAATTAGAGATACTAAAAACGTTTAACGCGCTCAAGCTTTTTGGGTTTAAGGGTGCCGAAACTGTCAACGTTATATTTGTCTTTATGTTGCCTTAAATTGCGTTCTCTTATATATATATATATATATATATATATATATATATATATATACAAAAAATAAAAATCTCGTTTGGTATAAAAAGAGAGACTTTCATCTATATCTTCTATTCAAGATATTTCGCACTACAACACATATATAGAATGAGGAAAAGTTACATTTGGCGAGGCACATAATCTTTTACTAGCACTTAGTGCAGACAAAACTCTCTGAAGAATATTGTACAATTAGCACGTAATAAAAACTTATGTTCACAAACTGAGTGGATTAACACAAATATATAAATAAATAAATAACTTTTAAATACATACATACACAAAACACAACGTACTATTTTTTATCATATATTTTTTTTTTCTTTTCATGGAAAAGACAGAAGAGAAACTTTTTAGTTTATGAAGTTTACAAAATGAGCAAATAAATGTTTCACACAGGATTACAAACGATAATCTATTCAGAATAGGAATTATATTACAAATTTAGACTTACTTATGGAAAGCTTAGTAATAAGTCTAGTGGGGAGTTTTACTTTCTGTATCATCAAGTTTATTGTATAAAATATATTGAGCGAATTTGTTTTTTGTAAAGCTTCACATACCTCCTGCACGTAACAGGTAATCTATTGAATTACACGCACCTACACAGACACCGTTTAGGTGTAGATTGACAAACACAAATATAGAATAATTATTTTGTACCATTTATTATAACATAATAGTTTTGAATTAACTATTATGTTACATTAAATGGTACTAAATAATAATAATACGAACGAATCCATAACTTGTGTCTGTGCACAATAAGAAGCTGTGCATACACCTTCTTTACCTTCTCTGACAAATGAATATAAAAGAAAAAAACAAATATAACTATACAATTTCCTAGCAGAATATTCCATCATTACTGTCTGTCTATCAGCTATGGCGACACCGGCCTCAATAAAGTGGCGAACTAAGTTGAAATTGAAAAAGAAATCCCGACCGCATGCAAATACATATTACAATATTGCTAAACTATTCCCCGGTCTGAAGGAAAGTCTTTTATTATATTTTAAGCGGGCCAAAATGTTATTACTTGTAAAACCTTTTCAAATAACTTGGGGAGGCTATGGGCCTCGAGTTTTTACTTATCTAGTTTTTTTTATTTTCATTTCTATCTTTAATTTGTATGTGTTGTATGTAGATGGAGAGAATAGCTTTGTTCGAATTCATGGTTAATATATATTTAATATTACGTAATGTTTAAATATGCCTGATATTTTTAAAAAATATATTTATAAACTGACCCGAACATGAAAGTAACTCTTACAGGATCACTTTATTGTCCACGGTATGTTCTTTTTTTTCTGAGTGTCAAATCAAGACCAATTTAATTATCTATTATTCAATTTAAATACCTGGATATTTCAACAGTTCATTACACCATAGTTTAAAAGATAAGAGTGTTTATGATTTGTTTTTGGAGCATATTGTGAGTAATTGATCATGTTATCAAAACCTATAGCCTACTTCCCGTTGAAAGTGAGTGACAATACAAAAAAAGACAAAAATATGAAAATCGTTCATTTATAAGCATATCCCAGGAATAATGCTTATCATATATTTAGTTATCACTTCCCTTCCTTTTCACTATATAATTTGTCAATGCGCTAGATCGATTCACTCTTTAGCTATGTTTTTTATCCGTTTCACGATTCATCCCGAAAAACAAAGCAGACAGATATAAAATAGTATCAGGAAGTTTTCCCACATTCCGCCCAAATTCGATTTAACATTCAGTGGCGAAATTCACTTCTTCCAAAGCGGTAAAATCAAAGTAATCCATGCACACGAGTTGCAATAGAACCCATAAATATCACATTTATGGTCACTTTGTGTCACGTTGATTATATTGCTTTTGTATTTTTTTTTGTATATTTATTTTACTTTTTATTTTTTTAGCTTCAAGTTGTATCCAGGGTAGGCAAAGGTCACGTGTTAAGACAGACACTCCGTTCTCCGCTTTTACGTCCTATCGAGACATTGCCCACTGAGTGGCGGAACTCAACGCCGCGCTTTATCTTGTTACAAAAGTGAAGAAAATGAAGATAATTTATTCCACCCGTGTGATTGAGCCCACAACCGCCGCGCGTAGAGTTAGACGCTGTATCGCTGTGTCACGATGGCGTCACCTTGCGATTTATATAGAAAATAATAAATTATTTTTTTAATATCTATATTAATTATACTATTGACATATAGAATTAATACTGATAATATGAAGTTATTACCAGTAGCCTAATTTTTTTTATTAATTGTTACTTAGAACTAGAGCTATTTCTAAGCAAATTTTCATACATCAAAGTTCCAATTAACATTTTACATATTTACTTCATGTAAATATTCACACAGTCTATACTAAACATAAAAGTTTTATATTAATAATATTTCTTAGTTGTCTAACAGAGTGATTAATCACTCACGTTTCTATATTTTTATCACTGAAAATTGTCAAACATAAGTAGAAATATTAAAAATAAGCTACTTATAATAGTTGCATACAAGTTTAAATATACATTTAAATAATCCTTTAAGAAATTATTATTTCTAAGCATATTTTTAAAAACACTTTCAAGTTTCAGTCGTTAGTTGTTATGGAGGTGTCAGCCCAGCTGACAACGAGTAATGACGAGGGACTTCAGAATAAACTGAGATAGCTTTTTCTTACTTCCATTTTATATTTATATAAATACAGCTTTTTGATAAATATAGTACACAGAGAAAATTACTTTATTATAGTATAGTTTAAAATTAAATAGACAGTAGGTTGAAATTCCACTCTAGGGAATACTTGTATTTTTACACTGTAACATTAAATTCAAGAGTCCATCGAGTAGTATTTATAAACAAGTAGAAAATATGGCACGAAGTGATATATCACTCAAGTTTCCTACCCTAGGTCATCTATGCCACGTGGATCAGGATTAGCCAAAGTGTAGCGTTGAGTTCTACAATTCCATGTACCTAGTCACAGTGTATCACATTTATTTCGAAAGCAGAGGAAGGAGTGAGTGTCTTAACAGTAAGTTCTCCTAGAGCAGGTTAAAACGTGAAGTTAAAGCAAATTAAAAAATAACCATATTGTATATAAAATATTCACATAACATAAAAAAGCTCGTTATAAAGTTCTAAACAAAATACAAAAATATCCATTAATACAAGTTAAGTTATTCTACAAATTGCAAACATATTGTTATAGAAATAAACATTTGCAACCTTTTCTTATTTGAAGGGTTATGTAATGATTGAATTATGATTAATGAATTAAATTATTAATAATATAACGATGACACTAATTGAAAAAAATACTCCAAATGTTTATTTATTTGCGTAGGAGAAATTAGTGTCAAGATACTCTGCTCTCCGCCTTTCAATCCAATACGAGATAGGGTCTCGTATTGGATTGAAAAGCGGAGAGCTTGTTGAATGGTAACTTAACACGTTTTATCTTACCTAAGCTGGAACATGAAAAAAAATCGAACTGACGACCATCTCGTTTACGTAATGATTTAAATTTATTAAAAAAATTTTATTCCAATATCTTATACAGTATTGTGTATGTTAATAATATTAATATTAATTATGTTTGACTTCAAAATAATTCCCTTTATAGTTAATTATGGTCTTAGAAATTAATTATTTAGTTATTTCATTTTCGTGAACAATATTTAGCTTCGATGTTCTATGTTATAATTGTAATAGAATCAAAAAGAAAGCGGTAGCTCACTAAAATTTAATAAAATTAACATAAAATTTATTATTAATCTAAAGTCAACAGTTATGTTGTGTTTTTTTTATTTATATGTATATTAATACAAAAGTTTTGTTTGGTTGGACGCGCTAATCTCAGCAACTACGAGAATGAATAGTCCATTTATAGAGGAAGCCTATAGGCTATATTACATTAATTCGGCAAAAGCCAATTGATAATGTTTGATAAGACGGTAGTTAAAAACCTAATCATACATAGTGGTGGACCAACAACACGTTTTGCCATAAATTTGTTTATATAACAATAATAAGTATAAAAAAAAAAAAGAACTTTTAGAAAAGCACGCTAAACAAACAGCGGGAAAAAAAATTGAAAGGCAAGACAATATAAAGCAATCTCGACATTCATGAAACGACTAAATCCCAGAACTCAGGCCTTTTTATAAACGCATCAAATGCGAGGCAGCGACTCTCGACAAAAACATCTCCTACTAGTATGACGATGAAATGAAAAATGTAACTAAAACACTGTCTCCAAATAAAAATAAAGATTAATGATATGTTAATTATATACAAATTCAGTTTTTTCTTCATTTTACTAAGCGGCATAAGCTGACTTCACGCTGTATCCCGCATATAGCAGGATAGGCGTTTTCACTTAAACCCTTACTAAGACACACTATTGCTCATTTTCTGAGTTATTTATGAGATATTTCGTATTGAGTGATGGTGGTCTACGCCGCACTTTATCTTGTATTGGCATCTAACTGTACAACAGTCGCCTTTAATTCAATTCAATAATTCAATTCAAGTTCAAATTAATTTTTAAAATTCAATTATAAATTAGTTTAAATTGATAGTTATCAGAGCAAAACCCATCAGCAGACTTTTGGTGGGGGTTCTTATTGGGACCATGTCTAGAAGTGGGTGTCACGAGTTATAATGATGACGAAGGCGTTGGTGGTATAAACCGTATTGTAGAGGTTATTTTTTCCATTACATGAAGTCATAGTATATGAACTCGTATATGATCTTAGACATAACAAGTAACAAATATAACATAATAATGTATACAATTAAAAAGAACACTCAGTACATAATTCAAAATATATAAAATAATATAATTACATATTATTTTATTATATTTAACATTGTTTTTGTTTATTAAAAGCACATCTCTAATGATATTTAGTAAGAATATCATATCTGATATACAGATAAGGTGAATTTCATAAAAATAATTACAACATCAAAGACTCAAGCTGCCATGGCAAAGGTAATTAATATGAACTCAAATTAAACTCAAAATACTGATCGTTGAAAATTATGAGGACAGTTTACTTTGCTCGGAGATTCATTTCATTCTTGTTATTTAGTAAAAACGGTGACATATATTATTTTACATTGTTTTTGTATGTTGTAAAATTACTGTCATGGCGTAGATGACCGTCGTGGCACAGAGGTGCCGCCTCTGTCTGCAAACGTGATAGCTTGTGGTTACCATTCCTACTCGGGGAGAATCAATTATTTTCATTTTCTTCGCTCTAGTAAGAATACAAAAAGCGCGGCGTAGAGGTCCGCCACTCCACACGCAATGTCTCAAACGAACAAAGCGAACGGAGAACGGAGTGTATTAACACTAGATTCCTCCTTCTTACAGTTCCCTCTGCTTACCCTGCTAGGTGAGGTATATAGCGTGAAACGTGGTGGGACAACGCTAGGTTGTAATCGCGAATGTTCGATCGGGATTCGATCCCCCCTCCGAAAGTTGCCGCTTGTATATGTCACGTATACTGTAATACAGTAACCCTATTATGGCAATAGTGGCAATCAACAAAAATTGTACGATTTATTTTTTTAAACTAATCTTAAATTAAGCTAATCTAAACTTGTATAATTACAAATAGTTGTGAATAGAGTGTATTATTATTATTATTATTTTCAACTATTATTACTATATAATTAATTATTATTATAATAATTTTGAACTTTTATTACTATATTATTAATTATTATTATTATTATTATTATTATTTTCAACTTTCCGCGCTGGTATTGGTATTGGTATTGGTAATTATATTTTATGAACTGAATAATCTTCTCATGAATACTTATTTAATGATATGTGATTTTGTATTTCAACTATAAATACTTTGTATTGATATTGTCTTGTTGTCTTTATTGCATATAAAACAAAATAATAAAAATAAACTTATAAAGTTTGTTTACAATGGTGAGCTTATCTCTAAAAGAAATCTCTGCCAACCCACAAATGGAAGTGAATGAGTCAAACGGGCTAAGAACACAATACAATTAAAATATTTAACATACATTTGTACATATAAATATATATATATATATATATATATATATATATATATATATATATATATATATATATATATATATATATATATATATATATATATATATATATATATATATATATATATATATATATATATACATATATATACATATATATATATATATATATATATACATATATACATATATATATATATATATATATATATATATATATATATATATATATATATATATATATATATATATATATAGAGTGAGGAGGCAGGCACAATGGGAGCGCAAAACAGAGCGACAGTTTAATAATTATTTTTTAAAAGTAGAAAACATTTATAATTAAAAATAATATTGAAAATGAGAGGTATATCTCACTTATTGATTTTGGATTGGGAATTGGGATTGTGTAATTTCTTGTAAGAGCGTTTTATTTATTTTCGTATAAATATATTAATGACAAGAGTTGCTTATCGATAAATGTAACCCCAGAAAACTATTAGTAAGAATATGATATATTTAAACTATATATATCCCGCAACATAGCATGGACTATAAAATTATTATTTTCTATTCTTATAGGAATTATGAGAAATTCTCTTCCACACATATATAACAAGTTTCATCTTTCTACGCTATGCAGTTCCGTCTGTGCGTTGTGTGTCAGTTTCTTAGTGATGTAAGAGTTTCATATATACAGATTATAGTAACATAACTAAAAGTGCCGGCAAAACAATAAGTAAAATAAATACCAAACTATATAAATATAAAGTTCCGATACCATTTCCAATTTCGTTTGTTTTTAGTCTGTGCGCGCCGTCTTTACTTCTCAAAGGAAATAAAAATAAAAGTCCAACATTAAACATTTCTTCGGAAGTTTAGTGAAAGTTGCGGAACTAACTCTTATATCGTGGACATGTTTGTGCTCTTTGTGTTTTCTATTAAATTTTTCAAAGACACTACTTAAAATTAAAAAATAGTTAGTTAATAAAATTAATTCGTTACTTGAAAATATTTGACTGCCAACTTGCTGGTTGTGGATTTGGTCCATGTTCAGAGATATCTTGACATTTACATCATCTCCTTGGCTTAGTTTATCTTGATAAAGCACGGCGTTGAGTTACGTCACTCACCGTGCAATGTTTTAAAAAGGCGAGGAGAACGTAGTGTCTTAACATAAGCTTATTTTTATCCAGCCCATTAAATAAGGAAGGTCTTAAAAAAGAACTTATTACACTAGCGAATCTAATGTGGTTTCGCCCACTTAAACTACACGAATTCATATTGTAAGTTGAATTGCGTCCATTTTGAAATATTTTATGACATCACAACGAAAATCATCGATTTTCTTAGATATTTTCTATCATAGTACTCAAATATTCTGCATATAAATATTTCTTTTGAAACACTGTCTATGAAAAAAATATGAATATGTACATACTATATTTTATCTGGGCGGTGAGTACTCGCGAAAAATCCTAATCCCGTGCGTGCTTCGAGATAAAAAGTAGTCTATATTTTATTCCAGAATCTAGTATATAGTTCAGCTGGTCCGGAAATTACTTCGGACCAACAGACAGACAAAAACTTTAGCATCGTTGTTAGCGTTTTAATAATTATATGCAATAAAAAAAACAGTTATTTTGATATATATATATATATATATATATATATATATATATATATATATATATATATATATATATATATATATATATATATATATATATATATATATATATATATATATATATATATATATATATATATATATATAATATTATATATATATATATATACATTATATATATATATATATATATATATATATATTATATATATATATATATATATATATATATATATATATATATCTATATATATATATATATATATATATATATATATAATATATATATATATATATATATATATATATATATATATATATAATATATATATATATATATATATATATATAATATATATATATATATATATATATATATATATATATATATATATATATATATATATATATATATATATATATATATATATATATATATATATATGAATTGATGTTTCACGTCTTATTGCATAAGTACAAATCATGTTTATTAATATAAAAGTAACTTAAATAATTTTTTTTTGTCGAATATTTAAAAATTTTAATTATTATTTCCTTGTGGTGTTTTAATGTATATGTGACTGTAAACTATAGTGGGTTCCATTCCCAGTCACAGGAATAAACAGTTTCCAATTCTCCCTTTGGTAAGAAGACAAAAAGCGGCGTTGAGTTCCCACCATTCAATACGAAACTCGAATTCATGCGGAAAGCGGAGAACGGAGAGGTTCGTCGATAAATTTTCTATACACACTCTGCTACCTATGGAATATCAATTGTATTAAAGATAATCATGATATTACCCATTGCAATATAACTTCATATTGCAATTACCTTCGTATGCCTAACACTGATACTGTCATATTAGTGAACGTTCATCAAAGCGCTATGTTAAATCAATTAACAGATTAGTGTTAATTAAGTCAATAAATTTTCTTACATATTAGCAGTATAGTTTTTAACAAAGGAAATTTTATGTCGTAAATTACGTTTTCTCATTAGACCGATGCGAGCCGATGGCGGCAGGTCTGATGTATTTCCAGCTTGAACTACCAAAAGTTTGGCAATTTTACTTTTATTTCCAAGATTTGCATCGCACAACTCGCGATTCCTTTTCCAATTCCAAAGTTACTGTGCTGTACTCGAACGCGACCTGACTTTGTGACTCCATTAGTTTTTTTACGGCAATTTCTCATCGGCCAGTTGGTGTCGAATGGAAATTTCTTTAGGATCCGGTCTCAGGAAGTTTCCATCTGATCGCTTATTAGTTTTGTTCGATTATTCTTTAGTTCTGGATAAAATATCTTTTGTATAATTTGCATTATAAAGTATTATGATTGGGAGGTGAATTCTTTTAACTTGATTGACTAATACAATTACAAAAACTATTCCCGACCACCTAGTCATATAAACATTCATCCTTGAAGGAAACCAAGATCCAACAGGGCATAAATAAAGATATATATATATATATATATATATATATATATATATATATATATATATATATATATATATATATATATATATATATATATATATATATATTTATATATATATATATATATATATATATATATATATATATATATATATATATATATATATATATATATATATATATATATATATATATATATATATATATATATATATATCAATTCTCGTTCAAATTCAAAAAAGTACATTCATATTGTGACGAAGTTAAAATGTGACTTATAGTAGTATATGGTTTCATATCCCAAATAAAAAAAAATATATTTAAAAAGAATGCATTTTAGACTAAATTTTTTTTATATATATATTTGGTATGTACATTTGGTCTGTATCATTTTAAGTAACAATATATTTTCATATCTTCAATATTCATTCTATTACTATTGATGTATAGAATTAATATGGATCATAGCTATGATGGCATTTTCTCTATAAAAAAATCTTTTTTATTTTTCGTTTAGTTTCTAATTCATTGTTCTTCAAATTGCTTCAATCGGTATACGTGCTCTAGATTTATATAGTTTCATATATCTTATTCAAAATATCGATTTATTATGAAATAATTCAACATATTTCTAAAATGTATAAGGGAACAATATCAAATATTATCGAAAATGAAAACTGATAAAAGCTTGCTTACTACTGTAACAATATACGCAAAATTATTATTAAGTTAGGAGAGGCTTCTGCAAGAAAGCCTTAAAAATATATAACAAAGAGGTGTGAGCTTATATAACTTTACGTAACTTATTTATTTTGACGAGAAAATATACATTATCGAAACAAAGTTGTTTATATAGTTTTTGCTTAGATAATTGAATTTTTTACTTAAATAATGGAAAAGACTAAAGATGTTTAAAATTTTAGAAGATTTATATTGTAAGTATTGAGATTATATCATATATGTACAATGATTACTTTAAAAAAAAAAACTAAATAATTTCAAACTTTTTCTGCATATAGCAGGGTAGGTAAAGGATCTAGTGTCAAGGCGGATCTCAACGCCGCGTTTTGTCCTCTTACCAGATCCTGGTAATGAAATAATTTATTCCACCCAATGGGAATCGAACCCTCAATCACCGCGTTCACGGTAAAATGCTGTACTGCTATGTATGTACTTCACGACAACCTCTACAATAATTACGTCTTCTAATAAAAAATATAAGATGTATAAATAATTAAGTGTTATTAAATATTAATAATGGTTATATTTAGAGTATCAAATACCACGTTGATTAATTTTAAGTATAAATTAATCTCATTATGTTTAGTAGTAGAATTTTCATTCAAAAAGCACAAAACTTGGGCTTTCATATTATGTTAAGTAAATTACTTTAAACAGATTAATCACGGATATTTTTGTACTTAGAGTATGTAGACCCAAGTAGTCACCTGTGTTCACGAGCTTTACAAAATGTTCAAGGAACGAGTTTCCGAAAACGTATTTTCAATGAATGGATTTCAAGAGTTTCATTTAAAAATCTCAATAATATAATATTTTTATCAGATACTATACTATTTTGACAATCAACTGGCTATTCTTATGATTTTTTAAGTATTAATTCTTATTAAGGATAAAACCCGCGCCTCATGGAAATCGTCCAAGCGACCACAAAGCCATGCGTACTTCAAATAAAAAACAGAGATGCTAAAAATTTAAGAAATTGTAAAAGCCATATGGATTAGTGGTATCGATGAGGCGCGGGTTCAAATCCCACAGCGTTCAAATTTTTATATGTATTCTTTAAGTAATCTAATGGATTTTTAACAAATAAATATAACCACTCTAGCTGCATTAAAATTATATGTAAGAGCATAGAGAATGTATATTTTCATCAACAATAGTGTTGACTAAAATATTCAAACAACATTTTAAAAATTGTACCAGTATTCAAAATTATACCTATTATTTCTCATATCATCTGCATTCACATAAATGGCTGTTACATGAAAAATATTTAAATATCTATTCAATACGGAGTATTCAAATACTCATTGAATGTCAAAAATATGAAAACGAAATAAATTTGTCCAAACATACCTATAACGAATTACGTCAGTAAAGTGTCCCATATAGTGTCAATAAAGGCTTAATTTCTCCTTCATCCGTTATGATTGATGGATATATGTTATGTCGGAAATAAAGCTTCTAGGATCAATGGTTGGCAAGCCTGTTCGGTTTTTACCACGAAAAATGCTTAGGGCGATGATATTATTTACACGTTTTCTATATAAAAACATCAGTAAAATTTAACTTATCTATAAACATTTTGTTCAATTGTGTCTTTTAGTTACAAAATTTGAAATATAGTATGTTTTGAAGCCATCATAGCGCAGTGGGACTGGGGCTGACTGTAATAACAACGTTTGTGAGATTGATTTCCAGTTCATTCTCACGCACTGGTATGACAAAGTGCAGTGAGTTCCGTCACTCAACTCTCTATGTCTAGAATTTAGATGAAAAGTAGCGAAAGGAGTGTTTTGAATCTATGTTCTTTCTGCTTAACTTACTATTTACAGTATACAAGATAAAGCTAATTGTTTATCGATCTATTACGAACTTAATATAACCTTGTATGCCGCTGAGCTGATTACAATTAATATTATATATTAAACTATTTCCATTCCTCTCGCTTAGTAATCTTTGAAAACGAAATATAGATCAAAGCTTATTTATTAATAATATTTTTTTCATATTTAAATATTTATTTATCAGAATGCATGCGTTTCTTAGACATCATTAATAAAAGAATCGTTACACTCGGGTGAAGCAAATGTGGCTGGCTAGTTTTGTTAACATATTAGGCAATTTACTTCCGGCTCTGCCATGTAATAGGTATTTTTCCATGCGAGCCGTTCTCTTCATTAATCGAATTGGGAATGATTTGTCAGACTTCTTTTTGGTACCACCATCAGACTCCCAGCAGCAGGGCACCCATTGAAATTGTAAAATGGGAACAAAAATTGTATAAGTACGTGCAACTCTTTCATTATTAAGTACAAACTAAAGTAAAAGGTGGGAAAATGTTAATTTGACATTTATTAGTATAAAGTTAATATAAAAATGGAATTTTGTAGTTTACGCAAGTTTTTTGCTATAATTGCTTAAATCTCAGGAACAAGCAGCTTTTGAATATGCATTAACATGTATCTCGTTAATATTGTCCAAAAGCTAATATTAAGCTTTATGTCTTTATCGTGCGTCATTGATACTTGAAATTGTAATATTTCAATTTTTATGCATTGAAACTATTTATCCTTCTTTTTATTCATATATACTTATAAGATCAATATTGGCCTGTAATTTTTGTTCTTTTTTTAAAATATTAGCTTTCCACTAATTAATCTAAACTTATAGGTAAGACGTAATTCCTTATATATCTCTAGATAAGAGAGTCAATGTCCAAGGAGTCCAAGATATTTTACCTCTATAAAAATAAATATTGTATAAATTTCATAAGATAAATGTAAAAAAAATATTCTATAAAGTAATAAATGTTTACATATTTTTTTAATACACATCCAACAACGATTAGTATAAATGCAAATTATTAATTTTTCACAGCAAGGCAGCCAGAGAAAATGCGAGTGCCAAACGCTATGGTCCTTACTATCCTCTTTCGCCTCGTCCAATGACTTTAACCTCTTCATACATGCCTGGGGGTCCTTATGTTTTTTACGAGTACCTCAAATACTGCGTTCTCAAAGCTCAACCGAAGTCTACCTCTACCTCTTCCTCTCTTACCACTGGCAATTGTGTCATATATCTTTTTTACCATTATCCTGTCCCTCATTCTCTCGAACCATTCACTTTCTTCGCTAAATCAAACGGAAATGTAAATTTATATTATATTGAGTACAGAAAATGAAGTCACAACAACATAAATATGCACAGATTAACGCAAAGTTGCTACCAATTTCATAACGTTAAAACTTTTGCGGAATCATGCTTTGGCTAAAATGTAATTTTCTGCATTATTTCAAAATATTTAAATATTTTCACTTAAAATTAAAGTACTCATACTATACAGGCTGTTTTTGAAAAGAAAAATATGATGAGGTATAAAATACAGCAGAAACCACAAATATAAAATATCGAATATTCTGCAAATACTAAAAAATAAATTTAATTTCATCAAGGTTCAGCTCTTAGTCTATTTTTGCTTAATGTAGTGCTAGATGCTGTCACAGTTCACATCCAGGTCCAATCTCGATGGCTGATGATGTATGCTGATGACACAGAACTCATTGACGAGAACCGACTGACACTGAAGCATAAAGTGAACGTCTGGAAGGGTACGCTTGAGAACGGTGGTCTTAAGTTAAATGTGTTGAAGAACCCGAACTCGAACACTATCCATATGGGTCTTGAACCAGCTGTTAAATCGGAAAAGTTCAGGTACCTTGGATCCATTATGCACGAGTCCGGAGGCATCGACCACGACGTCCGCGCCCGGGTTAGCACTGCTTAGGCCAAATGGTGGGAGGTCACTGTTGTAGTCTGCGATCGCAGAATTCCGCTCAAGGGTCTAATATACAAGAGTAGATCCGACCAGTTCTTTTATATGGCAACGAATATTGGCCAGCACTTTAACTCGGGCTGACTGCATACGTAACACATTCATTCAAGGTAGTTTTGGGGACCGCGACATAGCGTATGAGCTCCAAAAGCGTCGTCTGAGATGTAACGGCCACGTTTTGTGCTAGCTTAAGAAGTATGTCGTAAGAAAATGTCTTGATATGTCTGTCCCTAGAGTAAGACCTCCGAGAGGAACAAGGAAGCAATGGCTGGACGTCGTGATGCTGGACATGAGAGCCAATGGAATAACCACTAAGGATGCTCACTGAGCGTGCCAACTGGAGTCGATTAAGTATGAAAGCAGACCCTGGCAATAGGCCGCATAATGCTAAGTAGAATAAGAGAACTTTAATTTCATTAAAATTACAAATTACTACACACATTATAACTAAGGCTGTCCATTGATATGTTAATCACTCTTAAGATAGTCTACCTTTTTTATAAATAAACTTATCTAAAGTTATAAAATTGAAACATAAAAGTTATAAAACGTTTCGGACTTGGTTCAACATTTTACAGCTAGAACTCTAAAATCGAGATTTAGAAGGTGGAAATTTTATATAAAATTGAATGTAAAACTAAGCGTAAGGGATTGTATTGCTAGAATCGATTTTTGTTTTTATACAATAGTAGTAGTATTAGTTTTATTATAAAGAAAAAGAAAGTTTTCAATTTTCAGTGTAATGTATTTTATTTTCAGTAGGTCAAAGTTTCCTTTAGTTAAAATAGTTCTGTAAAAAAACCTCTTTAGTTTCCTAGTACGGAAAAAATCTAATAATAATATTTACATTATTGTCCATCTGTTTTTAAGTAATATTGCACTAAAAATACTGTTTTTTTTTTAATCGTGGACGTAACAACATACTTCATTTAATCAAATATGGCAAATGTGTTTTATAAATTTTTTAAACTTAAATTAATACTCAATATTATAATTAGAAATCTTGTTGATAATTATCAATAACATTTTTTATTCTCCAACAGTACCTCCAGACATCGTGAGTGACGATACGTCAAGCGACGTCTCAGTACAAGAGCTAGAAAACGCGACACTAACGTGTAAAGCTACTGGACATCCGCCTCCAAAAATTACATGGCGAAGAGAAGACCATGAACCTATTTTGTTGAAAAAGCCTTCCTCCAGAGATTTTGATAAAGGTAAAGTTTTAAAATGTATGAATTTAGCGTCCCTTAATTGCTCATGCCTCAGCCTTCATGGCTCAGCAACATAGCGTCTGAATATAAACTCGATGGTTGGGGGTTCCATTCCCTCTCGTTGAAATAAATATTTTTTTTCCCTAGTGTTCGTATTAAAACGGAGAGAGGGATTGAGTTCCGCTACTTAACACTAGGTTCACACTAGGTTCCCTCTGCCTATTCTGCTATATGAGAGATGTGTTGCTAGTAGTGAAGTCAAAAAACAGTATCCGTATCAACTAAGTTACGTTGAGCAGAGGGAACAAGGTAGCGTTTAAGTAAGCTTTTTACTGGTCTTGCGTGTAGGCTACCAGGTTGTCTTCTATCAAATTTAAATATTTCCTACAAAATAAATCTATCTCAGATTTAAGCTTTAAAGCTGTAGGTGCCATATGCCAACTATAGAAATAAAAAATCGCATTAAAGAAAATATACATATATAATTATTATTTAAATAAATTTTAAAATTTCACTGATGATACATTCCTTTAAGCTTAAATGTAGTTATTCTAGTACATCGCATAAACGTAAGCTCTCTATAATGAGCTCTCTTGCATTAAATTACTACTAATGTGAATATATTAAAACTTGAACTTACATTATTTTATTCACTTAAGCTTTCTTTAATGAAACTTAGCAGCTTACTTTATGAAAACTAGAATAATGATGTCACAATCATCTTCAGCATAATAAATTTCAATTTTTACTAAATTAGAGTGACTTCGTCTGTGTTTGACATTTCTAACGTAGCAGGAAAGTTGTGGGTTCAAATTGCATTCAAAAGAATATTTATGTTTATAACTAAATGGACCGTACAGTTTTACAGACCGTACAGTTTTACAGACCGTACAGTTTTATTACCCCTATTTACAAAGGAAGGGGCAGTGTTCAAGATTGCGGCATTAAGATTATGAGTGACACTATGAAGCTCTTCGAGCGCGTGATCGCCCTCAGGCTCCACCGAGAGTGTACTGTCTCTGGGTGTCAATATGGATTTCAGCCAGGATCAGTCACTACGGACGCCATTTTTGCCCTCAGAATTTTGATGTAGGCACACAGGGAAAAGAGGAGAGCTCTGCATGTGGCATTCTTAGACCTGCAGAAGGCCTTTGACTGTGGGCCACGTCAGTGTATCTGGTGGGCACTGCGATCCAAAGGGATCCCTGAATCCTATGTTGCTATTATCAGAGACATGTGCAACGACTCTGCTTCTACAGTTAGGACCGCTGTTGGCGATACCAAACCCTTCCCAATTACAGTAGGGGTTCACCAAGGCTCAGCTCTTAGTCCACTTTTGTTTAATGTAGTGCTAGATACTGTCACGGCTCACATCCAGAACCAGCCTCCATGGCTGATGGTGTATGCCGATGACATAGTACTCATTGACGAGAACCGACTGATGCTGGAGCGTAAAGTGAATGCCTGGAAGGGTGTGCTTGAGAATGGTGGTCTGAAACTGAATGTGTCAAAGACCGAGTACATGGCTTGCGGGAACCCAGACTCGAGCACTATCCACATCGGGCCTGAGCCAGCCGTTAAGTCGGAGAAGTTCAGGTACGTTGGATCCATTATGCACGAGTCCGGAGGCATCGACTACGATGTCCACGCCCGGGTTAGCGCTGCTTGGGCCAAATGGCGGGAGGTCACTGGTGTGAAGCAGAATACCGCCCAAACTCAAGGGGCTCATATACAAGAGCATGATCCAACCAGTTCTTTTATACGGCAGCGAATGTTGACCAGCATAATCTCGGCACACTCAGGAGCTTCACATAACGGAGATGAAGATGAGGTGGATGTGTGTTGTTACTTGGGGTGACCGCATACGCAACACATACATTCGAGGTAGTCTTGGGGTCCGTGACGTAGCGGACCCCGGACGCCCAAGGAAGCGATGGCTGGACGTCGTGACGCACGACATGAGAGCCAATGGACTAACCACTGAGGATGCGCAAGACCGTGCAAAGTGGAGTAGACTAAGTAGGAAAGCAGACCCTGGCAATAGGCCGGGATAATGCTAAGAAGAAGAAGAATTAAGTGGACCGTCCTGGCACAGAGGAGTCTGACTGTAAACGCGACGGTTTGTGTGTTCGATTCCCACTCGGGGAGAATGATATATTTTCTTTTTCTTCGCTCTGGCATAAAGGCAAAAAGGCGACGTTGAGTTACTCCACTCAACAAGGAAATGCCTCTAAAGGCGAAAATGTAAGAATTAAATCATTAAAGTCGTCACATATACCCCTAAGTTACGAAGTTAAATAATAGTCTCGAAGTTCAATAATTAGTCTCTCAATGTCTCTCTGGACCAAAGTATAAAAAATACTAACAGACAGCGTTAAAACGCAAAACAAACATGCCGAAAAAAAAAAAAAAAATATATATATATATATATATATATATATATATATATATATATATATATATATATATATATAATATATATATATATATATATATATATATATATATATATATATATATATATACATATAAATAATAGCTTTTAAAATACAAACAGTAATACTCCTGATAGTTTTTGAGTAAACAATACACAAATATTAGATACTGACCTTTCATTTCCTCTTAATGTAAAAGCTTTATTCTAATTTACTAAGTTCAGTTCAGTTCTTTAATTATGGTGTTCCGAACGGGCCAGTTGATCAAATCACTTCGCCAATGTTACGTTGTATGGAGAACAAACGAAGGCGGTTGTACAGTTAATATACAGCCAGATCCAGTTAAAATTCAGCCATCATATATAACATCTAATTTACCAAAGTCATAGTAAAAACTGTAAAAACAATTCAAATATTATCTGTCAACTGGTGTCATTTGAAGACGACGCTTTATAAAATACATAGACCTTTGATGTTGAAGAAAAATAAAAGAAGAAATACGTTGATGTTTTCATTGAGAGCGTTTTAATGATCTTATTTGATCTATTTCTTTATTTTTTCGAATAAAATTGTGAGTTATTTATAATGGTTTCTTTTTATTCTATATAAACATATATATATATATATATATATATATATATATATATATATATATATATATATATATATATATATATATATATATATATATATATATATATAAACATATGTATATATATATATATATATATATATATATACAGATTTATATTTTGTTATATGTTGATTTTCTTTATTAAGAATATATTGTCAAGACATTGCATTTTCCATCGTAATTCAAGACATTGAGCGTTGAGTGACGGAAGTAAACGCCGCACTTTGTCTAACAGAGCGGGGAAATAAAAAATAAGTCCTTGAGTGGCCGTCTATCGAACTCACATTTCTCGCGTTTCAGGCTATTTCCCGCGTATAGCAGTGTAGAGAGAAGACTCATATTGCGTGTTGAGTGGCGGAATTTAACACTGTGCTTTGTCTTGTTACCATTATGGGGAAATTAAATACTACAATCTCTTAGTATGGAAAGTTGATACAAAAAATATTTAAGTGAAACCAGTCCATTGAGTGGGACTTGAATCAAAAATAATAACGTGCAGTAGCTATACGACTGCATCACTATAACAATTTCATTGTACCGAGTGTATTTATAAAATATTAAAACATAATGTAAAATTTATTACGAACTAATTTTGAATACCTTTTACAGGATCCGTGTAAAAATTAAAGCAAAACCAATTTAGTATAAATTATTGTAGCCGAAATAACTATATAAAATAAATTAAAAATAAATATGTTTTTAATTAAAAAAAAAAAAAAAGGAATGAGATAGTGTCAAATTTGTATGTGAAATATATTAATATTTTATATAATATATAATTATTGTTAATAGGTAGTAGGTATTTAATGTATTAGAATAAATAAGACACGGATCTTATTTTATATTTTCTCCACCGAGGACGACGGTCGTTAGTTTGATTCCAACTTGAGAGCACAGCGCTTGGACGGTTTATATGAGGCGCGGGTTCAATCTCGCTGCGTTCAAATTTTATATGTTTTCTTTAAGGATAGAACCTTAGTATATCACACTTAAAAATCATTAAATAAAATACGATGAATTATATTTATTTTCCCACTTTGTCATGACAAAACGAAGCTTTGTTATCCAACACTCTACACGCTATATTGCGAGTTACAATCAAAAGTTAATACCAAATGATGTACTCTCTGCAACCCATATGAACTAAGGGCAGCATAAAATACAGCTTTGTCCTTACAAACCAAATATAAACAAATATCCCATAATAAAAGTGACATACGCTTCATCGTCATCCTTGTTATTTTCATCCTTATTAAAATGTATGTAACGATGCATGTTAAGTGGTTCATTAAATCCATCCGTATTCTCAAAAAATCTGCTTTTTTTTTGTAATATTTGTTATTTCATCATCATCCCTGAGCCAACAAAAACCAATACAAAGATTTTCTTTGTAAATATTCGGTGTTTCATTAACATTCTCTCCCACAATCCTTAACCTTATTATTATCCTTCAAGCGTCTTGGGCAACATTAGAAAATCAATTTAAAAAGTTTAATAGGATACTTATGTTAAAATTTGACGTTGGAAGTTATCGTGATCATCAGTGGAGTGGAGTGGCAGACACTAGGCTACCGAGCTATACGAGGTGAAGCTTAGGCTGACGAAGAAATTGGATCTTTATGTGGTATACGATACTTGTAGTTTATCTTCTTCTACTAAGCATTATCCCGGCCTATTGCCAGGGTCTGCTTTCCTACATAATCGACTCCACTTTGCACGGTCTTGAACATGTATACCATATACCTTATGTAGGAGGGTTGGCAGGGTCTGAATGGGAATCCAGCCAACAGCCGTCCAACGTTTCCAGTCAGATTTTGACACTACGCTGGTCTAATAACTTAGGTAATATATCTTAATTTGGCAATCCACGGACATGTTGTTCTATTTACATATTAGTTGACATTGTGTGATGATCGGCGGAACTCAACGCCGCGTTTTGTCTTATTTGACTAGGGATTGAAAATTACTATACTGAGTGACGAGCGAACCCGTAATCAACGTAATTACGTATAGACGCTGTCTCAATGCACCAATTGATTATTATTGAAATAAGATTTATGTGTTAAAGTGAAATTAATTTTAACTGTAGTCTACATCAATACTTTAGATTTAATTACAAATTTGGTTCATAAAAAGAGATCAATAGATAGGAGGATTAACTTTTGCAAAAGTAAAGTGTGTGCACGTATGCCAAGCCTTGCGAGTAGGCCGACTACCTTGTAAATAAGTTATAAAATATTCAGATCTCGATGCTGTCCTTATTTCCTCCGAAAACTCGAAAGGTACTTTCATTTCATATGTAGGTACGTACGTAAGTGTAACATATTTCTTTAAGCTATTCACATTAAATATGTATGAAGAAGCAATTTCTAATTTTCACGCGATCTTTTCTTTTTAAACACACGCTATATAGAGGTACATATAAGGTACACAAAAGAGGGAGCACTCTGTACTGCTTTCGCGTTTCGTGCGAATTTGTGCCAATGTATATTGATTGGTAGAATTCAACGCCTTACTTTCTCTTCTAGCAAATAATAGGAAATAAATCATTCCCATGAGCAGGAATCGAACCTACACCAACCCTTTCTGCCACACTGCACTACTATAAAGATCATCAATAGCTAGCTAAATTGAATAAAAAAAATATTCTTGCTCAAAATAAACAAATTTTACATGAAACCATGTAAAATTTGAACTTGAGACTTTGCATGAAGTCTAATACTCAAAAACTACTTGAAAAACTACTGTAAACTTATGCAATACATACTCTATTTCCCAAACTTCCTTTTGTTTAAGAGCTATGATGGGATTCCATGAATTCTAATTGCCGTACTTAGTTCTATAAGTAATAAGTACTCACGAGGTTTATACGCTAAGTAGTTTCCAAATCCTATTATCTTTCATCATTATTATAACTGTATTCAAAGACAAGACTAACTTAACTTGACTATATCTAGTTTTGTACATATATAATGATAAACTTTAATATATATTTCAGGCTTTTACATATAGCATGGTAAGCTGTGAGATTCTTTTATTAAGATACTCTGTCGTCACTTTCTGTCTGAATTCCAGACAATGTATGTTGATTGGTAAAACACAACATCGCATTTGTTCTTACCAAAGAGGGAAAATGAATTTAATCTATTCTCCAAGATCATCGACCCCTTAGTCATCGCTTTTACAGTCAGACACTTTACGCCCCGATGGCAACAATGATGTTAAAAATGATCCAAAGATAAAAAATCCGGTTCAAACAAAAAACGGCTGTTTTTTTACTAGGTTTATTAGGATTTTATAAATATTTTTATATTAAGATACACGCAATTGCTCACTTATTTGCTCACATACTGCTATTTTTTTTCCATTGCTATCATTCAAATTCACTACACAGGCCTATTAATTAAAAACATATAGAAGTTAAGTACAATATTTTGCTTTCATGAATGTTTGGGGCGTCGCAGCTCAGTAGAACAGAGTGTGAGTGTAAGCGATGGTTGTGGTTTGATCCCTTTTCGGGGGGAATGAACTTTCCTTATCTTGGCTTGCTAAGGTATGGTTGCTAAGGCGGAACTAAAGTTTACTCAACAATCTCTGGAATTCGGTGTAAAATCTTGAACGGAGTCTCTTGACAATAGGTGCTGTATGTCCCAACCTTATGCGGGATAAAACGTTAGGCCAAAAAAAAATACACATATGTACATATTGAATAAAGGAAAAGTGGAGAAAGTAATCACAAACTTTTCTCTTTCCCCTAAAAAAAAAGTAAAAAATAATATAAAAAAATTATCAAATAGCACCGGATATATCTAGCTATTATAATAAAAGCGTAACAGTTACTCTCTAAAAGTATGCGTCAAAAGGAAATGGCTAGAATGGAATGGCACTATGGCGTGATTCACTCGATAACTTATGAAATTTCCTTTCGTGTTAAACTGAGCGCTGTTTTCCATCATACTAGAGCCTTTTGATAATAACAATTAAAATGCTCATATAAAATAATAAAATACATTTTTCAGCTGTTTCTAGTGAATATATTTATATATTGTTGCATATTTTACTCATCTTTACATATTTGTTGTATAATGAGAAAGGAATTGCGCAACTGATTTTAATAAGGATTAAACTAATACATAGTGTGATCTTACTAATATTACGAGTATATATGTAAAAGTTTGTGAGTGTTGTGTGTATTGTTGTTGCTCAATCACGTCAAAACGGCTGAAGGGATCGAGATGAAATTTGGCACAGAGGTAGATTATGGTCTGGAATAATATATAGGCTACTTATTATCTCCCAGGAATAGGATGAACGGGATCTAATTTTATAAATGTGACTGAAGGAAGAAACTGAAGGAATTTTGATGAAATTTCGTAGTCACACAGCTTTTTTATCAGAATCACATATGAGCTACAATTTAAGGTAAATGAATGTTATTCACTTTATTATTAAATAAATATGTAACACAGTAGTTTTAGCGGGCGATAACGTGAACGGGTCGCTAGTTTTATATGAAGAACTGTAAAAAAGCAGCATCACGTTTTCTCTCTACGGCAGGATATAGACAGAGTTAATAAACACTTCCCGCTTAATTTTCGAGATTCTACATGACGAGTCAACGCGGAACTCGAATGCCGCGGACTCAAATGCCGTACGATGTCTGGAAGACATCGTACGGCATTGAGTTCCAAGGATAGATTCTAAATGAAATAATTAATTAATTACAGTTAACCGTTAGTTGCCGCTGTCTCAAGATGGACGACAAAGGTCTCTTGTAATAGAATAAAAATATATAAACATATTTTTCTGCCAGTAAAATTGTCATAATTGTATGTCTATACAAGTGAAGCCCCTAGTGTATGTATAGTATATATATATATATATATATATATATATATATATATATATATATATATATATATATATATATATATATATATATATATATATATATATATATATATATATATATATATATATATATAAACAAACTTTCTAACAAATACTTTATACATGTACATTAAATAAATTTAAACTAAAGTATCTTGCTATACTAATGTATTCCCAGCTTATATAGACGCAAGCAAGGTAGTCGCAGGTGCGTTAGCAAATTGCAAGTAAGATTGAGGCGTGGTTCTTGCTCCCATTTCTGTTTCTCTTCTTGCTTATCCCTTGCTTATTCTTGGGTTTTGTTTGTTCTGTGCTAAACTTTTGATATATTGATGCTACTTTACTGTTAGCGTTTTGTTTGTTATGTTATATTATATTTATTCGAAATATTTTTCCGGGACGCAGTGGCACAGTGTGTGACTGTAAACGCGATGGTTCTGGATTTGACTCCTGTTCGGGGAGAATCAATTATCACGCTTTCCTTGCTCTGGTAACAAGATAAAGCGCGGTGCTTAATTCCGCCACTTCCTCAGCATACGGACACACAGTGAAGCTAATCATATATGTATATATATATATATATATATATATATATATATATATATATATATATATATATATATATATATATATATATATATATATATATATATAACAATAGTTAGTTTGTATGAGGACATGACAAATCGAATGTGAATTATAGGTTTTATTGATCGACAAGATAAAGCGCGGTGCTTAATTCCGCCACTTCCTCAGCATACGGACACACAGTGAAGCTAATCATATATATTTATATATATATATATAAATATATATATATATATATATATATATATATATATATATATATATATATATATATATATATATATATATATATATAACAATAGTTAGTTTGTATGAGGACATGACAAATCGAATGTGAATTATAGGTTTTATTGATCGTATACTGAGTATCGTAACCGAAGGCTTAGTATATACTATAAGTCATATTGACTGACTGTAAGCTGTACTTCGTTATGTAGCATACTTAAATATATTTCAACTCATTTACATAGAATTTATTATTAAAAAAGCAGTTATTGAAATAAAAATATTTAATTATATTATATATTTAATAGAGTAATCCCATAATTTAAGATAGAAAAAAAAAATTTCTTAAACGTATAATAAAATGAGCCTAGCGAGAATTGATCCCGCGTTTCTCTGACCACTAAGCCTCAACAAGCTACATCGATATTCCTTTTTTTTATATAGCGCTAGGATTTCGCAACTTCGCCAGCTCCGACACGATTGTAGCTATTCTGTTATTTTCCACTTTATCACACGAACATACCTTATTATATTCACATTAATATCTTTTATATATAATATAGGTTTTTACCTAATGTAATATAATGCAAATATTAATATATAATTTCCTTTTGAACCTATCTATAAACGAAAACCACATTAAAATCTGTTGCGCAGTTTTTAAAGCTACTATAAATGTTACGTACACTACAAAGTTTGTTCAATAAAGTTCAGTAAAGCTTTAAGTTTAAACAAGCTTAAAGTTTAATTTAAAAGCAACATCTTCCACCGTTAAAATTATAAGCCAATGAAACCAAGCCATCTATATAGCAATTGTTAAATAGAAATTTGATCTAATTAGCATACTTAATGGTCGAATATTTCGTATATGACTAGTACAAGATCTAAGATAAACATTTACCTTTCAATTTATAAGAAACTATTAGTAACTGCGTCGAGTCTATTTACGTAGAACTTGAATATACTAATGCATTCCTGGTGTTAAGGCACAGGTTTATTTATTTGGAAATTGTTAAGAAAATTAGGCGTATAGTGCGTATTTTGAGGTTATTCCTGAAATTATCTCGTATATAAGAAATCATAGACATTACGTTTTGATGGCATGGCAGAAAATGAAAATAACAGATTCCCTCGAGAGGGGATTAAATCTATAACCATAGCGTTTACAGTGAGACACCGTACCACTGCACCACTGTAGTCTCGATGGTATTTATATACTTGTAAATATATATTATATCTTCAACATATGTTTATTATGTTATGTACATACATATATCATATCCATACATCTTTAAAGATCGCGTAAGGTTTAAAAATTTAAATATATAAAAATTTCATTGTACAATATTTTTAAATGATTTATAAATAAAAATATTTAGTTGTCTCTACTACAATTTATGACTTAATTATAATATACATATATATATATATATATATATATATATATATATATATATATATATATATATATATATATATATATATATATATATATATATATATATACATACATACAAACTTACAGCTTCAGGCTGTATCCCGCTAATCAAAACATTTAGTCAGAGCCTTAACTCTCCAATCTCTACTTTTTGGCTAATTTTTGAAATATTGCTTGTGACGTAACTCAACGCCGAGGAGGATATGTATCTTATAGATAATCATACACACACGTACAATTGTTATTACATAAATACCGTAATACCTATTATTTATTCTAAGCAAAGAAAAACAAAGAAATCTTCATACAATAGTATTTACTTAGCTACAAGTATCAAAAGATATTATATGACTCCCCCATTGAAATTCAAATATGATAGATCGTGATATTGTACGAATATGTAAAATATTCCACTATTCATATTTTGTTGTCACGTATTAATTAAGGATATTGTTCAGTGAATTCGGATACCTGTATTGTTTAATATAACTTTACGCTAGTGAAAAGATCAAATAACTCGTTGGATATAAAATACTGATTTTTGTATACGACTTTGTCTGCGTGTGTAGAATTGTTTAAATTTGTTTTAAATAATTTTAATTTAAAGAAAATTTAAAACTCTTACAATTTAAAATTAAAAAATTGTTTTAAATTTAAAGAAAACAAGCAATAAGCAAATGTCACTACGCTATATCATTTACAGAAACAAAATCAATTGTGGTGCAGTGGCTCTTTGATTGTATATATAATTTTTATGGGTTCAATTCTCACTCGCAGGAACTAATTATTTCTTAGCTCTAATGAAATTTTAAACGCAGCGTCTCGAAAATTGGAAAGTGTAGAATGAAGTGTCTTCATACTACATATCTTGCTTATTATATTTTGTCCACCCATGTTAATACAGCGTACAAGCGTATTTGAATTTGCATGTACAAAAATTAAGCGTTTTCAAATATTTTACTTCTGCAAGCAAAAGAGTCAGTCAGTAAGTCATACAAAATTAACTGTTATTTTATATTTTTTTTCCAATCGAAACTAATCAAAAGCACAATTTTACGAATAGAAAAGGAATGAAGTTTCTAAAAGTATTGGCACATATTTGAATTCTTCGTTTATAACTTAAATCTCACTGAAATAGGCGCTAAGCAATTATAGCTTAAATTAGATGAGCGATGCAATTATCGCTCATCTATTATGACATTGGTAAACAGCAACTTAAAGTAGTTGCTGCTTGAATTTTTCTTTAACAGTGAGGCCATAGAGACACAGTGGAGTTGCTGATAATTGTGGGTTCGGATGGAAATCGCAGAACAGTCTTTTGATAATAAGCTCTCTATATTTCTGCTATATGGGTAATTAAATTAGTTAAAGCTTTAATATCTTCGATGTATACAGAATGAATAAATCATTGTCTAGCGGCATCACCCTATTCAGTAATGACTAACATAAAATTGAGTGAAATATTTATATAATAAAAATTTTTTTTTGGTTAAATTATAACTATAATAATTACTTTTAAAAACTTCATTCCTTTTCTGGGTAATCTAATAAGATGTATCGAAGGACGTAAGCTTAATGCGGACAATTTACTGAAACATTCTTGATAGTACGAAACGTAGTAAAGAACAAGGACAATTTGAGTTTGTAACGTAAAATTGTGCTTTTGCTTAGTTTCGATTGGAAAAAAATTATAAAATAACAGTTAATTTTGTATGATGTACTGACTGACTCTTTTGCTTGCAGAAGTAGAATATTTGAAATCGCAGAACAGTCTTTTGATAATAAGCTCTCTATACTTCTGCTATATGGGTAATTAAATTAAGTTACAAATTAAAATCAATAATACTATGTTGTGCAGCTTAAAGCCAAAATTAGCCATTTTTATATTTGATAATAAATACTTCTTAAATTGAAGGACATAATCATAATCATAGACAAAATTATGGCACATATAGCAAAGTAGACTGCTGAATACTCAGCACCCGGGTAGTATTCCGTCTGAACCACCTTCTAACCTGGGACTTATTGCTCCAATAACCCTTGATGAAACTCGGAATTGTCTTCGACGCGTGAAGAACGGCAAGGCGGTGGGACCTGACGATATTCCGATCGAAGCGTGGAAATCGTTAGGCTCTCGTGGTGTGCTCATGCTTACTGATCTTTTTAACCGCATTTTAAACACTGGGACGATACCATATCAATGGCGGCACAGTTTTATTATCCCTATTTACAAAGGAAGGGGCAGTGTTCAAGATTGCGGTAGTTATTGGGGCATTAAGATTATGAGTCACACCATGAAGCTCTTCGAGCGCGTGATTGCCCTCAGGCTCCGCCGAGAGTGTACTATCTCTGGGTGTCATTATGGATTTCAGCCAGGATCAGGCACTACGGACGCCATTTTTGCCCTCAGAATTTTGAAGGAGGCACACAGGGAAAAGAGGAGAGCTCTGCATGTGGCATTCTTAGACCTGCAGAAGGCCTTTGACTGTGTGCCACGTCAGTGTATCTGGTGGGCACTGCGATCCAAAGGGATCCCTGAATCCTATGTTGCTATTATCAGAGACATGTACAACGACTCTGCTTCTACAGTTAGGACCGCTGTTGGCGATACCAAACCCTTCCCAATTACAGTAGGGGTTCACCAAGGCTCAGCTCTTAGTCCACTTTTGTTTTATGTAGTGCTAGATACTGTCACGGCTCACATCCAGGACCAGCCTCCATGGCTGATGATGTATGCCGATGACATAGTACTCATTGAAGAGAACCGACTGATCCTGGAGCGTAAAGTGAATGCCTGGAAGGGTGCGCTTGAGAACGGTGGTCTTAAACTGAATGTGTCAAAGACCGAGTACATGGCTTGCGGGAACCCAGACTCGAGCACCATCCACATCGGGCCTGAGCCAGCCGTTAACTCGGAGAAGTTCAGGTACCTTGGATCCATTATGCACTAGTCCGGAGGCATCGACTACGATGTCCACGCCCGGGTTAGCGCTGCTTGGGCCAAATGGCGGGAGGTCACTGGTGTGGTCTGCGATCGCAGAATACCGCCCAAACTCAAGGGGCTGATATACAAGGGCATGACCGAGCATCCGACCAGTTCTTCTATACGGCAGCGAATGCTGGCCAGCATTATGTCGGCACACTCAGGAGCTTCACGTAACGGAGATGAAGATGCTGAGGTGGATGTGTGGCGTTACTCGGGCTGACCGCATACACAACACATTCATTCGAGGTAGTCTTGGGGTCCGTGACGTAGCGGATAAGCTCCAAGAGCGTCGTCGAGATGGTATGGCCTCGTTTTGCGCCGGCCTAAGAACTACGTCGGAAGAAAATGCCTTGATATGTCTGTCCCTGGAGTAAAACCCCCCGGACGCCCAAGGAAGCGATGGCTGGACGTCGTGACGCACGACATAAGAGCCAATGGACTAACCACTGAGGATGCTCAAGACCGTGCAAAGTGGAGTAGACTAAGTAGGAAAGCAGACCCTGGCAATAGGCCGGGATAATGCTAAGTGGAAGAAGATATAGCAAAGTAGACTGAGGGATACCAGTTTTAAGATACTACACTCTCCACGTAACGTCCAAATTTTGAGAGAACAGTTTTGTTTTCTTGTGAGACCAGAACAGAAGGAGAAGGAGAAGAACAAATGTTCTTGTCAGAACCAGAGTAAGAAAATGAAATAGTTAGTCCCCCTAAAACGGGATAAGAAACAATAGTCGCGTTACATTCGAACCCTATACCTCTGCGCCAAATTCAGATGCACCAAATTGTTATTAGAAATACTACTGTGCTATAGAACCATATTTTCAAATTATTTAATAAACATATAAAAGCAATAATAATTCGCCCGAAGCTTAAAAATAAAGAAAATCTCGACTTAATCATTCGCTTCAACTGCCACTGAAATTGAACTTTCATGTCTAGGAAATTGATGAGACTCGATGTAAAAATGTAGGTTTGATAGATACGACTCGCGAATTGCAATCAATTGGTTTATGTTGTTAGATTTGTTATACTATACACGTATGTATAGTGCTAGGGAAGCTTTTCGTTTAAATGTACAAGTTTAACTAAAGCTAAATATCTTCGATGTATACAGCATGAATAAATAATTGTCTAGCGGCAACACCCTCTTTAGTAATGATTAATATAAAATTGAGTGAAATATTCCTATAAAAAAAACATTTTTTTTGGTTAAATTATATAGGAAGGGTAGCAGTTTATTCAATAAAATTAACAAATTTCCTTAAAATTATATAAAATGAAGCTTTTTTTGCGAGTAATTTGACGTAATTTGCTAGTGTGTATTTTTTTATTTTTGCTACGGAAACTGTATTGAGCTTCAGGATAAAAATGATTATATATATTGCTTTAGGCTTTAAGCTATTACCATGTCAATATTCATTTACTTCTATACAATAGTTATCAAAGTAATTTGAATTTATAAATTTTTTTTTATGATTGAATTTAATACCTTTTGTTATGTTAGTCCTGACTATAAGTTACACATTTTATTTATTTTCTCCTGAGCTGCTTTTTTAGTTTATATTATATATGAACTAGAAAAACAGCTCAGGAGATTCTAGTTTATATTTTTCCTTTTTTTACCTTCATTAGTATTATCATATTCAATTTATTTTATAAAGCATTAGTTAAAATGATGGTATAGCTAGGATTTTCTGTTCTCAGCTTGCAGGTCTTTCCACTATGAATTATCATACATTATTAAATGAAAGAAAATATTACACTTCTAAAATCTATTTTATGTTGTGAATTCTGTTATGTTAATAATTCTCAAATCCTAAAGGTCACCGTAATTAAAGTGATGTGAACATGTTCCATTAAAACAGATGTTTGAAGAGTATGTACGTAAAAATTTAATACCCTTTCAATTTCGACGAAATAATATAAATATATATTGAGCAACAAGAACTGTATGTATAAGAGTATACCTAATGTATGTAATGTGTGAAGTGTAGAAGTCATGGATGTGGACCTGATCTCATTCGAGGGAATGGATATGTTAATTTTCTTTATTATTTACAACATTTTTACTGTGATAAAGATAAAGAACGGCATTGAATTCCGCCATACAACACTAAAATTCCAGAGGATCGTAGAAAACGGAGAATTAAGACTAAACTCAAAGGGTTCTCCTACCCTGCTAAGAAGGATAAAAAATATTCAAGCAATTTAATATATATTACTATTTCAGTTGAAAGCTACGTGGGAAGCTCGATGCCGCTTTGGAGAGTGGATAGGCGTCAGATGGGCGCGTTCCTCTGCATCGCGTCGAACGACGTGCCACCGGCAGTCAGCAAACGGATCACGTTGAATGTTAACTGTAAGTGGATGGCACTTTTTGTCAATAATGTCAGTTATTAGCTTTATTTATTAAAATTAAATTCTATTAGATGTTTTCTTCTAGAAGTTTTTATGTTCTCGGATATTCTATTTAAGGATCAAAGCTATAAATCACTTGGTCCCGTAAGTTTTATTATTGTTTTTTCTATGTAAAGATTTTGTGTTGCTTAGTTGAATTAGATTAAACTCTGACGCATTTTGTTTACATAGAGCAAGCAAAAAAAGGCTTCCACCGAATCGAAATTGTACATACAACAGTCGCAAATACCACCTAACATATTTGTTTTATGCTTATAGTATTGTTTTTACAAAAAATCTAAAAGCTTTAAAGCTCAATATCCTTGAAACTTAACTAACTACATTCAACTAACTGACTGAAATACATTTGAGCAAATGTTTTTGTTTGGTTATTGTAAAATTACAGATGATGACATGAATTAAATTAGAATCAAGTCTTTAAGGCATATTGTGATGTCTCAATCTTCACATAAATGTAATAATGGATAACTTGTTTATTCATAGCCTTAGTTCTAGGTAATAATTTAAAAAAAAAACTTATATAGATAAGAAGAGATAAGAGTTCGTTACGATCAATATTAATTCTATATATTATCAACAGTACTATAATTAATATTATTGATAAGAAAACAAAATAATTATAAATTGAAAAGGTACAGATCAAGTGTCAGTGAAAATATTATTTTCAATAAGAATATAAAAAAAATCTTTATATTCAATTCATTTTTTTACAGAAATATGTTACCTTACGCTATCTGAAAAAGACAAATTCTTAGTATTAAATTTACGTTTTACAACAATTGTATGGAACCACACAAAGAGAAGCATTCTCTTTGCTCTCATTCTAAGAATATCCAGTGGTGGGTAATGGTGACGTCTCAGCGACTTGGGACGACGGAACCCGATTGTTATTTTCTTGTTTATTGTTGTTGTTGTTGTTATATAAACACAGACGGTTACATACAAAAAATATATATGAAATATATATGGAAATGTCAACATATCTATATCACATACTCGTATGAATATATTTCATCAAACTCAGTTTGTGGTAAACAACCTAATAATGCATATGAATGTATAGAGATGAATTGTTTTATTCTGGATGCTTTCCAACCGTGACAGACGTCCCTAATGGGGATTGTTTTGTTATTCACAGTAATTTTCACTAACATCATACTTTAATTAAGTTAAATCTTACATTTACCTCGATTAATTAGAGTAATTTTCTGTTTGTAATATATTTAGCTATATATTTTTTACACATATACCTCCTAAACGCTTAGACCAATTTGAATGAGTTTTGTATGTATATTTCAAAAGGTTCTTCGATACTTTGTCAATAAAAATATACTCGGTAAGTGAAATAAACGAATTAAACTGGAAGAGATCATGGCTTATATTACATTTAATATGACGCTACGTTTCCGGAGAGGCAATATCTAAAAAGCTGGCTAGTATATCGATAATACTTTACATATACTATTTTGTATATAATACATATTGTACATTACAATATAATATTATATTCTATTATATTATTAATCCAAAAAAATCATATCTGTATATATATATGTATATATATATATATATATATATATATATATATATATATATATATATATATATATATATATATATATATATATATATATATACATTATTATATACATTTTTTGCAATAATAATAATAGTGTAACACGTTCGACTTCGGAAAATCTTCGGTCGATACTTCCGTCTACTCTAGGCTTATACAACAATAATATGACCGGTACTTGGCAATTGGGTTATTAAAAATATCATAATAATATGATATCTAAACAACAAAACAAAACAAAACTACACGTGAAGGATATGGACTTATATTCTTTTAAAGAAAATATTAGTTATAATACTAATCGCCTCGCTTCAAGTACCGCTCAATATATTTGTTTCGGTAAAAAGTACAATATAAAAAGAATTTTAAGCTAACATATTTCTGAAGGAGATACTCAGCAAATATCAAAAAATTAACTAAAGCTGGAATTAAGTTTAGAATTACAGTGTGATATATTTTAAAGTAAACGTACCTTCATTTAAATTCTAGTTTAAAAATCTAGCACGTACGGAAAGCGCGAGCTGACTTTTCCGTTTTGCCATACATTTAATAGCGCTGCAACTGGACCGCCCTAGCTAGTACGTTGACAATTTTATTTTTACTGTGAATGTGTGAAAGCCAAAACAACAGTTTATAAAGTGGTGACTGTTCTGTTTCAGTATATTTCGTCGGTACGCTTAATAGCTTATATCGATTTTGATAGAGTTCCGCTTGTATCGACATTTTATTATGTTTGCTTGTATAAAACGCATTGGCACTTGTATAATGGCTGTACAAGTGTCAGTTGTGAATTTAATCTTGGAGAAATGGTTATATTTAAATCATTTTTCCGTTTATGATAAGATGAGTTGCAGTAAACAACTTTGTTTGCGTAAATAACAAATGTAAATACCCGAGTTTTCTCTTCCCATGGGATTTGATAAGTCTTCGCTTAGAGTACCCTTACACTCCTTCAGGAATCTCAATGTTAATGTATTTGCAGTTTTCAATTTCTCACAATATATTGGTGATTTGAAGGTGAAAAAGTGCCATATTTGGTTTCGTGGCCTACTACTACTATCAGCAGGATCAAAAAAGGGATAATGGTGTGATTTATCATAGGGTTATATATATGTCCACTATCAAATATGACGATGGCGTTCCGATATATTATATGTACGTACATAGCTTGCTATATTACAATAGGAAGTTTTAAAAAATATAAATTTACTAAAGAATGTGATTGTTTTAAAACATTAATATAATAGATCCCTTATAATCTAAGAGCAGAATTTATATATTATCACTTCGTGCTGTATATATGGATCTAAACTGTAGATATAATGCATATTCTTTATGATGGGCAGAGAGAGTCTAGTGTCACGTTTAGCGTTTAGCGTTTTCCACTTGAATTCGAAATATTGCTTGATAAGTGGCGGAACTCAACCCTGTGCTGTTTATGTCTAGAGCAAGCTGGAAAAATAATTCTGTTTTTTGAGTTTAAAACCAATTATCCCATTAGTCGCCATCCCAATGCTGGTGCAATGGGATGGTGATATTAATTGTCAAGCTTAATTTTACAGAAACACATACTAAAATATATAAGCTTTCGATTTTACAAAGAAAAAACCTTTTAACAAGTTAGATTTTTCAAACAATTAGTGTTATGTATATGTTTATATTTGGAGATTGATTGTATATTATTCACAAAAAAATATGATATCAAATTACATATGGGGCATATATTTATTTGCACCATATTAAATGAAATAAATAAATTGCTTCACGCTGTATCGACATTTTATTATGTTTGCTTGTATAAAACGCATTGGCACTTGGATAATGGCTGTACAAGTGTCAGTTGTGAGTTTAATCTTGGAGAAATATAACCATATTTAAATCATTTTTTCGTTTATAATAAGATGAGTTGCAGTAAACAACTTCTTCTATTTCTTCTATTTAACAAGGTAGGTACTAGAAACGTAGTGTTAAGTCACTCCGTTCCTCACTTTCCGTCCGTTTTCGTAAAGTTAAAAAAAACATTATTTATTTTTTATTTATGAAAAAAACCACAGTTTTATTTTTATTTCGGTAGACAATGCGCTTAGATAGTTCATTTTTACCAATACATCCAGGTAGCGTTGGATGCTTGCCAATGGCAGATTCATCTGTCACTACGTAATAGAGCTCCCGATGCACTTTAAAATGTTGAATTGCATTTGAACCAATATAAAGAGGAAAACAAGATTAATTCGACTAAATCGTGTCGTGAATGGTATTTTTAAGCTATTATACTGTTGAACCGGATAGATTGATACTGTGATTTGTGTGAATTAAATAATTATATTAGCTTTATAAAATTTTTCCGCATTTTTTTTTTTAGATAGAGGGAACATAGTGCAAAGTCACTCCATTCTCACTTTCTGTCCAATTTTATTTTTGTTGAGGTTTTTTTTTTAATTCTAAATTGATTTATGAGTGAATAACAAAATATGAGGTAAATAAAGTTACCAAATGACATATTATTTTTATGTTAAGTAATTATTACTTTTATTTGAAAATTATTAGATATTAAAAGAAAAAAAATTATATAAATAATAGACATTTATAGGTTCCAGTACAGTATCTAATACGAAGTGAATATAGGTATTATGAAGTGTGACAAAAGCTGAGTTCTTACAAAATGTTTTTAGTTCAACGGAAACATAAAAAAAGTTAAATATACAGATTTTATATAATATAATATAATCTTTTCAATTATTAAAATAAAGCAGCTTTCTGATTCATGAATATGATATAAGATTTAAATCTTTCAAACTACTAATGTACTTTATGAAAAAAGTATAATTGGGACTAACACTATTCTTATTGAAAGCAAAGTAGCAACGGCCATGTTATAGCAGGTAGCACCTGTTCACCGATAGAGTCAACTCATACTTTGCCACTATAATATCTAGACTTCATAGATATTTAAATTAAAAAGTCTTAACACTAGAAAAAAAAAAAGGTCCCTTCTGCCTAACCTGTTATATGTATGGTATATACCATGATGCCTAGGATATAGCGTGAAGCTATTTTAAATAAATAGCTATTTAATACTAGAGGGCCCCTTGGCATGCCCTATGGCTCGTTGCTATCAACGTGTACGTCAGTTTATACAAAAGTTATTTTGTTATTTTTTTATATAATGTAGTTTATAATCATTATTATTGATAAATATAAGCAAGTGTGCCAAATTTCATACTACTCCGTCCGCAAAATTTCGTAAAAATGGTCCAAAGATTTTGCTTCACGTATTTATATATAGATTATAAAGCTTAAAGTTTGTTTGGTTGAATACTGGTTTGAATTAAAAAATCTTATTGAATCGGAAACTTCATTTATCGAGGAAGGCTATCCTCTATATTAGAATATAATGCAACCCACTGTAACTTTAAAAAGGAGTTTTGCAGTATACACAATTTTTAGTCATAACAATTTGCTTTTTAGTTGGTACAAGTTAGTATATTTTTACAATTTTTTTTCTTTAAACAGTTGCGCCTACTGTGAAAGTGCCAAACCAGCTTCTCGGCGCGCCACTGGGTACCGACGTGAAGCTCAAGTGCTATGTCGAAGCTTACCCTAATACGATCAATTACTGGATCAAAAATCGAGGAGAAATGCTTTTAGATGGGTGAGTCATAACATAAGTTATATTTATTCAGAAATTCTGTATAATAATTTGAACGTGGCTGGATGTGATGACTTATAGTCTTGACTCTCTAGGTTATCTCTATATACTGCTATATGAGGATAAAGCTAAAAAAATATATAAAAACATCAACCCATATCGAACTAACGGGTTTTAAATTTTTTTTTACCTTTCGTCATTTATTTTGTGTTTAAAATAACAATAACATTAAAAATAATATAAATTATTAATATAAAATATTTATAATTTTTAATTATTTTTAAAAAATTAGCTTCACACTGTATCCCGCATATGGCATGGTATTCAGAGGAAACCGTAGGACCCGTAGGAACCTAGTGTTAATACACTCCGTTCTCCGCTTTCCGCCTTTCGAGGCATTGCGTGTTGAGTGGCGGAACTGAGCGCCGCTCTTTTTACCAGAGCGAAGAAAATGATAATTATTCATTCTCCCCGAGTGTGATTCGAACTCACAAACCGTCGCGTTGATAGGTACATATAATATAAATTGTATAAAATAGAGTCCTAGATATATAAGTACAAATGCTGTAAACGTACACGTACGATGAACAAAATAGTCACGAGTCACCACTCGAATCAATGCGACACAGAAAATTGTTAAAGCTGAAAATGGTTTCTCGGATAAGCTGAAGTATAAAAATTAGATAATTTTATTATTTATGTAAAGCTTCACATTTGTTTACTATAAAAAAAATTGGTAATTTTCTTTTACTTAAAGAACATTTACCGTTTTCCTTCCAAAGAATACGTAAATGTGCGTTGCTAGAGAGGAAAAGTAAAGTAAATTTATACCTTCATAATTATGTTATAATATTTATTTATTTATAATAGGTATAAACTTGAAATAGATATATTATAAGAATAGCTAACTAAATATCCTATTACTTATCAATACATCTCGTAATCATAAAATAAAATATAAAAAAAAGCTTTAACAGCTTTCATTTTTATACATGATAACAAAAAAAAGTGTTTTTTTTTTAAATATAATTAAACTGTGTACTCAAAAAAAGTACAGCTAGCAACAAATAAGTCGCCCTTTCCACTCCCTCGAAGCGCAAAGACATAAATATAAACATATTATATCACTTTCATTTAGCAACAGGGTAGAAAAAGATGACTAAATGGGTCATTTTTTTTCAATATTGGTACACACACACACATCCACACACAGACATATACATATGCACACTCGCACACGCACACATTGTGCACTTGGTATATTTCACGACGATGAAGTCATATATTACTAACCAGAGCAACATAGTCACCCAGTGACTCAGCTCTTAAAATGAGAATAAAAAAAAAAAAAAGTCATATATACCGTCATTATATATTACGAGGACGATTAGTTATTTCTAAACTAAAATGCAAAATATATAACTACATAAAACAGTACAAAGGAAATGGTAGCTATAAATAAATAAACAACAAAATAGAATTTTCTAGAACGTTGGACAGAACGAAGTTAAACGCGGTCACCACTCGAACCGGATCGACGAAGGAAATTTTACTCTCAAGTCGACTGAATAGACGGTACAAATTGCTTAGGATGTTGAAATCAAGTACAAATTATGTTGTAACATTAGATTTGGTAGGTTTTTTTGTTATTTTATTATTTATTTTATATTATATAATATGTAATGATTTCTCTTATCTCATAGGTATCTAGTGGAAACTTTTGGTTTTTAAGGGGAAAGAGACTTTAGTCTTTAGGCGTCGTAGCGCATTAGAACAGTGTACGACAAAATGCAGGATCTAACGTGAAAAATAAAGTAATTCGCATTTTTATATGACAAAATTGTATAAAAAAATTGGGCTTAAATGAATAATAATAATAATAATACTTTATTGCACAAAAATATATATATATATATATATATATATATATATATATATATATATATATATATATATATATATATATATATATATATATATATATATATATATATAACATTTTACAAACAGAATTATATGTGTAATTATATGTGTTTTCATATTATATGCGTAGATATTTAATTGGTGTACAGTCATAAGTGTGAAAAGGCCTAAAATTCGCTCAAACATATGCTGTTTATATGTCTGTTATGCTGAAATCTTAACATACTATACTTTATAGTACATAAAATATTGAACGCACCTCTTGGACGGCATCCAAGAGGCGCAGATTCGAATTTTTTTTTTAATTTTATTTAAACGTTTTATCCATCCTTTACTTATTATAAAAACATATTGATGAAACTATAATATTTCGCTATACGATTGCACTAGACATTTAAAATATCCGGTTACAAGCTAGCTATATATATATATATATATATATATATATATATATATATATATATATATATATATATATATATATATATATATATATATATATATATATATATATATATATATATATATATTATATATATATATATATATATATATATATATATATATATATATATATATATATAACATTTTACAAACAGAATTATATGTGTAATTATATGTGTTTTCATATTATATGCGTAGATATTTAATTGGTGTACAGTCATAAGTGTGAAAAGGCCTAAAATTCGCTCAAACATATGCTGTTTATATGTCTGTTATGCTGAAATCTTAACATACTATACTTTATAGTACATAAAATATTGAACGCACCTCTTGGACGGCATCCAAGAGGCGCAGATTCGAATTTTTTTTTTAATTTTATTTAAACGTTTTATCCATCCTTTACTTTATTATAAAAACATATTGATGAAACTATAATATTTCGCTATACGATTGCACTAGACATTTAAAATATCCGGTTACAAGCTCTGTATCAACGTTTATTTATTCAACTCGTTGTTCTGGTCGAGGGGCGGCTTGAAACGATTTACATTCTATTTCGACACAATAATTACACTTACCAGAAACAACAGTTCTTGAAAGTTACTTGAATATTAAATAAATATCTCCATTGATGATGAGAATTTTGCTTATGTTTTTATTGAATTGTAAATTAGGATCATGGTTTATTGTTGCTAGTTTGTAATAAAATTCTGTGAAGAATTTTAATTCAAGAAATATGAATGAATTCAGAATTGTATAAAATTTGAACGTAACAGGTTCCGAACCTACGCCTCTTGGAAACCGTCGAAGCGCTTTAGACAATTAAGCCATAGGTACGTGTTTCTGGCACAATATGTGAATAGAACTTAAAACAATACGAAAATTATGAATTGACATTTACATGTAAGTTTATTTATGAAATAATAGAAATGTTCGAGATTTTTCGACTTTGTCTCAACATTAAGTCCGTCGTTTTAACTTGCTCTGTCTGAAAAAATAAGCTGCTAATAATAATTAATAAAAAATATCGTTCAATTCGTACTCGCACACTGTACTGTACCAATTTCATGATTGTAGTTCAAAGGAAAGTATAATTAATAAAAATTTAAAAAAATTTTGTTTTTAAATGCATAGTTTTTTTGTACAAAGTAGTCCTTTCAACAAGTGTTCCATTATTTGTCTACTATATAAAATTGACATCCATCGACATTATAGAATCAGCTGTAGCGATACACCCGGTCAAACCTTTGGCGAGAAAATCTTAAAGTAGTGACTAGCGTATATGCAGCAGACGACAGAGCAATTAAGTTATATTCGCTTACATTACATAGATCCTTTTAGAACCCAGGGTATCACATAATATTGTATAACATCGCCATTACTTACAATCTATAAATATTTTCATGTTTAACTTTACAAGTTGATATCTCGCTACGTTAAATCACAATTGTTCACTATTTAAGGTGTTATTTATTTGATATATTTTCAATTGTGCTGCCTCGTACTGCAAATATTTTGTATTATAAATATACATATTTACATAATATGCCGACATATGCCGACATATACACAATGCCACTTATTAGTAATAATCGTTACATCGTTACTAAAAATTGCAATCTATTTATCGCAATTTTCCATTAATATCTCCGATTGAGATGTAGAAAATTCTCACATCAATGAGAATGTAATACATCAAAGAACTGGGACGTGGACTTCAATAAAAAACTGCATAGATTGCACGAACAAAACAACGATTGTAACCTTTGGTAACTTCGACGAATAACATTTCTACTGGTCGATCAGTAATTTGGAAGCATTTAACGACCTTAGATACTGATTGTCGCATCACCAGGCACTACAGAAGACAGTCAGATTGGTTTTGCTTTTTATATTAGTTGTACAAAAGTAATATCCTTTCCACGAGCAGAATAGTATGTTAGTACTACTGCAATAAAAATTCAATGCGGTTCAGATAAAGCTTGGTTATAGGACTTTCTAGATTAAAATTTTAAAAATATTGAGCGACTAATTACTAGAAGAAAGAAGAAATTTAAAGTTAGTTGATGAAATTGATATACTAGACTAGACTATACATACGATTAAATGACTATTCTTGGGAGATACGACCAAAATATGCCTGGAAACAGAAGGCAAAGGATGGAGAATGGAGGAGGGAGGAAGCGAAGTCTGCAGTGCACTCAATACTGGAAATATTATTTTACCAATTAAAAAAAAATGTGAAAGAATCACATTTAAGTTGCAAGATAATCTGCCAAGGTACATTTATATATAAACCCTCTAGATCCTCATTCTGAAAGACTAAGCCCAAGTTTTACTTTCTCGGTTTTATCAACAAGGTTTTTAATAAAACGCCTTGCCACAGTACTCTGTGTACGTTTTACGTTTGTCGTACGTTTTTTATTGTTTACTTTTTCTTGTATAGAAAAAAACACTTCTTTCAGGCTTCGCATCTTTTAGTTGACATGATGAAGAAGAAGTGTTACATATACTTGCGTTGAAGTTCTTCTAGAAACTCATATTAAACTTATTACAAGCACTGAATAAATTTAAATCAAAATAAATTAATTACATAAAAATACCGTGACTTTTGCTTATGCACCAAAGTATTATATTTAATATCACCTAAAAAGTCCAAAATAGATTAAATAGAATAAAGACTAAATTTCTTGACTTCCTTTCAAGACTAAATGACAGGGCTATTTTTATATTGTGCAATTATCTCTCAAGCATCTCAAATATAATGTTAAAACAATATAAAATAAAATAAAATAAAATACGCGTTACGACTAGAAACGCGGCTCAAAGAACAGTTTATGGCCGCCATTACACGCCAACGAATGCATTAAAGCCTCTAATATTTATTAAAAAAGTTTGCCTCCAAATTATGTTTCAAATAACGTCTGTCCTTTGTTTTATGACGCCGGAAAATTGTACTCGTAAAGTTATTACTGTATCTTGTAAATAATGAGTGTTAATGTAATTTTACGTTTGTGTGGAGATGAAGAATATTGAGAAAACTCATCTTTTACTAGTTGAAGCTTTTGCATTTTCATAGAAAGATTATGCAGAGAACCTTAAGATTTTAAATATTAAGATTTTTTAAATATTAAGATTTTTCAAACGGGAATATTTACTTAAATAAAAATATTTCTTTGAATGGCAATCGAACATATAACCATGACACTTAATACGTTAACGTATGTATGTACCTGTATCTATTTAAATAATTACTAGAACTTTGTATAATTTTGATAAGTACTTACTGCCAACGCCAAAACCGTAAAAGCGTTTATAATGAGTATTAAACTTACGATTTCAAATAAAGTCAAGTTATACTAGAGGTATTTTGCTAATTATAGCAAAGCGAATTTAGTGACAACTTATTATTATTATTTTATCACTATTTTATTTTAAAGTCTTCACTAAATTTTCGGTGTAGACACAGAAAATCTAATTCTAACTTTGTTCTCTACTTTGTTTACCTGTTTCAAAATTTAATACAAATTACTTGGTGTACGTTAAGACTTACAGCTTAACATTTCATTCCACATTTGCTAAGGCATAGAGCTTACCCTGTGTGAGATACTATGAACCTGTAACATATTAGCTAGCATTTTAGGACTTCGTACCTGCAATGAAAAGATATGAGCGTTTTATGTTTTTATTTTTTGAATTTTGTATGAAAATCGCCGCCTAATCAAAACCTATAGGATACTTTAAGATGACCTAGATTTAAGAGAGTTGGCTATATGTTAAAATTTATAGAACAAACAAAAAGATTTTTTAGATATATCTCAGAAATAAACCATTACAAACTTATACCTTATATATAGTTAATTTCCTACAAATTGACCGATGTGCATACGACCGTACATTTAAATTTGCTGACCCTTATTAATTGTACTTCATTAACCTAGAAATTTGACAATTAGTGATAAAATCAAAAAAATATATATAATTACACAGAAAGAAACCATTATAAATTAATATTTGTAGTTTGTTTCATACAAAATCAGTGGATACAACCGCAAATCTAAATTTGTAAATTTTTGTAAGTAGTATTTTTCTAGCACAACATATGAAATAAGTATGGAACCCTCAGTGCGTGAGTATTACTCGCACTTAACTGATATTTTTTTATTTGTCTCAAAAATATATCGTATATTAATGAAGATCGATGTTGCTGAAAATGATTAACCTGTACATTATCTTAATGAACTATTCTATGTAGTTTATCAAAGTCATTAGAGTCTAGCCTAATATGTGAAGTTATTAGGTCAGGTCTATACCTCTAAAGTTTAGTTTAAATAACAATATGTATGTGTGCGCTAAGGGTTATTCCAATGATTTTTTTTGCTAATATTTTTTAAAAAGAAAAGTATTAAATCTTTTGCATCTATTTGCTTTTAAAGACGGTTGAAACTAGTTTTTTCATATGCGTCTATAGTAAATAAGTAAATCGATTTAAATTTAGTTCATATTGCGAAAAAAGTGGCGCTAAATTTAAGCTTAAAGCATGTTTGGTGTCTTACCAATAGCCTATGCCTGTCCTGATATATGCGAGATACATTGTAAAGGTTTAAAAAATACAAAAAAAATATGTAAGTCAGCATAATATTATATTTTAGATTATTATTAAATCTACTATAATTTCAGGCCAAAATATGTAATTCGTGAAGAAAAAACATCATACAAGGTGTCAATGTGGCTGACGATCAAGCAATTCTCCAAAAGCGACATCGGGACCTACAATTGCGTGAGCACTAACTCGTTAGGCAAGAGCGAAGGGACACTGAGACTCTATGGTAAAATTTATTTTTTGTTTTTTTTATATAAGTATATAGAATATATTCAATATAGAGGCTCTCGTGGCTCTAATTATAGAATACCCACTTGAGGGCACGAATTCATTTTATTTTTCGGCTCTGGTAAGTGCAGCGTTGACTTCTGCCACTGTACTGTATTGATATGTTTGTTATTATTCGAATTCTAACGGAAACCCGAAAATAATGTGTTTCTTTAGTAGTTTCTATATAATATATTTTTATATATGTAAATGTATAATACTGCCATATTTCAAGAAAACCAAATACATAAGTAATAAGTTCCCAAAAGCTTCAATGAAATCTCAATTTCTAGCACTCGAATCGCTCTAATATTTCATCTCTACATACGGTACGTAGGCACATAGAAACTTGGAAAACGACTTTGAATATTTAAAAAGACTCACACGAACTGATAAAGGCATAAATAGGCTACAGATATCCAATACCTTCGTGAATAGCACTTCCTAGCCTAGTGTTGGCACGTGACTTCGCTTAGCATTTGGCTCTATGCCCAGTATGGAAACGTGATGACATTATCGTTGTATTATAATATTCTAACACTATTTCATTTGTTTTGGTTGTTCATAGATATTTTATTAAGCTTATTTCGATATTAAGTATATTTAGAAATTTGTTTTTGTCAAATATAACTAATAGTAATCGATACAATCGATAGTATGAAATTTGTAGATAGTAACAGATTGTAAACGATGTCTGTGAGTTCGAATCCCACTCAAATAAATTTAATATTTTAATTTTTCGGCTCATGTAAATAAAATATACCTACGTATATAATCATGCTCAGAAGCAGAAGTGATTTCATTAGTATTTAGAATTAGTATCTATATTACATTACATTTAGACCCACCACGCTATTACCTTATAGTTATTTTAGAAATGTGAAAGTTTGCAGGTGCAATTTCCACTCGGGGAGAATGAATTCTTTTCATTTTCCTCACTCTATTAACAAGACAAAGTTCTGCGCCTCAACACGCAATGTCGCGAAACAGCGGGGAATGGAGTGTCTTCACCCTAGGTTCCCTCCGCTAGCCCTAGTCAGATAATGCGCAACCATAAATTTCGCTACTCCACCCGCAACGCTTCGAATTCGGAAATATTGTTTTATATCGAATATTTTCTATTTTTCATATAAAACACCTTGAACATAATTTAAATTTTAATATTTAAAAAAAAAGATATATTTCCACACTTTTGTCGTATATCAGGGTAAGTAAAAGTAACTTAATATTAAGACTTTATTCCCTGCTCGTTGCGTGTTGAGGCTCGAAGTTCAGCGCCGCGTTTTGTCTACTAGAATATAAGAAAAAGAATCCTCCGACTGGGGCTTGAACCTGCAACCGTCGCGTGTAGTCTATATGTTGTGTTTTAATAATATAAATGTTAAAACATCCATAGTCAGTAAGTACTTATTTCAATAATATTATAAAAATACATAAATCATTAAATGTCTATGAACTTTACAGCCTATCTAAAGTTTTACAAATTTGCTTTCAAGTAAAACTTCTTATACAGAGAGGAACTTATTCAATGTTGCTAATTAACAATTGAAATTGTAATTCTACAAGATATTATCTTTGACTTTTGACACATTTCATCGAACTTGTTCAAAATTTTACATTTTGACATAGAATATAAGCTATGTCTAAAATTACTCTTAAACTTTTATTTTTAAAATGATCACCTATTTTGCACGTGGCCAAATTTAATGCCTAATTTCGCGTAATCAGGCCAAGAGAAAGGCCAGGCCAAATATTTATAGTTTAATAATGATCTAATTAACGTCTATTATAACCAATGCTTGAAATATTTAATATTTAAATCATTTATACTTGATATTCTCAATAGTATTTTTTTACAGAAATCAAGCTGAATTCGTATTCGGAGGACTTCAGCAATCAAATAAGCGTCGCTGGAGGTACGAAATCAACTTTTTTGCAAACTTAATGTCAGGATTTATATAATTCGCGAAAGTTCTCAGGTAACTTGGACGAATTAAGTTTGAAACGTCGAGCTGCCAGTCACAACCGTTACGTTTTATTAAATTTTTGGTACAACTCGACTATTAAGGAAATTTATTTTAATTTTTAAACGACTTTGCAAGTTTTACGGAGACGGAATTGCCATTTGGATTATACATTTTTCTTTCAATAAATTTTAACTCTCTAATTATTTTGATAATGAGATAGGACGTCTTAGAATTTTTAAATATCTTAGTTAAGTCTAGTAGTGGATATCTATTGATATAGCTATATACCTAGTTCCTACAAATTCCAAGGCATCCGATATATAGAACAAACGATATAAATGTATAAATTATTAGTTATAAAACTAAAGAGACGCTTTAGATCTCATCAGCCACCAAGATAAATGATCAAAATATATCAGGCGACTTTAATGAGCCCAATTTTTATGGTGTAATCAATAGGTATTCCAGAGCTTTGTTCCTCACCATATACGAAGTCGAAGTCTCCATATTAGACCGATTAGAGTTCTAGTACCACATTATTGTATGACACCTGATGTACTTGAAACACAAACTAATTTGTAAAAGCGATAAACATTTAATATTTATATGAAACCCCAGTATTCATGATTTTTCTCATATATGTATAAATAACGAGCGTATATTTACTTTGACAGGTTTTTTTCATTATTGCTAAACTAATGACCATAATAAAACTCCAGCGAGCTTCATATTTATGAAATGTGAAAGAATATTACTTTTGAATTGTCGTTTATATTAGCAGACTATGAATATGAAATGTGATGCATTTTGGCCATAGTCAAGTACTACTCTAGATCAGTTCTATTTTTCCATTTTAAAGTTTTATGAAGATATCTAAAAATATTAGACAATTTTGTAAGAAATTTAACTATACTCAGAGATGTAAGTTAAGTGATATTAAATAAGAAGTCAATTACACAAAAATATTCTTTTCTATGGTAATTCGATAAATTCAATTACTTAATCCATCCATCCATCCATATTATAAATATAAAGGAATATAAAATGTTTGTCTAAAACATATTTTCGAATGGTTAAGTATAGGAAATAATTTATTACAATATAGTAGAGTCATGCGAATAATTTTTAATATATTCTATCTCTCATAACAGGTTTGACTGAAGCAGCCAAAGGGAACTCCCAGAGCAAGAAGCATCTAGAAACCTTAATATTTATATTACTATTTATAATGCACTCATTCACGTTATCGTAGTTTCTAATGTAAATACGCGTTGGATCATATTATGCTTAAATCTAATTAAATGTTCTCTGTAAATATTATGTAATAAGGTGTAAAATGTAAAGACAACGATATCGTTATATCATGGTATATGGTCGTTTTCATATATTAGTATTAGCCAAATATAATATTAATTCAGTTTCAGATCTTAATGTATTAATTGTACTATTGTGAAATTCAAAATTGTGACGTTGAGTTCTAGTAGTGTTTAAAATTGGGCGGGAAGCGGGGAACAGAGTGTCTTAACACTAGGTTTCTCTCTAAAAAAAAGAACAAAAATGTATGGCGAATATTTCAATCGTTATTATCATCACCGTTTATAATAATCAAATTCCTTTTCAGCTCATTTTTTTTTTAATAAAACTATACTTATGATAGAGTTGTATCACATATTAATTAACTTAAGTATATTAGATTCTTCAGTACTGGAAACAAAGATAATTTTATTAATACTATTACATGTAAACGGCCTAAAGCTCTTGTAACCGTTCGCTTAGACGCCAAATTGAATAATAGTTCATCATTGAACTCATCGCTCGATTATAAGACTGTTTACAACAAATAAACTGAAATAATAACAAATGTTGTTTTTTTTAATAAATACCCCCCCCCCCCCCCCCCACCCTCTACCCCAACACAGAAATGGAGAATTATTTAATGTTTATCGTACAAAATTGAAATTTCAACATCCTGGTAAATATTTACATATCTGTAAATTGAATTGATGCTAGTTGGATTGTAAGATTGTAAGCGCGATGGGTGTGGATTCGATTCCTAGTCGACAGAATATATATTTTTTTTATTTTCCCACTGTGGTAAGACTCAATACATATTGTCTATTATTCAGGCGGAAAACGGGACGGAATGATTTGATACTAGATTTTTTCTGATTAGATCGCTATTCAGGTGCATAAAGCTGAAATAAAATAAAATAAATAAATGAAATATCTTTAAATGATTAGAAGTGAGAGACAATAAAGCGATTTTTCACTAAGTTATCTTATACCTACGTGTGGAAGTTGTTTAAAGAAAACAAAGTTAAGGTACAGAAAAATAACCTTTTGATAATACTCAGGCCAATTAAGATTTAATCTAAAATGGTTTGCATAATTTTTAACAATTTCAGCCACTGGCGACCCAAAAAAGAATTAATGCATACATACATTTCCATATCGTATATAAAAATTCGATTTCTCATTAAGAACGAGAGAGTTGTTAAAAAAAAGAAAAAGAAAAAAAATTATGAATAATTTTTGAGCGTAAAAAATTTAAATTATTTTCACAAAGCACATACATATAGCGGATACAAAGGAATAATGCCGGTGCAAAATCGCAAATAAATGATATTGAGCCTTTCAATGCAGACTGTATGTACGTGATACGTTATTTTATAACTGCAATCGAACCGGAATAACTCACAAGATTTTTATATTTTATAAATTAAAACTTTTTTTTATTTAATTTATATTCTTTGTGGAATTATGTATGTAGTTTTAAATGTTTTATTTCCTTGCCTTTTTTAAAATTCATGTTATTAAAAAAACTAAATCGTAATTTATTTATCTTCTTAAATTGCTCAAAGCCTGTTTAAATCCATCATCAGTAGCCCAGCCTAATACTGTCCATTAGGCTGTAAACTTAATGGCAGTCTATACGATTCACGTATGTGCCATCTTTAGGTTCTCTCTACTCACTTTGCTATATGCGGGATAATAATAATAATAATAATAATAATAATAATAACTCTTTATTGCACACCCAGAAAACATACAGAAAATAAATATAAAAATATAAAAAAGTATATGTAGAAAAGGCGGCCTTATTGCTCAAATAGCAATCTCTGCTAGGCAACCTTACGGCAAAAGAAATAACAAATAAGATAGGGTTAGGGTGCAATATCTAATAATTGATAGAATAATTAACATAACAAGTAAACAAATATACATACTTATATACATACATACATACATACATACATACATACATATATAAGTACACACATACATACATACCCACACCCACACCTACATACATACATACATACATACATACATACATACAAATAAAAATGAATGAATAAAAACAACAGTAGCATGCAATGGCATGAAAAAAAAAATAAATAACAAAAAGGAGAAATTACAGTGCTAAAAAATGTTTCTTCAAGCGACGCTTAAAGGCTAAAAAAGTTTTGGCCTTTCTGATACTAAAAGGAAGGGAGTTCCACAAACGACACGCGGATATGGTAAATGAGCTACTATAAAAGGAAGAGGAATGGGAAGGTATTCTTAATGTGAGATTGTTATCAGAGCGAAGAGATCGGGAATATGACCCGCCCAAGAACATAAAGCGCTCTTTAAGATAGGGAGGGGAATTTGGAATAAACAGAATGCAGTAGAGAAGATGAAGTATATGAGTATCCCTGCGAAGACGGACTGGGAGCCACTTGAGTTTCTTACGGAAGTCAGAAATATGATCAAATTTGCGTAAACTAAATATGAATCGGGTACATAAGTTTTCAAAGCGCTCAAGTTTATTTAAAAGCTCCTCTCTTAAGTCAAAATAGCATACATCAGCATAATCAAGAATCGGTAGAAGGAGAGTATTTGCTAACAGAATTTTGGTTGGAATAGGAACAAAATTACGCAGATGTTTAAGAGACCCAAAAGATGCAAAAATCTTTCTACTTACCTCACTAACCTGTGAATCCCACGACATATTATTATCCAGTGTAATCCCAAGGTCTTTTATAGTTTACTATAAGGTATTATATCATTATTAAGGAGCACTGGAGGTAAAGCAGAAAAGTCTATCTTCGAAGTGAGTTTTCCACTACCAATTAAATCAGTTGAGTTTTTTTGAATTAAGACGTAGACCAAACGCTTTACTCCATAAGGATATACTGTCCAAACTTTTGTTAATATTTTCGATGGTACTGGGTAAATCAGATACTTTAGCTCGGTTGTAGATTTGAAGATCGTCTGCATATAGATGGTAGAGAGAAGAAACAGCATCAGAAATTGTATTTATAAATACAGAGAAAAGTAATAGGGATAGCACGCCACCCTGCGGAACACCAGCAACAACCTGAGACCAGAGTACGAATCTTGTATCCGTAAACGTTGCCGGCGCCCATACAGGTATTCACGAAACCAGTCGGGATAAAACTTGAAGCTTCAAAAAATCATTTAAATCTACGGATTACGCTACGTCACTTAAAATATATTTTAATCAAATTTATGCAGTTCTATTAAGAAACATGTAGAAGAGCAGTAGAGTTGAACCAACTAACACTCTATGCCTTTTTATACAAAGAATCACATTGTTCTCCTTGCGGCGTCAACGTTTCACTTTGTCGTACTAGAGTAAAATTGATAAAGTATCCCGCACATAACAGGTTAGGCAGAGGGAACCGTAGGCAGAAGGAACCTAGTGTTAAGACACTCCGTTCCCAAGTTTCTGCCTTTCGACACATTGCGTATTGAGAGACGGATCTCAGCTTCGCCATGTTGCCAGATCGAAGAAAATGAAAATATTCAAACACATTATAAACATTCTCCCCGAGTGGGACTCAAACCGACAAACCGTAGCGTTAACAGGCAGACTCTTATATATATTTTAATTAATAATCATTTACCGCAGTTTGGATCAAACCTAAAACCATTACGCTTTCAATCGTTGGTCTCAATTATCGACCTCTCGCATTGATATGACTAATATACCTGTGAAAATTAGTAATCTATATCATATATAATATTTTATTTGATATTTTTCATAAAATGATTCATGGCGAGTGTAGAGCACTGAAAGAGGATTTACCAAAATTTCAATGAAACCTAGAAAAATAGGATTATACGCTTTAAAGTAAAGTAAAATAAAAGGTAAAGTATTCTTTACTGTACCAGGTAAGTTATATAAGATACAATATTGCTCTTAGTATTAAACACTGTACAACAAGCGGCTTAATAGCTAAATGAACGATCCCTTCCAGGCAACCTTTGGGACAGAAAAGAAATTACAATGAAAGGAAGGGTATACCAAGTTAATATAGGTATATTTACCACCTTCCTCCCGGATATCTGTACGGTACAGACGTGTTTAAAGAGATTCGTTTAGTATATTTTTATTAAATAAATATTAAAAATAGCGTCTAAATAGCTTATCAAAATAATAGGAGTGCATACGCTGATAGGAACCGTACGGTTAACAACGCTACACTACTACGCGCGCAAGCGCATGAATGGGCTTGCAACTACCAAGGTACGCCGAGTGTATATTTTTATATAAAAACAACAAGAGTAGTATAACGCTTCGGCCTGCTGTTGCTGTGAAAAAAGGACAAAACTAGTTCCTCAGCTACCACTCATCAACCTATGGAACAAACAGGTTTCAATAAACTGGTCAAAGGCTGGCGGAAAGGAAGTTTATATGAAAACACCGATCACCGACCATTTTAGTGACCCCTCATAGTACGTGCAGGTATAACATTACATTTTAACCTTCCGTGTTTTTCTGGCTGCCTGGTACTTACACATTGATCTGGAAGACATCATGCCACTACGCCGTTCACCGCAAAACGCGACCAAGCCCGCCTCCTCCGCACCCCCTGCCGCCGTTAGAGCGTTTCAAACATATGACTCTGACACTCAATCAGAACGCAGTGAAAACAGTAATGTTGGAGCGCGTACAAAACGTAGAAGGGAAGACGATGACATTGTAACGCTAAGAACTGAAATGAGGGCACTATTTTCGTCTTTGTCAGATACAGTGGAACAACGATGTGAAGAGATTAAACAGCAAAACTCAGAACTAAAAGTAAGCTTACAATTTTTATCTGATAAATATGATAGCGTTGTAGAAAAACTATCCCTTTTGGAAGATGAACAAGAAAAAGACAAGAAATATGTGTCAATGATAGAGGCCAAAGTTGAGTTCTTGGAACGTAAAATTAAAGCAACAGGCCTTGAAATACGAAACCTCCCTAGTGTCTCTCATGATGCAAAAAAACCTGAGCCGAAAGAAGATATGATTAAACTGGTTCAAAATCTTGCTTCCTCTGTAAAATCAGACCTACAGGACTGTGATGTAATGGATATATACAGAATTAACTCCAAGAAGGAAACAATTAAACCTGTAATTGTTGAACTAAGGAGTATTTTAAAGAAGGATAGCATCCTACAGGCAGTTAAAAACTTTAACAAAGCAAAGGCAAAAGGAGAAAAACTGAACACGGAACATTTAAAGATCAAGGGCCCGATTAAGCCAGTGTATGTTTCAGAGACCCTAACTTCTAAGGCTCAAAGATTATTTTCATTGGCAAGAGAATATGCGCGAAATAATCAGTACTCATATTGCTGGACATCTAAGGGAATGGTCTACATCAGAAAGTCCTGAGGGTCAACCTCTCGTTCGCCTTGAATCTGAAGCGGATCTGTTAAATCTCAAGACGAACATCTGACTCACACGCGTTTCTCTTGTATTATATTATTATGCATGCTTCTATTATAAATTTTTTGCTCTTACTTTTTTACCCCAGCAATTTAACAAAATCATATTACAAGCAGTTAATCTGCCCTTCAGTCTTACAAAACTACTCTTACAACATAATCAAATGAACTTAAAAACTTCAATAATTACTCTAATCTCTAACATTATTTACGGCAAAAATAACTTTCTTGCATGCAGAAGGTTAGTATACGGGTATGTTCATAGTTATAGCAAATGCAGTGTCACACAGAAGGTGCATCCTAAATTAGCTGGCAAAAATGATGCTTGATTGCATAAATATGATTGATGAGATAAAGATTTCTGATTCTTATATCTGTGAACCGGAAGACTGTAAAGATCTTGTTCCTTCTGGCGAAAACAGTTTTAGAATTCTAACCCAAAATATAAGAAGTATCACTGCCAATATGTCAAGTCTGCAAACATTACTTGCCAGAATTGTTATAGAACAGGACCTCATTATTCTTACCGAATGTTGGTTAACATGTAATCCCTATATTCCTTTTATAGATGGTTATGATTATTACTATACTAATAAAAGAATTAACAGAAGTGATGGAGTTGTGATATATGTCAAAAAAACTATTTCAAGCATCTTTGTACGTGAAGTCGATTTTTTGGATGCTAATTGTCTTTCGATAAGTATTGCTAACTGTATATGTATTCTTGCTATTTACAGGCCCCCTTCTTTTAGAAACACTAGTAACTTTCTATGCTCTCTAGATAAAGCTCTTACTAGCAATTCTTCTTACCAAAATCTAATAGTCATTGGTGATATAAATATAGATATATCCGATAAAAATAACAGTAATGACGCTTTTGATTACCTCAACCTTACAGCGAGCCATGGGTTATTACCCGCTCATACTCTTGCAACACGAAATGACACCACGTGCCTTGATCATGTTTTAATAAAAACCAAATTAACAGCAACGTCTATAGTACTTGACTCAACTGTAACTGATCATAATGCGGTAATTTTAGCTCTGAATAACATGAAGATAAAGAATTTAAACGTAACTAAGACTAAAGTAAATTATCAAGAACTAGAAAAAGAAATAAATAAAATAGACTTTTCATATGTATACAGTAGCCCAGACCCAAACTTAGCCTTTGATTATTTTAAGAACTCTTTAACTAGAGCTTTAAAATTATGTACAAAAACATATGCCGTCCCACATAGACTTGAAATCCTCAAGCCCTGGATTACACCAGGTGTCTTGAGATGTATGAGAAACAGAGATAGAATGTACAAAAAAATGAAGAGGTCCCCTAATAATAATACACTTCAGATAACATATAAGAGATATAGAAACTATTGCTCCATCTTAATAAAAAATCTAAAAATGCAATATGAAAAAGAACGATTTGGGAAAGCAAAGTCAAATCCTAAAAAAATTTGGAAGGTTATAAAAGAAGTTACGAACACGAAAAAAAATAACACAGTGCCTTTTGATCTACTCAAAAACGGTTCACCCTATGAGTCTGTAAACAGGGTAAATAGGTACTTTGTTGGTATTGGCAAAAATATAGCTGATAGGGTATTACAATCTCAAATTGGAACTGCATTTTCAGCATCAACAACTCGTAGCTGTAAATCTCTTGGCTTTCCATACACTACGGAGTTAGAGGTCGAGGAATTAATAAAGTCCTTACGTACGGATTGTGCGGTGGGTATTGACGAGATCTCGTGTAATTTTCTAAAAATATACAAAACCGTTATAATACCTCCACTGGTACACATTCTTAATTTGAGTATTTCGAATGGCATCTTTCCGGAACTGCTGAAGAAAGCACTAGTGCATCCAATATATAAATCAGGGGAAAGAGATTGCTTCAACAATTACCGTCCCATTTCCGTACTGCCCGCCACGTCCAAAATTTTTGAGAAAATTATGAACAACCGTCTCAAAAACTATTTAGAGAAAAATAATTTCCTCTCCTCCAGACAATTCGGCTTTCGGAATGGAAAGTCTACGAACGATGCAGTCCATGACCTTACTCACCATATCGTTACTGCCTTAAATAAGGGAGATAAATGTATCACAATATTTTTGGATCTAGCAAAGGCATTCGATACAGTCTCTATCCCCAAACTGTGTTCTAAATTGGAGAACATTGGTGTCAGAAGTGGAGAATTAAAACTTTACCAAAACTTCCTTACGAATCGAACCCAACGTGTTAAAATTGGAGAATTTTGTAGTGACGATTTGCCACTGGAGCACGGAGTGCCGCAAGGCAGTATCCTTGGACCAACTCTATTTATAACCTACATCAACGAATTATGCAATATAAACATGGAAAACGGTAGAATTGTGGCTTTTGCTGATGACACTGCATTAGTGTTTACTGGAAACACCTGGCATCATGCGTTCAAGGCTGCCCAGGCAGGCTTTACAAAGGTAACAAACTGGTTAATTGACAATGGACTTTCATTAAATGTTGACAAAACCAAGTATGTAACTTTCAGTATAAGAAAACCTCCAAGATATGATTCTTCAAAACCTTCTATCATTGCACATAATCATCTCCAAAATCAGGATAGCTGTGGGTGCCCTACTATACACAGAGTGTCCAGCATAAGGTATTTAGGTATTATTTTGGATGAAAATCTCACTTTTGTCCCTCACATAGATATGTTGTCAAGTAGAATTCGTAAACTCATATATATTTTTAAACAATTAAGAAACGTGGCGGAGCCCCAAGTTCTAAAAACGACCTATTTTGCCTTGTGCCAGTCATTGATTAGCTATTGCATATCGTCCTGGGGTGGTGCTCACAGAAGCAAATTGCTGAAGCTCGAGCGGGCGCAGACAACGGTATTAAAGGTAGCAACAGGAAAAGAGTATCATTTCCCAACGAAAGAACTCTATGAATATTGCGAAGTTCTTACCGTCCGTCAACTATTTTTTCTGCAGATAATTTTGAGGCAGCACTCTGAGAACTCCAAAGAAAGTTTCTCGTCTTCTGCAAAAATCCGTTCGATACGAAAATACCGAGTGCAGAGTACTAATGTATGCAAGAGCTTTTTTAGCCACCGATTTTACTACTTTCTTGGTAGCTTCTTATTTAATCGGTTAAATAATATACTCAATATACAACCAAAAAATAAATATAACTGCAAACGTATTGTTACGGATTGGTTATTAAAACTGTCATATGACGAAACTGAGAATATGATTAAGATCATCAAATGAAGTTTTGAAGTTCCATTATATAAATATCTAGGATTTAATTTAACACATACACACACACACGCGCACACACACACATACTTCACAGGAACACATACATTAACTACTTAATGTTAAATTGCCAAATTAGGTCTAAACTAAATAACATTATTAAATTTTAAATTTACTTAATATATATATGTCTTGTTTTTTAATTATATTATTAGCTTCACATATAAATAACTATAATGTTTGTCTAATCACTTTACTGTGACACTGGATAATTTAAGCACCGGCAGTAATATTTTTGTGACTGTCTAGCTCATGTATTTAAATGAATAATAGTTTTGTAATCGCATGGCTTATGAATAAATAAAATAAATAAAAAAAAATAAATTTATTTATATATAATTATATACAAATACATAATTATAAACATACATACATAAATGCAAAGTATGTAAGCAAAATTTATTTAACAGCCCATATTTAATAACTATTCTATTAAATTCTAATAGCTATTCTATTGAAGATGCAGTGAAACAAAAAAACATCAGTTAACCAACCGACGTTATCGTGCTACAGTTAGGACGTGTCTTACTAAAACTGCCTTCAGCCACGCGATCGTCTTCATATATATATATATATATATATATATATATATATATATATATATATATATATATATATATATATATATATATATATATATATATATACGTATATATATATATATACATATATATATATATTTATATATATATATATATATATATATATATATTATATATATATATATATATATATATATATATATATATATATATATATATATATATATATATATATATATATATATATATATATATATATATATATATATATATATATATATATACATATATATATATATATTTATATATAGAAGCTCATCTACAAATTGGCACGTGCTCGGGATAAAGCGACGCAAGATATCACAAAATGTCTTTGCGTCAGAGATTCCCAGGGCAAGCTGCTCTGTAGTCATGCTTCTGTGAAGGAGAGGTGGAGAAGTTACTTCTTGGAGCTGCTGAATACTCAGCACCCGGGTAGTATTCCGTCTGAACCACCTCCTAACCTGGGACTTATTGCTCCAATAACCCTTGATGAAACTCGAAATTGTCTTCGACGCATGAAGAACGGCAAGGCGGTGGGACCTGATGATATCCCGATCGAAGCGTGAAAATCATTGGGCTCTCGTGGTGTGCTCATGCTTACTGATCTTTTTAACCGCATTTTGAACACTGGGACGATGCCACATCAATGGCGGCACAGTTTTATTACCCCTATTTACAAAGGAAGGGGCAGTGTTCAAGATTGCGGTAGTTATAGGGGCATTAAGATTATGAGTCACACCATGAAGCTTTTCGAGCGCATGATCGCCCTCAGGCTCCGCCGAGAGTGTACTGTCTCTGAGTGTCAATATGGATTTCAGCCAGGATCAGGCACTACGGACGCCATTTTTGCCCTCAGAATTTAGATGGAGGCACACAGGGAAAAGAGGAGAGCTCTGCATGTGGCATTCTTAGACCTGCAGAAGGCCTTTGACTGTGTGCCACGTCAGTGTATCTGGTGGGCACTGCGATCCAAAGGGATCCCTGAATCCTATGTTGCTATTATCAGAGACATGTACAACGACTCTGTTTCTACAGTTAGGACCGCTGTTGGCGATAGCAAACCCTTCCCAATTACAGTAGGGGTTCACCAAGGCTCAGCTCTTAGTCCACTTTTGTTTAATGTAGTGCTAGATACTGTCACGGCTCACATCCAGGACCAGCCTCCATGGCTGATGATGTATGCCGATGACATAGTACTCATTGACGAGAACCGACTGATGCTGGAGCGTAAAGTGAATGCCTGGAAGGGTGCGCTTGAGAACGGTGGTCTTAAACTGAATGTGTCAAAGACCGAGTACATGGCTTGCGGGAACCCAGACTCGAGCACCATCCACATCGGGCCTGAGCCAGCCGTTAAGTCGGAGAAGTTCAGGTACCTTGGATCTATTATGCATGAGTCCGGAGGCATCGACTACGATGTCCACGCCCGGGTTGGCGCTGCTTGGGCCAAATGGCGGGAGGTCACTGGTGTGGTCTGCGATCGCAGAATACCGCCCAAACTCAAGGGGCTGATATACAAGAGCATGATCCGACCAGTTCTTCTATACGGCAGCGAATGTTGGCCAGCATTATCTCGGCACACTCAGGAGCTTCACGTAACGGAGATGAAGATGCTGAGGTGGATGTGTGGCGTTACTCGGGCTGACCACATACGCAACACATTCATTCGAGGTAGTCTTGGGGTCCGTGACGTAGCGGATAAGCTCCAAGAGCGTCGTCTGAGATGGTATGGCCACGTTTTGCGCCGGCCTAAGAACTACGTCGGAAGAAAATGCCTTGATATGTCTGTCCCTGGAGTAAGACCCCCCGGACGCCCAAGGAAGCGATGGCTGGACGTCGTGACGCACGACATGAGAGCCAATGGACTAACCACTGAGGATGCTCAAGACCGTGCAAAGTGGAGTAGACTGAGTAGGAAAGCAGACCCTGGCAATAGGCTGGGATAATGCTAAGTGGAAGAGATACTAACAATGTAATAAGTAAACAATGTAAAAAAAGCATATACGATCTTCGACGCAGCGTGACGAAGAACGCATGGGTTTCCATAAGGCACGGGTTCAAATCCCGCTGTTTTACATTTTTTATAAGTTAAACATATTGATTTTTATCTTCTTTGCGAGGTAATCAGAACATAGACTGAAAATTCCTTTGCATTTCAAGGTTTGTCCAGTTTAAGTCAATATGGTGTTTGTCGGCAGGTTTAGGCTTAATTACTAACTTTACACTCTACTTTGTTTTATCAGATGAAGAAAAAATAAAATAATAATAATAATATTTATTCATATGTATTTAGATATGTATTAAATAAGCGGAACTACAACACGCTCTATTAAAATTTTAAACGAAATACTAAAGACAAAATTAACTTGTAACAAATTTTATAAGAATTTCGAAGTAGCTTAATAAGATCTTATGGCTAGAGCGTCTGAACGGACTCCAAGAGACCTGCAACTTTAAAATATTATTATATATAATTACCTAAATATAATTAATTCTTTAATTTTCATAACGGAAATCAAATCTAGGACTAAGGCAATCAATATTACATACATATATAAATGCCTTTACACTATACCACCTAACGTTTTATCACGCTACGAGAGTTAAACACTTAATTAATCACACAAAGCGGTACATCCATCTTGAAGCAAGACGTATGTATCTACAATTAGCGCCTACAGAATCCTACAAAACAAATCACCAAATATATTGAGTGATGAAGCAATTTTCTGATTTATGACCACATCCTATTCTATATTCTATAGGTGATTGTATAAAATGTATACAATATTGTGTTAGTTTCTTAGAGAAGTACGAAGAAAGACTGTATATTATATACACTTGTCTATAGCAATCTTAGAAAAAGTAAATAACCCACGTCATTCTACACGTATTTTCTTGAATCAGAGCGGTAAATGGAATACGGAATATTTTTATACTTAGCTCTTTATGACTTTTAAATTTTTTAGGCAATTTAATTTTTGAATAACAATTAAATTATTTATTCTTACAGCAACAGAGAATTTGACTTGATTTGATTGTATAAATTACATTAAAACACATTATTCCTATAAATCATAAAAAGAAATATTAGAAAAGACCACTCATCTACTTGGCACTGTGAAAAAAGGGAAACACGCAATTTTACAATTTAAACCAAATCAAACCAAAGAATACCTGATACATGCATAGATACATAGATATCGATTTAGAAGTAGCGCTCAAAGAAACAAATGGACTAGCGGGGTGAGTGATGAAGCAAGATTTTAATTTATAATGCCGATATACTGTTAAGTTTTATTATAAATAAACAGTGATATAATTTATCAATGAAGTATTATAGTATCAAATTGTATAGATGAAGATTATTGATATTAAAACCGTGTGGTGCAGTGGGATAGTGTCTTACTGTAAACGCGACAGTTGTGGGTTCGATTCCCAGTCGTTCAAATATTTACGTTTACTTGACGCAATTGAGCCTCGAGCGTAAAGTAGAGAGCAGAGTGTATTGACGGACGGACGATGGCAGTGTTCGGAACGTCGAATCCCCATAAAATATGCCAATTATTTTATTAATTATCATTAATCCAGTAAAAGATTTTCATTTTAAATATATGTACATATACAACATTTCTTAACTTAAATTAAATTTAAAAAAACAAAATAGCTAGGTCAGTGCAAGAAAAATATGTAATTTACGTGCAAGTGTTACCTCATTATATTAAACAGCAGTATCGCCACACGAAATGACTAATGCCGCTGTGACACGAAACTTAATTAAAGTGGCATAATTGAAGAATATATAATATAATAAATGTACTTGTTAAGAAAACTATAACAATAGCTTTGGATAACTTACAGGAAAAAACAAAGAAACATATAGGGCTTAGGCATTTAAATGAAATTTGTATGTGACGATGATGATGATGCAGTCCTGTTATCCCTCATCGGGGTTCGTAGAAGGAACTCCCATTTCTCACGGTCTAGTGCGGCAGCCTCCAATCCACTCCAGCCGACGTGACGTAGCCTCGCTCCCATTCTTTTTTTTTTATTTTGTATATAAAAATATTTAAAAAAAACGTTTGTTATTTGATATTTGGATGTAAACTTAACGATACCACATACTATGTAAAAAATTACTGTGTTCATTTTTGTTAAAATTAAGAATTTCAATCAAAGGATGTAAATTAAAGTTTCTTAAATCTAATTTGCATCTATTTTTATGATATATGAGTTTAAATAGACTTAAACTGATTTTTTTTTATCATATATTGTTTTTTCGGTTCGGCTTATATTATATTCCACGCTCTGCCCCGTTGTAAAATTGGTACTACTATTATATAGAAATGGGAATCGTCAGCAAATCGTACATTGCGTAAATACCAGCTCAAGGTTGACCACTGCGTCAAACGATCGTTCATGTATTTCACTTTAATTTTAATACTAAATTTCAAATCTTCCACATTATATTTATATATATATATAAACAAACTCTATTCTTTTTTCTGTATTGATAGAGACTATTAAACGCACATTGTAAGGATAAACTCTAGAATGTTGTGAGAAATTATGTTTTTTTGTATCGTTTTGTACTGTATATAGCAAAAGTAGGTAGGGAGAACTTATTGTCAAGATACTCCGTTCTGTATGCTTCTCGCTTTTTGTCTAAACTCGGGACATCGCGTCTCTTTGGACGAGCCAAGAAATCAAAATAATTTGAGTTAGTTAGTTAGTTTGTGAATGTGATTCTTAATAACTATTATTTGTTCTCAGTCTAATTATATTGGTTTACTGAATATATATCGGTTGACGGTCGCGAATTTAACGTTGAATGTTCGCTCTTCACATTCCACTGTGTCTAGAGATTATGTATAGTAATACATACTAACCAAATTACATACATGCAAAATAACACGATCATGACCTTAAATATTATTTCAATTTTTTTTCTATATAGCAGTGTAGGCAGAGGAACTTTGTGTTAAAACACTCCGTTCCCCATTTTCAGCAGCTTCAATACCGCTTTGTTTTCTTACTAGACCGAAGAAATGAAAGTAATTCTTTCCCTCGAGTGGAAATCGAATCCATAACTGTCGTATTTCCAGCTCGACGCTATGTCACTGAACCGTGAGGGTACAGCCTTAAAATAAAATAAAAAACAAATATTAAAGTGCAATATTCTTTTTAAATACAGAATTTACTCATTACTGTTATATTTTAATAAAGTCAGCGCATTCTGTTTTCCTTCTAATACATAAATTCAGGCAAGCCCAAGTAAGATCCGCATTATTCGTACAGTGTCACTATTTCCTCTAAGAGTAAACTAGAGAGGAGTTATTATTTAAGTCAGCGCTTGCCTCTGACGGCTTTATATGGGGTGCAAGTTACAAAAAAAATGCTTATTACATTTTTTTTCTATTTTTTACATACCAAGCGGATCTTACCAGGAGAAAATGTGGAAGTGGAAACAACTTAGGCACCTTAGTCTCAGGAACTAACATACGAGTTTGTAGTGATCGTCCGAGCTAAAATAATCAAGAGCCGTACATGACGTCATAAAATACGCTGTAGTTGGAATAAAATAGTCGTAATAAATAATAAGACACACCAAAGGCCACCACCAAGTGCCACCACGGCACATGGCAGGGTAGGCAGAGAGAACCGTAGGAACCTAATGTTCACTCCGTTCCGACACTCCGTTCCCAGCTTTCTGCCTTTCGAGACGCAATAAAGTCACTAATAAAATATTACAATATATACAAAAATTATAACATATAAAGACATTGTCTCATAGTTATTGACCAACCAACCATAAATCGAACGAAAACTAAGAACCGGATATGACTAGTCTATTTTATAGATTTACAAAAATATAACAGAAAAAGCATCCATTGTAATTAACAAAAAAATGGCACAGACGAAAAAATTGTGGTATTGTGAAATAAAAAAATTAAAAAATTAAAATGCGTTATTTAATTTTTTAGTATTACATTACATTAAATCATTTTTTTTTTATAAAAATTAATTTTATTAAATACATATCTTGGTACTATAGTATATCTAGCCAAACAGCCAAATGTTTATAACTTGAACCATCAGTAATAAGAACAACGACAAATTCCCTCAGAGAGTTACAGTATGATAAAAATATTCCAGAGCTACGTACGAGTATATTGAATTAGAAATATAACACTGTTTTTATGAGAATATATCCGAAAAAATGGCTTAAGCATGTTCTTTTTGTTCTTTTATTATATTTAAAGTATCATTTTAAGCTCTATATTACAGATTTTATATGAGATTTGTTTTGTTTTAGCACATGCACCAAGATAGTATCAGACTGTTACAGTAGCCACGTGGGTTGTGGGTTTGAGTGGATTTATTTATACTCTATTTTAGCTTTGGTAAAACAAAACGTGGTACCAAATTTCACCACTTATTTCATACAGTGTTTCGACTTGTGTGTGTTAGCAGTGTTTCAATTTTTTCTTAAATAAGAAAATTAAAATTTATTTAAATATTTTTAAAAATATTTAAATAAATTTTATACAAATAAATATTTAAATAAATTTTATATATTAATTTTATATAAATAAAATATTTTTTTATAAATAAACCGCGAGTTACGTTACACAATTCTCCATGTCTCAAAATTGGGTGGAGTGTCTTGACTCTAAGTCCCTTTGCCTTCCCAGTTATATTAATCGGAATACAGTGAAAAGCTAAAAGTAAATCTTATTATGTCGACACAATCAATCAGGTAAATAATATATGGAAAAAAATGTGTTTCAGAGTATTTTGACAAAACTTGAACCCAGAACTAATGACATACGTTTTATTATTTTAGTGGGTTTACATTGTTAATCCACACTAAGGATAGAAAAAATACTCATAGAAAACATTTAAAAATTCGAACGCAGTGGCATTTGGACCCCCGTCTCATGGAAACTGTCCGGGCGCTCTAACCCCTACGCCATGCGTTCTTCCTCACGCTACTTCGAAATTCTTATATGCTTTATACAACTTATTACGTTATTAGCATCTCTGTAGAAAGTTTTTCTGATGACAAAGATTATTTCAAAGAACAATCATTTGGCAATAGAGAATGCTATTTTAATTAAATATTTTAATGGTTTTTAAAATTTTTATCCACATTAAGGTCTTAAATCCTTCACTTTTCGACTTAATATGAGATATTGTGTGTTACACGGCGGAGCTTACTTACAGTTAAATCAATTAATTGAGAGAGTAGAGTTGAGATCAAATAATATTTATCAAAAAAAATCTAATCACCATTATTGACTTTTTAATAATCTAATACATCATAGATACGTCATAGATAGTTTACATTCCCATATGCATTGATGTATGCATACAGCTACAGCAGCTGCACTATGGCCGATGCACTTCCGATAGGTCATATCGAATAAATCAGGTCATCGCCTCAGATCTTGTTGTTGTATAAACATACGTATGTACGAGTATGTTATATTTACATATAACCGGATGACACTGTGGTGCTGTCAGTGGATTTTTTGGACCGTGCTCATTGGTTTTGGATTTACATAACTTTTGGACAAATGTTTGTATATATATTACATTTTACTGCTTTTCTTACGCCCACTGTTGGACATAAGCTTCAAAAAGGCAAAGGATCTTATTTCTGCCACTTAGTATACAATACTGTTTATGAATGAAATTAAAAGAACGAGTATATGTCACTCTAGGATCTGTATAATACCATTATTATCAACTATTATAATATATTAGTGACTTAAGTTTATCTATATTATATAAAAATACTTTGTATAAATATACTACATATGTAAATTTATACAAATACGAGATTTGCTTAATGCTAATATAAAATTAAAAATTAACAAACCATTTCTAGCTTAAAAACTGGATCCTTTTCAAAAAAAAATGATACAAGCGGCATCAATTCAACAAGGATAATTAACTCTACCGTTGCTAGTTACAAAGCCTATAGTGGAACGAGAATATTATTTTCAACCTGTGGTCCTGCACGAAATACAGATACTTAACTAGAGATCTAAAATTCAGTGAGTGGAAAGCAAAAAGCGCTTCTCACTACAATGAAAATGAAGTTTTTGTAACAAAAACAAGCAAATACGAAGCTCGCTCAGAGTCACCTAATGCACTTATATCGTGCAATGTTCATTTTTTCTAAAAGCTTTACGACATAATTCGGTTTGTGCTTCAGCTAACAGATATATGGTTGAGTCCCGTTAAGAGAAGTAGTATTGTTTAAGTAAATTTAAAGCTTATATATAAATACTATATATATCGAAAAGTCGTTTTTTTTCTAATTCATCAAGAAAATCTGATGACGATATTGCGACATAGCGTGTTGAGTGTGAGGCGGAGTTTAGCTACGCGCTTTGTCATTTTCAGAGAGCTTGTGCAGATCGAACCTAGTCAAATTACGCCACGATGGCATCTACATATTATGTTAAATAAAAACATTGTATTTCTCCTTCAATATTTATCAATTGTAGTCTCATTCAAGTATTTGTTTTAATAAAAATAACAAAATAAAGATAGGAACGAAGCCAAAAAAAAAATATTGGACATTTGAAAACAGAAATGTAAAGAAAATTTCACAATATAGAAATACTTGGAAACTCTTCAGGTAAGCATACTGTATGCAAATCAGGCGTCTAACTAGTATAGTGTAGGTAGTGTTGTCTAGATGTGACGTGGAAATACCAATAGTATATGGAGATACAATGTAATAAATGAATAAAATGTTTTATTCATTTCTTATTCGTTTTCATTTTGAATTGTTTATTTATTCTGCGACTAAGCATTAATTTTTTTTTCACAGGCAAAGATTTGATGGTGATTATTTATTTCTTATACCAGTCCTGCATATAGTAGTGCAGGCAAATATTGTGATTATAATTCAGACACTTGCCTGATAGATACTTATCTAGACACTCCGTTCTCCGCTTTCCGCATTTAGTGTCCAAAATCAACCACTCATTTTGTCTTACCAAAGTGGAGAAATAAAAAAATAATACATTTTCCTGAGAGGAAATCGAACGTATTACCATCACGCTTGCAGTCAGAAACTATCCCACTGCGTTACGATGGTATCATATTGTAATTTCAATAGAATTTGCATAGAGAGTCTCTCGCATGTCTATCAGAGTATCTTAGAACCGATCAAATGGAACAAGAGGCTGGAGTTTGTATAAAATTATGCCTACCGAAGATGAGATGGCTATCTCGGAACAATATATATATATATATATATATATATATATATATATATATATATATATATATATATATATATATATATATATATATATATTTATATATATATAGATATATGTATACGTATGTATGTACGTATATACATACTAATAAGTCCAGTATAAAATTCCATTACAGTTCTGTATTATGCTTTCTTATTATTTCTATATTTGAAAAAATAATTCTAAAACAATGTACTACCGATTTAACTAATTTTAAAATAATGTACTACCGACAGACTCGGTGTAATATTTTCTCGTATATTATTGTATTTTTTTTTTATTTCACCACTATAATAAATAATATAATTATTTATTTATCACAAAGTATATATGTACATAGTCCGTACTTTTTGTTTAAAAATTACGTAAACCTAGACTTACTAATAATAATTTATTTCTATGAATTTCTCTTTTCAAAGATAAAAAAGGTCGAAATGATCTTGGATATCTAAGAAAATACTAATTAGCCGTACGTAAAGCGCCAAAGGAAATTTCTGAAAGAAGATTTTGTAATGGAAAATTATGGAAAACCTAAATGTAAACTTAAACCGCGAGAAGCGTTCCTTTTTAATACTTTAAATAATTCAATTAAAACTTTTATGTATACAAAATAAAACTCTAGAGTCATAAAATTTAAATTGCTATACGTTTCTCTTAAAAATATATAATTGTTTATTACTGCATTATACGGTATCAGTAGAAAAAGAATAATGAATTACTATTTAATTTATACCTTGCATTGCATCTGAAGCAATATATGTGTAAAAATAGAGCCAAATTTATTATATCTAGTATTTTTTATTATTACATTTGTATGTATGTATGTACGTATGCTTGTTACGGGTAACTTATAATATGACTTTGACTGACTCTAAAACGTAGAACTTAACTTCATATATAAAAATTACTAACTTAAGAATTAAGTATGACACATGTCACACTTTAAGTACCCGGAATTATTCTGACTATAGACTGATAAAGTATAGCCCATACTCGTAGTATTCATCAATAAATGGACTATCCAGCTATTTTTTTTTCAATTTGAGCCACTTGTTCCTTATATTATCATGTTCGACTAAATTAAATCTTTAGTTTTACAATTTTAGTATATATATTATATATTATTATTAATTGTTTATATTAGTAAATATATTGTTTTATATAGTATTTGATTAAGGACAATTTTTAACCGAGTTCAAAAGTTTTTTTTTGAATCTTTAAAAAAAAATATTTTTTAGATCGGTGCCAGGCAAGGCAAAAAAAATATAACTAAACTAACAATATACTATAATAAACTAACAATATACTATAATAAACTACCAAAAAAAACCGAACCAAATCAATTTTTTTTTTCAGTTACCCAAATCAGCACCGACTCCAAAAATAACGAACTTAAAATTGTACAAAGGTATATCAATAATTTTATTTAATTATTCACTAATTATAATCATTACATTAAAGTAATTAATATTATATTGTACATATTGTAGGTATTATTTTGAAGTCAGTTGTGTTCCTTTCAATTTATTTTATAGATAGATAAAATTATTTATTGACACACAAAATAAAATTTACACATAAAAATAAAACAAATAAATATACATTTGAACGAAATCGTAAACTGCAAAGGCGACCTTTTCTCTATTATATTTCAAAAAGCCTTGGGCACTTAAAAGTATAGGAGCCTTGTATTAATATACAAGTAGTTTGGTTATCATCAAAGAAATAAGTGAAATATCACCACACTCTCTGCCTTCCATTGAAATAAAAATCCACATATACTGAAATTGCACCTTGTTTTACCTCACTAAGAAAATATAGCATATAATAAGAGATTTATAAGAAAATTGCTTTTTTAATAAGTAATAAATAGAGAATGTCACATACTATAATTATTTGCTGTAGTTTTAGTATCGTCCAATCAAATGAGCTAAGATCGTAAATGCTTTTATACTGTCAATGTTTTGTATATTTTTTTAATGTGAAATTCACTTATAAATGGAGGCTATCGCAGCGCAATGTGAGGATTCTTACTTAATTATTCCTGCACAGTCTACAAAATGCAATGAAATAAGGGTCGAAGTCAACTTGACTTGAGCTACATGCTTAATTTTTTTAACGTTAATTAATTTACTATCGGTTCACTAAAGTTGATGCCACAGACCTTAATAGAACTGGCGCGAAATAAACTCACCTGTATTTTTTTTAAACTAATAATTTACTGTTTACTGAGGACTGAGGACCTTCGTGGCGCAGAGGCATGGTCGGTGCCTGTAAATGTGACAGTTTGTGGGTTTTTAGGTGTGTGGTTTTTGTGGGTGGATTCCCACTAGGGGAGAATGTGATCATTTTCTTCACTCTGGCAACAAGGCAAAAAGCGCGGCGTCAATGGCAGGACTCAACACACAATGCCTGGAAAGGCGGAAAGCGGGGAACGGAGTGTCTTAACACTAGGTTCCCTCTGCCTGCCCTGTCACGTGCGGGATACAGCGTGAAGCTAATTTAATTATTTTTTTTATTTACTGCTTACATTTGTTTATTAATTACAATGATATATACTCAATCCGTATTATCATTTATAAAGTCATTAATTAGTTATAAACTTTTAACACACAAGATATTTTAACCGAAGAAAATTCACATTAAATAATAATTTAACAGTACATCTGTGAAATGGTCTCTAAGTAGAAGATTTACGTGACAGCGCAAAATGTCGCTGGTCGCTGGCCACTGTGACGGACCTGAGCCAGAACAAGCGATCTCAAAGACGACGTTGCTATACAAATACAAATATAACACATTATAGGTAAAATTAATAAATATAGTTTAATTCTTATAATATATATTATATTTCTTACTTTCACGAGGTTGTGGGTTCGATTTCCACTCGGGGGAATGAATTATTTTATTTATTCGCTCTGGTAAGAAGGTAACAGCGCGGTGTTGGTTTCCGCCACTCAACACACGTAATACCTATCTCAGAATTGGGCAGAAACTGAGGAACGGAGTGTTTAACACTTCGGGACATGTTCCCTCTGTCTACCCTGCGATAGGCGGGAAATAGCTAGAAGCAATTAATTTTTTTAATTTTTGATATTGTCTGGCAAAAAGCAGAAGGAATAGGTAATTCAAAGCGTGCCTTGCATTTTACAATTCAACATAACAATGTTAAATTTAAATAAAAAAAATTGGAAGTATGGAACCGAATGTCCTAGCACCAGGGACTCTTTGCTTAAAGTACTTTAAGTACAGAATTGAGAGAAAATTTTGTTTGAAATTTGATATTGTGTGATATTTTGAAATTTTACATCACAGTAAGGAAGGAAAAATATTTTAGAACACATATAAGAATTGAACTTGACTTGAACCCACGTCTCTTGGATACCATTTATATATAATATATTTTCTAAAAAAAAATTGTTTACTTTAAGAGAATATCTTATAGCATCGCATATACTGGTATCTGCACCCTTAACTGCTTTAGCGTGACAAATTGTTCTGAAAACCAAGTTCTACTTCAGTATACTTAAACTGTTGTTGAGAATCCTATTACGGTTTTTCATGTGTAACAACTCAAATTCAAATAAACAAACGTTACTTTTAAAGAAAATATTGAAATGTATTTATTTTGCATATGTAATATTCAGCACATACTGATAGAAATAATCAATTTGTCTACTTAAAACAAAATATTTTAAAATTGTATGCATTATTATGTTGAAAGTATAAAGAAAGTGAAATATTATGTGGCAAAAGTCTCCTGTAATAAAACACCGTTTAAATGTAGGTATGTGTAATGTAATATGTATTCATAGAAATGTAAGTTAATTTAGTATATTTGTTTTATATATGTTTTTATTTATTTATTTATGATGATATCGTGATTCAGTGGGATAGCTTTAAGCGTGATTTATGTGAATTCAATCCCCCCTCAAAACAAAAATCAATATCATTTCCTTGCTTCGATAAGACATAGCGTGGCATGTATCCCGCTACTTAACACGCAATGCCTACTTTTTGTTCTGTGGAATTGTTTTGTGAACTATTTCGCATAGACCGATCTTTTTTAGATAAAACATTTTGTTTTTTTGGATTTTATTAAGTTCAATGTAAGCTCTCTTGGTCTAAATACAAGTTACATAAGCACGTATCTTCATAATTATCAAGTAAGTAAGTACGTCGGTATTATTTAACTGTGTTCTATATTTTTCTCTAACGAATTCCTCGCATCGTTTAAGATGCAACACAATGAAGTAAGGAGGCAAATTGTGACACTCAAACTGAGTACGTGCAATATCCGCTTTACGTACGGACTTCATTTAAAGCTACATAGATTGTTTACAGAATAAATTATTTATTAAAATCTTTATTATATATACAAACAAAACAGACACCCAATATAGGTAAACATTTTAGAAAATATTAGTCGACTACCTAAAATTAAAAAAAAAAACCGATAATTTTAAATTTTTCTTAAATTCTTATCATTTCATGACAGCAAGGCAAAAGCGCGGCGTTGAGTTCCACCACTCAACACGCAATGCCTCGAATAGCGGAAAGCGGGGAACGAAGTGACTTAACCCTCTGTCTATCCTGCTACGTGCGGGATACAGCATGAAACTGAAATCTACAACTCTGTTTCACTCTGTTTCACTCTGTTGAAACCTACAGTACCACTAATCATCTTCTTCCACTGGACAAGTTATATAAAGTGGCAAAGAAGTGTATTATTACTAAATTCACTCTACTATACTTTACTTCACTTTACCTACCGCTATATGAGATAAAGAAAGAATTATTTATTTCCACTAAATAATTTTTTGTTATATTATATATTATACATTCATAATACGGTATACATTAATGCTATGATAGCATGGAAATTATATTCTTGTATACGTTCAAAGGTTGTTACCAATTTGGAAACACTTCTGTCTATCATACACTTACACTTACACTTCTGTATATACGTAAATAGAGGCAAAAGGAAGGTTAGGTGGGTTATTTAGAAGGTTTAAGTTCAAATCCCACTACTCTATATGATGTGTAACTTATGCTAGCTATATAATAATCGTATACTTTTATATTTTGCATTTGAATTCACTTATTTTTATATTATAAAATATATATTAGTAATAAGTAAATTTACTATTTCGCTATGTCTATTGATGACATACAGTAGTACAGTAGTATATTATATTTCTTTCAACTTTTTTAATTATATTTGGAATTAACCAAACAACAGATTCAAGTATCAGGTGTGTGAAGAAAAATAGCTACACAGCATTCCATGGATTCACCGCGCGAGTGCCGGGTTCATCGCGTTGTAAGGAGAGGAGCTCAGCAGCGCTTGGGACTTGCAACCTAGATGAAAGTTTAAAGGGGGCCCTTTAAAATGCATTAACGCTTACCTCCACCGCCCGAACTCCTCGCACACCTCCTAAGAAAATTCGATTCTACTAGTGATTTTTTACTATACATTTTTAATAATGACCTATTTTTAATATATCAACGATTCCACTTTACCTTAAAAAAATTCACATTGGTACCGAATGAATAAACAAAGATTATTTATTTCTTATATACTTAGGTTTAATTTAGACATAAATGTTTAAGTTTAATCTAAAAAAAGGAATTGGAGAGTTGAAAATGTGAATTTTTGTCGGTACAGAAATTTAGCTACTAGTAAACAGACTTGCAATATCCGGTGGGACACTGCGGTCGACATTAGTCTACATGGCACTATAACCGAGTAATGGCGATATATCTAATTTTATCGATATATAAAATTTTAAAAGTATTCTATAATATTTTATACACTTAATAAAATGTCTATTAAAAATAAAAAAATGTTATATTTAATCCCATATATAATAAAATATTATAACATAATTTGTTTTTGGACAGCAATGAAGCTTAGATATAAGTATCTCAATCTTCTATTTATATATACATAATAATTATGTAATATTTTTTTATAATTAAACACGCTTACCAGGTTCTAGCACCAAGCAGCCAGTCACACAAATACTAAAGTAATAATGTCTCGTACGCGAGCGGTCAGTAAATATGACCCAGAGCGAGTTCCTCCATCTAAGTTATTGGAAAACAAATCTTCATTTTAACTTGTTCTCCACTCTACTAGAAGCATTACTAAGCTACCTCACTTTATATTAACTATAGTCATTTAAATAGCTTCTATGATAAAAATATTTGATATACAAATATATATAAATTTGTGATTTGTTTTAAATATCTAGAGGAGGTCATCGTTGCGCTGTAGGTTATAGATTCTATTCCTCGTTGGTTAATGAATTTTACCAAGCTTTGACAAGAAGCTTGAAAGGCAAAAAGTGGGAACGGAGTTGCGATGGAAAGAAAGGTATTATACAGGAACTTTGCTATAATATATATATATATATATATATATATATATATATATATATATATATATATATATATATATATATATATATATATATATATATATATATATATATATATATATATATATCAATCACTATTCAGCGAGCATCATTGCTCACTCAATTACTATCCAGCGAGCATTACTGCTCACTCAATCACTATCCAGCGAGCATCATTGCTCACTCAATCACAATCCAGCGAGCATCATTGCTCACTCAATCACTATCCAGCGAGCATCATTGCTCACTCAATCACTATCCAGCGAGCATCATTGCTCACTTAATCACTATCCAGCGAGCATCATTGCTCACTCAATCACTATCCAGCGAGCATCATTGCTCACTCAATCACTATCCAGCGAGCATCATTGCTCACTCAATCACTATCCAGCGAGCATCATTGCTCACTCAATCACTATCCAGCGAGCATCATTGCTCACTCAATCACTATCCAGCGAGCATCATAGCTCACTCAATCACTATCCAGCGAACATGTTAGTTTTCGACTGTTTCGTCACTCAAAGCGAGTAATTCCAAAAAAAAAGAAAAAAGATATTAATACAAATAATTTTAAAAAAAAGTAAGTTAATGTTTTATACAATTATAATGTTTCATAAAAAATCAAGTAGAAACTTCAATTATATTTTTCTCTTTTAGATCTGGCCTGTGTATCTATAAAATCATATTCAATTACCCATATTCAATTACCAAATATCATGTAAACGTCTAAAGAATTCAAAATAGGTAGTATAAATATACATTAAGTAAATTGAACATACGAGTTAAAACCACATTTAATTCTTTATAAATAAATCGGTAAGTCAGTTGATAAATATTTTTAATAATGATGTCTTTTACATCTTAATAAAAAGTCTTATGTTGTTACATATGCATGATTTGCATTTTTGTAGAATATCCCTGATCAAATGTAATGCTATGTAAAAGTGTGGTAAGTATTTGTGCATTACCGGAGGGTAGCCCCGATCAAATGCAATGCTATGTAAAAGTGTGGTAAGTATTTGTGCATTACCGGAGGGTAGCCCCGATCAAATGCAATGCTATGTAAAAGTGTGGTAAGTATTTGTGCATTACCGGAGGGTAGCCCCGATCAAATGCAATGTAATAGTGTCGTATTTGTTCAGTATCGAAAGTAAAATAAAAATAAATTTTAACAAGCGTCATAGTCTATGTATTAATATACATAAGTAACAAGTCACAGTAATTTTAACTCGAGTTTCCTTCTGTTTCTTTTTTTATTTAAAATTGTGAAGACGTACATACCTGGATTTTTATGTCCCACTTCTGAAATATCAAATAAAAACTCCAATTCGCTGCACAGTAAATACTTTATTCCACTTTTAACACTTTTATCGGCCAACTAGCATAGTTTCCACTAGACAACTTATGACTTCGATAGTTATCAAACGATTGACCCAGGTCCTCACTCAATAATCAAGAACGCTGTTTCAACCCCACCACTCTCAATCCTTTCATCGGAAGTTGTCATAAAAGAGTGGCGGGGTCGAGGAGAGTTGCCATTTAAGAAAAATAAAACTACCTTTTATAAAATTATTACATATATATATATATATATATATATATATATATATATATATATATATATATATATATATATATATATATATATATATATATATATATATATATATATATATAAATATATACACAGATCTAAAAGAGAAAAATATAATTGAAGTTTCTACTTGATTTTTTATGAAACATTATAATTGTATAAAACATTTACTTACTTTTTTTTAAAATTATTTGTATTAATATCTTTTTTCTTTTTTTTTGGAATTACTCGCTTTGAGTGACGAAACAGTCGAAAACTAACATGTTCGCTGGATAGTGATTGAGTGAGCAATGATGCTCGCTGGATAGTGATTGAGTGAGCAATGATGCTCGCTGGATAGTGATTGAGTGAGCAATGATGCTCGCTGGATAGTGATTGAGTGAGCAATGATGCTCGCTGGATAGTGATTGAGTGAGCAATGATGCTCCCTGGATTGTGATTGAGTGAGCAAAGATGCTCGCTGGATAGTGATTGAGTGAGCAGTAATGCTCGCTGGATAGTGATTGAGTGAGCAGTAATGCTCGCTGGATAGTAATTGAGTGAGCAATGATGCTCGCTGAATAGTGATTGACTGAGAAATGTTTGCTGGACTGTAAGAAACGAGTGAACTTTGATGAAAATAAGAGAGATTCAGACATTATTCTATGGATTTAATACATTTCGATATAAAGTTGGACGATGACCAAGTTGGAGGTACGCCACCTCCGACTCTACAAGTAAGCGTAAGTACGCAAAATGGAGGAAAGTAGAGACTAAAGGAGCTCCTTCGACGTCATCTACTTCAACGACACCAAGTGACGATACTCCTCCGCCACGGAGGAACGTAAAACACCGAAACGATTGACTACAGATGGCAATTACAAAAGATTTGTTAGTCGGAATATTCATAATACAGTTTAAAGCGATAGTTCCGCGATTACGTGTTTCAACTGCAATCATTCAAATAAATTTAAATTCATGTTGAATTTGTCTAATACAGAGTTATGCTCAGAATGTAACAAAATTGATGATATTTATCGTTTGTTATTTGAATGTGCACGAAATGAAGCGCTGCGGCCAAGTTGGCTAAAATGTTGGTACTTGTATTAGTGTTCTTGCAGAACCATTGTCAAGTAATGCGAGTGCATTGGCTAAATTGTTCATATAATTAAGTAATTAGATTATACGGGGGTGACATAGTCAAGTAGAACATAGTAAACATATACAACATAGTAAAAAAAAAGAAACTGCAATCATAAAGGGCATCCATTTTACAAATGCCCTAGTCCGATTGTAAAGTGCAAACATTGTCATAGGATTGGACATGATAATGACGACTGTAAGTTACGCCCTGATGTACCACGATCAGCAGTGACAACAACCTCTGTATCCACGCGTGCTAAGCATGCAAAAAAAAGAAAAAAAAAATTAAATTAAATAAAACAAGCTCTAAAAATTGACGTTGGAATAAAACTAATTAAAAAGAAAACTTTTATAAGAATATCCTTGTTAATAACGGTTGGTTAAAAGCATACATAGACTTCGGGAGTGAATGCAGTCTTACTAAATAAAGCGAAGCAGCTTTCTTAAAATTGTCCTAGATCTTTGATGATATGCCTGTAGTGAGAGGTTTTAGAAAATCGGAAATTCGTACATTATACAAATCTTATATAAGGTTGCCTTAAGGCATCAATCACTGCTTGTAGTGGCTGATGAACACTCGGATAGAGAACAAGTGATGTTAATTATTGATGAATTACTGCAAAACGATATAACTCAAGAGTCAAATTACAATTATTCAAGTCCAATCATTATGGTGAGGCCGAAAACTGGTGAGCAAAGAATTTGCGTAGACTTCAAAGCTCTTAACAATAGAACAGTGAAAGGTCGTTTCTCTCTCCTTTTAATAGAAGATCAGATCTCTAATCTCAGCGGAAATGCTTATTTTACAACTCTTGACCTTGCTTCTGGTTATTACCAAGTGACAGATAGTCAACATCTTAAGAGCTTCGTCACGCCCGGTGGGCACTGCGAATTTAAACGGATGCCCTTCGGGTTGGCAAATGCTCCAGCTGTCTTTCAGCAGATGATAAATAAGATCCTTGGAAGCAAAAGATACGAATATGCTTTAGCATATCTAGACGATGTGTTGATACCTGTCAAGAATACGAATGACATCTCATTCGTTGATGAATTGGAACAACTTAAGGAAATTTTGAAATTGTTGAGAGAATTTGGCTTAACTATGAAATTGTCAAAATGACGACTATTTGGGATATGAGGTATATTCAGAAGGTATACAATCCGGTAGCGCAAAAACTTAAGCTATCAAAGCATTTTCAGCACCTCGTAATGTTCACGAAGTTCGTCAGTTTCTTGGTCTGACGGGATACTGTCGCAAGTTCAACCAAGATTATGGATTGGTTGCCCAACCATTAACTTATCTGCAGAAAGAAAGATTCTGCCTGGTTTTAGTCCAAGGCACAAGAAAATACGTTTTCGCTGCTCAAAGAAAACTTTATAGATAGTGTTAGCTCTTATGATACTAAGTTGGAGACTAAATTGCACACGCCAGTGCTCTTGGCATAGGAGGAATCTTAATGCAGTGGCAAAAAGAAACGCGAGTTTTTAAACCAGTTGCCTATTTTAGCAGGCAGACCTCACCTGAGGAAAAGGATCTTCATTCCTATGAGCACGAAACACTGGATGACGTGTGCTCCTTGAAAAAACTGAGAGTATACTAACACTACTCATCAGAGTATACACTTTAAAATTTGTACAGATTGCGCGGCACTTGGAACCACCTTGATAAAAAGAGATTTGCTGCCGCGAATAACAAGGCGATGGTTACAAATCTCTGAATTTACTTTTGACATAGAATTTCGTGCTGGCATCCAAATGTCGCATGTCGACGCTTAGTAGAAACACCACACTATCTGTTACAGCAGATGATGATCCATATGTTAATATTTATAAAATGGAACAAGAAAACTGACTTCTTACTGTACAACTAGCTGGATGATATTGTTATATTATTCGGATTTTGATATTGTTCGGATTTTTTAAATTCTAAAATCCGAGAAGACAAAGAATGTAAAGAAATAAGGAGTAATTATGAAGTAAAAATTGTACCGTGTATAGAAAACTTGATGGCAGAATACATTTGGTTATTCCACGGAATGCTAGATGGAAAATATGTAATTTTTTTTAAAATAAGAATTTAAAGTAAGACTTTAGAAAAAGTCTAAAGTCAGTACTGGTTTTCCAAGTTTAGGCACTTTGTGAAGAAATATGTGGGCGCTTGTATTGACTGGTCTTATAACAAAGACAGAAAAGGCAGAAAAGCGGTCATTTGTTCCCTATAGAAAATATATGTAAACCGTTTCATACTATACATATTGATCACTTGGGGCCTTTCGTTAGGAGCAAGAATGGTAACATCCACATTCTAACAATTGGAGATGGTATCAAAAAAATTCGAATATGAATTTTGCGGGCAGTAAAAAGCCTCTTAATTCTTGCCAGCAAGAATTGTATCGGATCGTGGCAATTGTTTTACATCGTCAGCTGATAAAGCTTTTTGCGATGAATATAGCATTAAACACATATTGAACGTGGTTGCTTGTCTCAGAGCCAATGGTCAAGCTGAGATATAATCAAGTTACACTCAATTCTTTAGCTGCTCAAAATTTTAATGGTAATGAACTTGACTGGGACAAGCAACTGGGTAAAATGGTGTTAATAACACAATTATTACAACCACTAAAGACTCCAACTGAAGCGTTACTTGGCATTAGAATGCGCGACGATCTTGCGAACAAAATGGAAATTGAAAGCACACAAGACGATGTCGAATGTGTAAGAAGTATTATCAGTACAAATACAGAAATGGACCAGAATATTCAAAAACGTGGACATGACGCTTTTCGGGCTCCGGCACCTAAATACAAAGTTGGTGATCTAGTTAAGATTTTAAGAAATAATTACGGTAATAAAGGAAAAGGTGCTAAACTCCTATCTAAATTTGTAAGCCCCTTTAAGATGTTTCAAGCATTAGAAAATGATCGCTATCAAGTAACGGATATTCCAGATTTTGCTGAAAGAGGTAAGCCTTATGAATCTGTAATAGCTTTTGGTGGAATTCGACCCTGGATTAATGTGAAAGTTATAGAAGTGCATGATAGTGAAACGAGTGGTTCATCTTCTTGTAGTGATAAAGATGAGTACTACTAGACATAATCTTTGCCAGTTGTTACGAATTGACATTCAATATTGAGTAATCAAAACGCATAGAAAATTGAAGTACGCATACTTATAATATTATTATTTTATTTATTACTCTTAATAGAAGTATAAGATACAATAAAATGTTAAATCTAATGAATGTGAGTATGAAATTTAAAATTACCTATACTAATTTTGTATTTTTTTTTGTTATAAATAGTATGATTGATTTACATATAAGGTTTTGTTTAAAACTGATTTCGCGCAAGCAATATATATCATTGTTTAATCTTAAAACATAATAATTATTTGAAATACAAATAATTTAGTTTGTATTATTCCGTATATTTATAAGCAAATTAACATCTATAATGTTTTTAACTCATTTATTTGTAAATAATATTGTATCCATACCTAAATGCGTTATTACAAAATACTGTATAATTTAACAAGTAGCAAGAAATCTTTTCAAATGTACATAACCGACCTTATAGTATTTATTTACTTTTATGAGATTATACTTTTTAAATCAAAATTAAATTAATATTTTATTCTATTGGTTTCAAAATAGTGAGTAATTTAAGTTAGTAAGTAATTTATTGGTAGAGATGTTTTTAGTGTGCCGGGAGGCTACACATTTCGTAGGATGGCCGAATGTAATAATTTTATAAAAGGTAGTTTTATTTTTCTTAAATGGCAACTCTCCTCGACCCCGCCACTCTTTTATGACAACTTCCGATGAAAGGATTGAGAGTGGTGGGGTTGAAACAGCGTTCTTGATTATTGAGTGAGGACCTGGGTCAATCGTTTGATAACTATCGAAGTCATAAGTTGTCTAGTGGAAACTATGCTAGTTGGCCGATAAAAGTGTTAAAAGTGGAATAAAGTATTTACTGTGCAGCGAATGGAGTTTTTATTTGATATTTATATGTATATATAATATATATATATATATATATATATATATATATATATATATATATATATATATATATATATATATTATATATATATATATATATATATATATATATATATATATATATATATATATATATATATATATATATATATATATATATATATATAATTTCCTCAAGAGACCCTCACCGACTATAATATTCAACGCACAAACAAAACAAATTCACCATTATATGTATATACGCTTGAATAAAAATTTTAAATTTTGGATACAAAATTACGAAATTTGAAAGCTCTTTATATCTACATCGCGATTCACTGCACCGTTAGTTCGGGGTTTTTGCATTCTAAAAACGATGCTTACGCTCATTTACTGTATATTCAAAGTGACCTGTTTTTTTGGTAGGGTTCCGCGTATATACGAATGTATGTTAGAAATACACTATAAAAGTGCTTTAATTCCTTTATATTCTATTGCAATACCTATACACTAAATTATTTTAACTTTAGAATTATTTCTTATGATAGAGACCAGACATTAGGTGTCTCAAGTTCGAGTAAAAAGTAGAGAATAGAGTATCGCAACACTACGTTCTCTTTGCCTTCTTCTGTATGTTGGTATCAAAAAGAAAAAAAATAGGCAATCACCAAAAGTAAATGTGATGGTTTTACCTTAAAAAAATGTTTAATTTCGACTTGTGGTGCGTATTACAATTGATAGTAAAAATATGGTAAAATATACAACAAATTCTTTACAGATATTTAGCAAACTAAAGTTTAAAAATAAGCAATACATAAAAGCTTCAATGTAAATTGATTTCTACTGTAATCCGAGTGATGAGATGAGCTGGAATTTTGTGTGATATATAGATAGGGTTTTAAATCTCGTATGTCCAACAATTTCACAGATTAATGAACGAATGACGTCAGTCATCAAGCGGTACCAGTTTGGGCGTATACACAATTGCTGGGCACAGTTCCCTTTGAAAGTGTCGATAATATATTAATATTTTATTTGTAGAAGCAAATTTTTACTTAAGAAATTATTAATTGTTTGAGCTTTTGACATTCAGCTGTAAACTTGATCTGACACTTCGTTCTCAGCTTTTTTACCAGACCGTAATCAATAGTGGAAGCTCAATCACCCGCTTTGTCTTACCACAGTGAGAAAGTGAAAATAAATGGACCGGGGATTGGGACCAAATCAACAACCCTATACGTCTCATACGTCACGATGACCTTACACATCCTAATACGTTCATTAAAAGTAATAATAGAAATAGAAGAATTTAGTATATCTATATACATATAAAACGTATAACATAAATTAGGCTCTGAGCGTTCAGAGCCATCATTAATGATCTGCTACAATACAATAGCTCCCCGGGGCGCTATTACGTACTTTACTGTTAAACGTGACGTTTCCAACTTGTAAATGTTTATATTTAGGAGGCAAAAAATTATTCAACATATTGTTTGTATGAAATTATAATATAATCTAAAGTCGAGGGCATCGAAACGCTGTGGTATAGCGTCTGACTCAAAATATGAGAAACATATTTGGCCTCGCAACACGCAATGTGTATTTTCCAGCCTGAATTTATCAGGTACTAAGTGAGGAACTGAGTGTGTTGATAGTACGTTCTCGTCATGTCCAGCGTATATGTTAGCAAAAAATAATCAAAAGCAAAATTATTAAATTAAAGAATAAGGGAATCAAGTCTAGGGAGCTTTCCTAGCTCTTGACTCGGACCAATTCTAATCGAGTATAAAGTAAAAGAATTCATATCAATCTAGTAAACTCTGGTTGTCTGTGTCTATTTGCCTACTTAGTCTTTTATATGTTAAATATAGATGGATTTATCATTACTTTCCTACAAAAATGTATTTAGATGTACCCAACACATTACTCTCATAATATAATTAATTGTGTACAATAATTTCCATATTTTTTTCAAATATCTCCTCTTCTTTTTTGTATCTTTTTGAAGCAAGAAAGTATAAAGAAACACAAACTTCATTCCAATTTCAGTGTGAAGTTAAGACATTTCACGTATGAAAGAATCTGTACTGAACAGCAAATATAATATTTAACTTTTATTAAGTTGATTTTCACCTCTACCATCGCATCTACACCCGGATGAGCATTCGCGTCTACCTTTAATTTAAACAAACACCAACATTTTAAAACGCTTCGTTTACTCTAGTTTTTAATAGAGTTTTTCATTTATTAATTTATATTCCCTAATTTATTTGAGGCCATTGCGGTTCAGTGTCGCACTGTTGTTTGCTATGGATATGGGTTTCATCTGCATTCGGGGGCATAAATAGAAAGAAAGACAACATTATTATTATTACATACACGCAATGTTTCCAATTTGGGTCGGAAACGGAAACCGGAGTCTATTTACACTAAATTCTCTCTGCGTGTGTTTGTTAATGAGAGGTTTAGTTTGGTTTGTAATTCACGAAATAACGTAGGATTTTTATTTCTAAACAATTTTTTGTTTCTTCGTATACAAATTGGTGCCGAGACAACAATAATCATTCATCAACAAATATTTTTATTTATGTAAATATAAATATAGATTTTCATAGATTAGATCAAATTTAAATACAAACTAAAAAGTAGAAAATTATATTTTTATTTATTCAAAATTTAAAAAATTAAAGGAAATTTAAGGACGGATTAAGAAAAACAAAATACTTATACTTATATTTACCTATTTAAGGTTAGTGATTCTTAGAGTCAGTACCAGCCAAAGCAAAAGTAACCAACTCCAAGATCAGTAATATTGATAATATTTGAGAAGTATATCTCCCAATTATAAAAGAATTGTGTCTTCTACAATCATCAGCTTGGCAATATAATGATAAATGATGACTACAAGAAGTTGCCAAATGGCGGGAGGTCACTGGTGTAGTCTGTGATAGCAGAATACCGCCCAAGCTCAAGGGACTGATATACAAGAGCATTATCCGACCGGTTCTTTTATACGGCAGCGAATGTTGGCCAACATTATCTCGGCACACTCAGGAGCTTCACGTCACGGAGATGAAGATGCTGAGAGTTTTATACATAATATTAAGAAAATTAGATAAAAGTAATTTTTAAATTAGTATCATATATACCATCTGATGCCAGATACCACAAAGTTACACCGTACGGAACCCATTTTTCTATATGCCATGTAATTTTTAAATATAATTCACGTGGAAAACGATGCTTCCATTATGGGAGATATAAAACGTACCATATATTACGCTTACAAAATTACCCCCCGCGATATCTCGTAAGACAGTGGCCCTTGACGTATGACGTCATATCTCACAAATATACTTAGAGGGATTAAGAGACGTTCAAACGGCTGATGTATGAAAGCGTGTTATCGTTGATTCATGCTCTTCTCTTTGGTTCAAGCTGTCGCCCCTACTATACGTTCTCGGTACTAATATATTTTAAAATTAAATAAATGTAAAATATAGTACTTTACGAATACTTAATGGAATGATAAATTATATTAATAAAATCCACGTCATGTTAAAATTTGTCTTAATTTTGCCATATTATCATTGTATCAAGAATATCCAATTATTCTAACGGGAATCTATCCGTAACAAGTTAGTGCAAATTACTATATAATACAATTAAAAGTAGACAGAAATACGTAAACAATAATTGTGTCATCATGCATTTTGACATTAGATTGACATTCCAATAATGCCTTTATTAACCGTTATCTTACATATGTTTGTATATTTAGAACAAGCTCAGAGAACCTATAGTTTTTTTTTATAGTCTCACGTGAATACATCCGCATATAGCAGGATTGGTAGCGGGAGCTAGCCTCTACTAGAGCTTAGTGTTAAACACTCCGTCCTTCGGTTTCTGTTTTACCGTGCTTTGTCTTGTTATCATAGCGAGGAAAATTAAAATTTGTGGAAATTCGTATGTGGAAATCGAACCCAAAACCATCATGATTTAAAATCATATGCTGTGCCTAAAGACATTTAAAATTAATTATTGCATACCTTCCGCTCAAATACATTGTATGGCTTAGTAGTCGGAGCACTCAGGCGGTTCCTAAGAGGTGCAGCTTGAGTACTGCTACGTTCAAATTATTATTTTTTTTTATGGTAAAGACAAGGCAAACTAGCGTTCGGGTCACCTGATGGTCAGTGAGCACCGAATACCACAATCTCGTGTAACATCATAGGTGCAACAGGTGCGTTGTTGCAGGTTTATAAATTTTCTTTCATTTCATAAGAATTTAAATGAAGAGAAACTTGTTCATGCTGAAAGTATGAGTGATAAACCAATGGTAAAAGGATATATGAAACAAGATTCAGTAGTAGACCAGTGGTCAAAGGTAGAGTACCCCGGTTACACTTAGAAAGCATATGGGAAGAATGACAGTGGACGAGGCAAAAGAGGTATGTAGAGGCCGAAGCGTTTGGCACTCCGTTCACTATGGCTTACCCCGTTAGGTATAAAGCCTTGTACGTTTATATGTATGCGCTAAAAATGTTTTACATTGTTATTTTTATCTATAATTGAACAACAGTCCTTTAGTACGGGCATTGCAATTTTACGAGGCAACTTGTCATCTTCGGGAACGCTATTTTTCGTATGTTTCACATCGTTCACGTGATTTCTTTTACTTTGATAGTATCTACATCTACAAAGCAGCCAATGAATAAATATTGTGTGTTTCAAAACATATTACTCTACATGCTACGATACGCGTTGAGTTTTACAAAAACAGATTTTTATGGTCTTATACAACATTTATAATATTTTATCAAATAATAAAAATGTACCCTTTTTCCGCATATAAAAAGAAAGACAAAGTGAACTTAGTGTTTGAACATTCCGTTGTCGACTTTCCAATCAATTTTCGTTACATTTATTACTGAGTGGTGGAATTTAGCTAGTAAATAAAACAATACATTCATTTCTCTAAGTGGTGATCGAACCCGCAACCGTCGCTTTTACAATCAAACTTTAACTTATCTAATTTCAACGATACACATACAAGATAAGAGCATATTAACATATTCTTCTTCTTTGTGTGCCTCTTCAATACTGAAGCCGCTAACTTCCTTAGCTTTTCTCTGTCCAATGCTAGGCGAAAATTTGTTCCACGGATTTGATACCGGTCCATTCCCTGCTGTTACACAACCACGACTTTTTTCTTCGTCCAACGCGCCTTTTGCCGTCCACTTTACCCGTCATTTTTAGCTGCAGAAAACTGTATTTGTCATGCCTTAAAATATGGCCTATTTCTATCATTATTCGGGGCATGTTGACACGGTCGAGCACGGTTTCATTACGGACCTTCTGCGTCCAACTAATGCGAAGTATGCGACGGTAGCACCACATCTCGAACGCGATTATGCGTTTTGTTGTGTCTTGTTTTAAGGTCCATGCCTCACATCCATACAGAATAATAGGCCAGATGTAACATTGGAGAATTCTAATTCAGAGCTTTATGTGTATTAACATATTGCCAACATTAAAATGGCAATGGAGAGTATAGTGTACACTCTCCATTTTCTAGTGACACATTATTCCAATCTCTTTAATTACATATTTTGTATTATAATTGTGTTTAACGTAACGTACAGTCTGTATGAAGAGTGATATTCGAAATGATTACAAGGACTTCCTTATCATGTACATGCAGAGATCCAAATAGCAAAGACGGCGTCAGTTATCGAACATAATATCCTATATATAATAAGATATTAGAAAACAGTCCAAATTCAAATTGAATCGTATACAATTGTATTTCTGTATTAATGTTCGCTTATTCACTCTGTAATTGATTGACTGACTTGGATAGTCAATTTATGAAGCAATTCTATAGACAACTTTATTACACTACGTTAAAAGGTTTCCTGCCATTTTAAATTAAATTAAACCTGCTGGCACTTGCATTATGATAGACAGAATTTTAAGTTATTTCCCTCTGACTTCAGGGATAAACAAAGCCACATGTAAAAGTTAGTTAAAATATAAAATAGAAAATTCAAGATTGAAACACAATAAATATATTAGAACCTCTAAAGCATATACATATATATACATAAAGTACAGTTTGTATGTATATACAGTCACAATACCCGTTTATTTATCGGTCCAATGTATGTCGTATCGCGATCAAACGCTACAAAAGGATATAATTAATGTTCCAATTCCTCTAACTGGCATTTGTGATATCCATTTGTACAAATAAGTGTATTGAAATTTTCACGTAAATGCTTCTAAAAGTATTTATATTTCATATGATACAACTTTATATGGCCCTATAGTTTAATAATTAATTGCTATTAAAGTTCTTTTTTTCTATTTTTAATAGTAAATTAACGAAAAATTTAAAAAAATCTTTTTTTCACATATATGGTTGTATGATCAGGATTTTGACCGACTTTAAAATGAATGTCTGGATTAATTTGAAACTTTTCATTCTTAATAACAACCGATGACAATGCAGTAATTTAGAAAATTAGTTCAAAATTAAAGTTTAATCCAAAAGTCAAATAAAACATTTAAATAAGTTTTAAGAATCTTACTGTACATTAATAGTGTAAATAATAATAAAATTATTTTATAGTACATAAAAGCCTGAGTGCTTTTTAATATAATAATCATTTTATTCATATCTGCAAATAAAATATGTTTACACGTAAATATTGACACCACCCCAATCGGCATATATCGCCATGTTAAAACATTTTTTTTAGTTTGATTTTCTTGAAAGCGTGTTTATTTTGTTATTAAACTATTATTTAAATTGATATTTGCAGCTACGCTTACTCCGAGTTGCGATTAAGTCGCCATCACATTATACCCTATGTTGGCATAGCACGTAATTTACAGTCGTTTTTTTTTTTGTATAAAAATATTACTAAGATAACCTATGCTGCCTCGACTCTACTCGACTCGACTCGACTGATTTGAGGTCTAAAAAGACTAACAATATATTTGGATTAGTTTTTCTAATATCAACACTAACCAAGTTATACAACCATTGTGAAACCATTAAAATATGAGGCCACAAAGGCTCAATCATAGCTCAAGTATAGAGGCGTTCAGTTGAAAGTTCCTCAGAATTGGGCCCTCACTTAACCTGTTAATACGTATGTTAGTAACATACTCACTTTGTACGAGTTGCTGTACATCAGACTTTAAGTCTTCACCTAACTTTTGTATAAATTACAAGCAATTTATTACTATATATTTTTTTTCCTTTTTGCTCTGGATACTGTGTCGTCCAATTTCCACCCTAAGCCGAAATATTTGAGTTATTTTGAGCTGCGAGACTCAATGCATTCAAATTCCATGTGAATACTCATGAGATATCCAAAGGCTACGTAACTCAAGTCCACATTTAATGCTATCTTAGTAGTTACACTACTAAGACTGCTGCTAGACTAAGAGATGTTTAATTATATAACGAAATAGTCTCATGATCAAAGACCCACCTCGGGACACCAACGTAACTTGTCTTGTAGAGTATGTGCACAAATAAGCTAGACTAGACATCTAGTCTGAATGTAGGCTAAGTTAATTATAAGTATATATTATAAAGGCGTCACGTTAGTAAGTCTTAGTTCATTGATCCAAAATACATATTAATTTTCGTTTTAAGACTATAATAGTCCCTCCTCGTCTTGTGTTAAATACTTAATAAATTCTTATCAATATTTCTGTTTTGAACGTAGCGAGGTTTGAACCCGCACCTCTTGTTATCCGTCCAAAAGGTGCGGATACTAATCTAGCTAGATTGGTTAAATTTTTATACGTTTTTTAAAAATATTTTACTATCTTTTATATGGATTAATTTTTTTTTAATTAATCAAAATTTGTTATTTCATCCTGGCAACGTGCCGTTATAATTTGTCCCTTGAGAGATACCAAATTATATTGAGAAGATAGGTTTATAGATATTCAGTTTATGAGTTTATTTTCCATTGCAGTACCTATAATGATTTATTGTTTCCATCTTCACATGTTTCTCGAATTTAAAAGGATAAGGAAAAATAACCTAATGTCGAGCGATATATGAACAATGAAAATAATTTTAAGTTCAATTATTTGAACTAGATAATTTCAAGTTCTCAGCTATAGTAAACGATATCAGACACGTTCCGAAATCTTGAGTAGCGTTAAGTAATAAAATATAATATATAAAGCATAATTATCAAAAATTGTTGAAATTCAAGTAAATAAACAAGGAAGTGAGAAATAAGTAAACACCTACTAGTCACTTACAATAAATCTAATCTCATATAATATACTTTATAAACAGCTATTTGAATCTATACTTCGTCTCCATATGGCAAAAAAGAATATTGCAATATTCGGGTAATTTATTTGATTTATGGGCTATTACTACGCGTTATTGGAGTTGGTAGAAAAAGGTTAGAAACACCTCGCAGGGCAGAGGACAAAGGTGAAATAATGTTAGCAGTGTTGCCCTAACTACCGTTACGGGAATATAATTTCTTCGCTGGTATCTCAAAATTGGTTGAATAAATTTTTGTTTCGTTTAGATGAAGTTAATGACGCCAGGGAGTTTCAGGCCTGGAAATATGCGTATAGCTGTTATATATATAAACTTATTTTAAGATAATTTTGTAATTTGATCTAGCAAGTTATTATTTTCATGATAATTATTATCCTTTAATGCATAATTCACTATGCTTTTACCTGTTTTTTTTTATATATTATCGTTGGTGACTCAGGTGGACCTTCAGGAAGGTCACGTTAAAAGCACGATAGAGGTGTTCAGGGACCGTAACGTTTGACGCTTCATTTTCTCTGGTGACCCTCGACAAGGATAGAGCATAAAGATAAACAAGATGCATTTATAATGCATTCTATTTCTTAAAAGAGGAAATACTCAATTGAACTATACAATTTTTGTACATTTGTTACGTAAAAATTACACCAATTATGGACAGATTTTAATAATTATTTTTTGATTATGTTTCAGAGATGGCCGTATATAATTTATATGGAAATTAGTTAGTGCTTTATAAAAACGCCAGCAAAAGAAAAAATATATACTCGTATATGTAAAAGCTTGTTATATTTTACAAATCAGTTGTTATCTATCTTAAAGTTATATCTGTTTTTTATTAGTTAACTTTATTTTGTCCATAAATTTGAGCTGCCTACATCTGTAGCGAATTCATAATAATATTATTAATATTGAATCTTGTCTCATAGCTGTTCGCATACCTCCATACTCAACACGTAATTAAAAAGCTTTTAATTTGTTTTAATCTGTACAAAAATACTTCAACACACACGTACGTGGTAATTTCATAGAATTTTCATCACTCAGGTCATGTTGAAATGAGCATACAGACATTAAATAAACGTGTAAAAAATTAATTATAGACATGAATATTTCGCTAAGCCGTTTTAATACGAGTACTGTATAATATATCTTTTTATAAAGTTTTTGAAGGACGTATAGAGGTTCATATATGTACGAGTCGGAGAAGATTTTTTAATATATAGAATATAGAAGAATATAGAATACACTGATAGATAAAACTTCAGATACATAATAAATAATTAAATAGCCTTCAATTTGTAAGACAAGAATGACTAGCTTGGTAATGTTGATAATAAAATTATTTATATAAAAAATGTAGAATTATTGTCAATTTACTCCGTTCTCCATATTCCAGGAGAAATCGAGAGATTGTATGCAGCTACACCGCCAAGAGTTAAAAGCTGCATTTTTCCTCTTGGGCATATGAAAATTATATATAAAACAAATCCGCTGAACGACAGCAAATTACCTCCTACTGAAATTGTAATCGATAATAATCGTGTAGCCTCAATCGAACCACAATGACCTCATATCACTGACACCTCATTAACCTTCAACATATTATATATGTAGACGTACATACATATGTTAAGTACATACAAACAAATTTCCACTAAGTTTAGTATTATATTGAATTTAATTAAATTGTAAGTTGATTCAAGTCAAGAGCTATACCATTCCCTTTTGGCTAATTATAAGATAGATTGGCATTCATAATTACCGGCCTTTGTTTAATTTTCCAAGTCCCTGGAAACTTATTAACTTTGTGTTATGAAACATTTTGATGTTTGAAAAAATGTGATATTATATATATATAGTTTAATATTGAATGTTCCGTTTTTTTTATATATTAAAAGCTTATATTGAAAGAATAACAGTTTCACAATTTTGGCCGTACATATCAAATAAATAAATAGTGTCAAGCTGTATCCTGCTTATAGTAATAAAACTCTCCCTTCTCCACTTCGATTTTCGAAACATTGCAAGCCGTGGTAATTTCTCCTTTGTAAAGAGAATTGATATTTATTTTCCTTAATTAATACAAATAACTATATTGTTTTTTTCTCTTTTAGTAATTAATGATACAATATTAAAACATATAACGTGTTTTATTAGTGTTATTCAATATTAATAAACTTGACTTTCTGTAGATGCTTGACTTGGTGTAGCTTAGTTATCATATTTTAATGATTTTTAAAGTGTTAATCCATGCTAAGGATAGAAAAAATACTTAAAGAAAATATATAAAATTTTAACGCGCCGCTTAAACCCGCACCTCGTAGAAAGCGCAACTAAGCCATGCGGTCTTCCTCAAGCTGCGTCGCAATTCTCATACGCTTTATACTACTCTTAGTCCGTTCAAGTCCGAAATTCCGTACAAAATTGAAACTTCACTTCCGCTTGGTAAAGAATTATTATCATTACTCAGATCTAGTGAGAAAAAATACAGTTTTAAATTATGATAGTGAACACACAATGCCTTCTATCCAAGCGGTAAGCTGAGAACGGAGAGTCCTTACACTAAGTACACTGCCCGACCTGACTGACTGACATAAAACAAACTGAAAAAAAAACATAATAAGGATATTAGTAAAATGCACTATATAAAAACCATCCATATATTCTCATAGTCAAGTAGCGTGACCCCTCCGTGCTCCGTCACGCTGCCGAGTTCCAGACTTATTGCTCCAAGTTGTTAGATTTTAGCCAACATTTTTACAGTGACATTGTAAATGTAAAAGTTTTCATGTTCAGAACGTGTTATTTTATTTGGTATGAAATGTTTTTATATTGGAATATGATCTGGGTTAAATATTTGTATATAACATTTAATTTTTATTTGATTTTAAAAACGAATAAATTGATACGTAGCTTGTTGATGATTGTGGTGCTTGGATCATGGATTGGTGATTTTTGATTAGATCTTTACTGGAGAGAACAAACTATTTTCAAATTTTCATTCTGGTAATAATCGAGCGGCGTTGATTTCCGCCATACTGTGAGATGAAAGTCTCTGCTATACACATTCTGAAATTATTTACAGTAATTGTTTTTAGCTTAAGAGTTAAAAAAGTCGGTCAAAAGTGTTATCGGTCCCAAAAACGTGTGAAAACATATAATTTTATATATTAAGGAAGTGGAAAGGCTCGAACCCTCCTTGATTTAAAGAACGCTTCGTCACGGCAGTAAGTTTGAGACTTATTGCCTCAAGTTGCCAGATCCTAACAATTCTTACCAACTTTCTGATTCAGAATGTTAGTGGCAGCAAATTTTTTACTGTTTTAGATGTAATTAAAGAAAGTTGAACCTCGTTAAGCTGCTTTAACTTGACGACGGAAAAAGATTACACGATCCACTTTTAAATGGTGTTTTTATGTCATTTGAAAGATCTTTTCTAAGTTTTCTTTTAATTGACTTTTAAATGTATAGCTTCTAAGTTTTCCGTTTATGTTAAGTAATCGATTTAAATGTGGGACGTTAGACGTTCAATTTAACACTACAAGTTAAAATATTTTATAAATTATTATTATAATGTTTTGTGTGAAATAGATAGGCCACGGTGAAGTAGCAGCACAGCATCTGACTTTGAACGTAGCGGTTATGAATTCCATTCCTTGATAATAAGACACGTAGCAGTGTTGAGTTCCGCCATTCAATATGCAATATATCGACATGCGGAGAGTAGAGAACAGAATGTCCTAATACAAGTTTTTCTCTGCCTATATATGCATTTGGCTACAAAAAAAGGTTTGTGTATAGATACCTACTATAAAACGGGTTTCCTTTTTTTATATAATCAGAGAGATCCAAGTAATACACCTTTAATCGATTTTCAATATACATATTATTCTACAAATCTCTACTTCGAAATATATTTTTGTATATTTATCACAATATCATAAACTATATTGAACTACATAATTTAATTATAAAATAATTTATATTATAATTTAAATTTAATGTTCCTATATATCCTTTGTTATCCCTTTTAATACACTCGCAACGAAATGGCTGCTACTTATTTGGTTCCCCTCCTTTTATTTCTGTCATAACTTGTCATTCCCACAATTATTGTATAATTAATGTACTAGAAACTCCGCTCGTAAATGTTCTTGAACATACCTAATGTAAGTATAGCGAATGATAGTCGTAAAGACGTGTTTTCACTAAGCCTATGCTACACTGTACTATATTGTAATGAAATTATGTATAACATACGATTAAATAGATGAATAAGCTTAAAAGGCCTTGGTATCCGCCAGTCAATACTTAATATTTTTGTTCAGAGAACAGAGTGTATGGACACTATGTTATGTCTGACTACCTTGTGATATATTAAAATTCTTAAGACAGAAAATAGAAAAAAAGCCAGACTAGAAAATAAGCTAGACATGTTAAAGATGAATACTAAGTGGCGTGGATTGGAGTTTTGGGAATATTTGTAGATTTATTATTATATATTTCATAATTCAAGTTTTATTTTGATTGCGGTTTGATCAGTTAATTTATATATTAAATGTAATTATTATGAAACACTAGCTACGCCTGCAACTTTGTGTACGGGGGAAAGTTTCGTCAGTTTCGTCTTAATAATACTTAACATTGATATATTTTTTTTTATTTATCACCCCATGGAAATAAAACAAACTCTAATTATTAAAGAAATTTTACGATGGTACAAAAGTGAAAATTACACTTGAATTGGTTAAGCCGTTGCTGAGATAAGTGTGCACAAACACACAGACACATAGGCAAAACATTAAAAACACTGTTTTGTGTACTATGACGTTGATAAATGTCCCCAATAATAATTGTTTTTAATATTATATACCTTCCACATTCAGATTTTAAAATAACTACAAGTTTAGGAATATTTGTAATATAAAATGGTCCCGCACTCGTATATGAATATTTATATAAGCTAAATTATGTTCTCTTTGAAAAGTATCGTTTTTCACAGATTTCCCCAAATATAATATGTGTAATATGCATATATTATACATATAAATATTCTTATAATATATTCTATAAAATATATACTATATTGCCTATATATTGCTACACAATTTCCTTTATTTTACATTAAAAAGCTAAATAAAATTATGTAGAAGTGAAGAAAATTGTCCTGGAGATTAGCCCAAAAAAATAAAGACAAACAGACAGACAAAATTATATAAAAATTTAAGTGAAAACTTTAAGTGAAGTGAAAAATTTAAGTGAAGACGTGTAAATAACTTATTGTGTTGATTTAAAAGTTTGATTATTGCTGTTCTCCAGAAGACCACAGACCTGGCTATTTGACACTAATTTCAACTTGAAACTTCACATGATTTCGAGAAAATTGTCTTGAGAGACATACAGACACACAGATTGACGGATTACAAAGTGATACCATTAGGGTTCCGAGATTTCCCCTCGTGGTACGGAACTCCAAAAAACTTATACGTAAAATACATGCATATTAGTATTACAGGTCGCTAGTAGATAAATAATAATAATTATAGCAAAACAAATACATTGGAGAATCAACCTAATAAATTCACAAAGGGCTTGTTTGAGGGAAGCTTCTATATTAAAGTGAAGGGACGTTAACCATAATGATTGTCATTTAATTTTTAAAATCTGTAATTTTGAAAATAAACTGAAAATTTATTGATTAAATAATCAATTAGAATTTATTACAAAATGTTAGATTTTTTATTGTCTGTATATATGTAAATAAATGTGTGTTTATTACCAACTTCTTTTGTAAATAGAGTTTGTGACGTTTATGTGAGGAAAAAATGGCTGCATCGCCGTAATAAGATTCAGATAAGATTGTTTTGTCATTTAAATAGAAGAGGTAGTGACAAACTAAATATTAAATTCTAATATCGTTTATTTATTTTTTACTTTCCAATTGAATTGACTTATATATATTTTTGAATCAATGTAGGAAGCGAATTGTAGCGCAGTTAGGAAAGCGATTTTAAGTCATTACATAGCTCGTTGTGGCAAACCCAAGTATCTTGTGAGATAACGCTACAAATTTCGTTGGTAAATATAATCGTCTGATTTTAATTTTATCTAACTTTTACTTACACCAATCACTTCATTTGTATACTGAAGACAAACTCGGACGAATGGCGGATAAGCTATATTTTTCTATTATATTAAAACTCTAAACTCTAAATTTGTACAGTTTTGGTCTTAGACTATAATGTATAGAAAAATGTAAAATTTCATCTATCCTTAGAAATAATACATACGAACCCCAAGCCAAGCCAAGTGTGAGAGCTAATTCGCTATAAATTTCGCATTTCGGGCAGAACTGTCTTCAATCATTCATAGCCGACCTGACATCTTATTTCCGTACACTGACTAAGCATAGTATTATTACTTTAGATGCTTTTGAACTATATACATAAATATTAAGTTCATAATATATATCATTTATAAAAGGGATTATAAGATATTGAACGCCATCATGGCGCATTAACACATTTGACAGTTCTCACGATGCGTGTGAGTTTGATTCTCAATCGAGGCAATATGTATGGAATCGGACTTTATCACTCAAAATATATAGGGAAAAAAAAATTGGGACAATATGGGCAGCGTAATTTTTTAAATCTAGATTTTAACCGCTATTCGGAAAAAGTAATATTTTTAGGGCTTTATGCCATTTCCAAGGCAATAAATAACCTTCATAACTACGACGACAAGAGCTAGGCAATATTTATATTATAAATATATAATATAAATGTATAATATAAATGTGTATCACAATATGTCATTTGAGAGAGAACTTAAGAGAAGAATCTTCTTATTAATTTACAGAAATTTGTCAAAGGATAAAACACGAGAAAAAAAATAAAAACTAAGGGAAATTTTTCATATATAAATTTAAAATAGAAAAGTGTGAAACAAAATAGTATTAGAATTTTTAACAGTCAAGTGCAAAAGTTTCTGAAAGGTTGGCAACGCATCAGCAAATTCAAATAAAGATGCATATTTCATGAGTACAGCCATCTATTTTACTTACACTTTCATAAAAAAAAGTAACCGCACATTTTGTGCCATAATTTTTTTAACCAATAAAATAAAAAAGTATACAAAATAATTGAAATAAACATATTAGTTAAGGTTGTGTTATGAAGAATGGTAGCACCTATCGCAAAGAAAGCTAAGTATAATAATTAATGACAATTTTATTTCTATAGTTATTCGCGGAAAATAATGAGTTTTCGTTTCAATAATAATTTATTTGAATAGTGAATAAAATAATTATTCGTTAGTTGATTAATCATCAAAAATAAGACTGGGAAAAACAATCTTAAATAAATTTATTACCTGTGCTTAGTTATATATTTAAAAAGATCGTTACGGCACAGCAACTGCTTGTAAACACGACGGCTAGTGGGTTCGATTCCTACGCGGGGAGAATATTTTTTTTTACTTTATTCGCTCTGGAAACAAGGCAAAAGCGCGGCGTTAAGTTTTACACTACTCAACACGCAATGCTTCGAAAGGCGGAAAGCGGGAAACGGAGTGTCTTAACACTAAGTTTCTTGAGCCTACGGTTCCCTCTGCCTTCCCTGCTATGTGTGGGATAATGATAAAAGATAGAATAGTGACTGACTTATAGATCAATGTATACACCACACGGTGATGTATACACCACTTACCGTGAATTTTGATCAATCGGCAATGAGCTCTCTGAGACAAAATCAATGGTATTTTGTAAAGCACTTCAATTAGGTATATAAGGGCCGTCGTAGTGAAGTGAAACAGCGTCGGATTGTAAACGCAATAGTTATAGATGGTCTACATTTAGGGGGATGATTTACTTTTATATTTTTCCCCGTTATGATAGAGCCAGACACAGAGACACAGTGTAACGTTGAATTCTGTCACTTAAGAAAGCTTAAAAAAATAGACATGTATGAAACATAAAAAAAGCCAAAATGTAACACAGTTAAATGTCAAAATTCTATCAATTATTTCGGACAAACGTTAATTAATATTAAGTTATAAAAATATCGTTCTTATTAATAAAAACATCAAATAGAAACGTTTAATATTATTAAAAAGAACATTAAGACAAAAGTAAAATATAATATAAAAAAATTCTTCATCTGTTACTAAAGTACAGAAAAGTTATTTCATTACGTTGGACTTATTCCGTGGAGCTTAGTATGCGAATACCAGTTCCAGAAGTTACTCTATTAAGTGCCCATAGACAAAGTTTGTATGTTTTAGGTACAATATAAAATCTTTGTTAAGTATCATTATTGAGCTTAGAGCTTTAAATAGTTATAGTCGAATAAATTGTTATATAAATAAGTTAATTAAGCTTAAGACTTGGCAGACGTGGGGCAGTGCTCGCAGCATCTGGTTGTAAATGAGGTTTGAAGAGGAAGCGTGGCGTTGAGTTCCGCCACTCATCGCGTAATACAATAATACAACATCTCAAAAATTGGTCGAAAAGTAAGGAATGGCATCCTGTCCTCCTGTCCAGGTCTCATTTATAGCGACTTGTTTATCCAAAGTTTATTATCAAAATATATGCAAATAAAATGTGGCGATAAAGCTATATTTCTTATGGAATCATTATTGATAACAGAATAACACAGTTTCATAATATTCATTAAGCGCGGCGTTGAGTTCTGCCATGCCACGGAGAACGGACTATCTTAGCAATGAGTTATTGTTTAGACACACTATTGCCCTACTGTAGGGTAACCAGGGATAGTATGGAGTATATAGATACATAAAATTTTTATAAAATTTATTAACATGACCACGAACCATTAAGTCAAGTAATAAATTAAAAACAAGCACTAAAATCTCTTTACACCTCGCCATATTGAATACGTATAAAGTTTTATACCTCGTAAAACTTCAGTACTAAGATCAGACAAGAATAATTTTATTGGCAACATCTCTTCAATTTCTTGTTAACAAGCTTTAAAATTTTAAATTTGGTGGACGCTTTTATGTAATTGTGCTGTATTTTTTTATTTAAGCGAGCTTATAGCTTGAAGTTTTATTTACGTTTGTTATAAAACGTAAAATAAAGTGATCTCTGGAATATCAAAAAATCTTCTCTCGCTGCTCTTCATCACATCTCTGGGTTACTATATGCTGCATGCCAAACCAATGTCGCTCAGTAACGGAAGAGTTAAATCACAATTCTTTTTATTAAAATTGCCCAAAATAATTGACTTACTTCCATTTCATCCGTTACATATTAATTTTTCATAATTTTGAACATGCTCTATAAATAGTCGGTCATATTCATAGCTATTATAATATATATTTTTAAAAAAACAACAACTACCCTGCAAGATAAAGCTGAACTGAAACATACTATTAGCAAAATAAATATTTGTACTAATATTTCTTATTAATAACTATTTATTCTCATTCTAGAAGAATAGCATATAAATGAACAGTACGTAGGTAAAAAAAATAAACAACTGATGTTTCATCATGAATATAATATAACATAATACAGCTATATTATCAAATGTAATATACAATATATTTGTTCACATTTCTCATAATCGGATTACCGAAACGGACCGTTTTAATATTTTATCGCTAAGTAGATTGAAAACGAATTGTCTCCGTGTTTATCCGATTACTAAAACTCGTTTTTGTCCATCCAATGTAATGAGGTCGTAGATAACATTATAAAAATGTTATGCTTCTCGATTCTATATAAATCGATTTTGGATACAATTCGACAATATAAAGCATACCTTTGTTAATAATTAATAATACATCCAGTTGTTTTATTAATAGAAATTTGGTGAGCGGACAAAATATGTGATCCTAAGTACTTCCCTCGGAATATGAACCTATGATCAATTGTATAGAGTACTTACTTTTCTTTTACATTATAAAGGAGTCTAAAGTTTCTTTGTGAATAATCATTTCAACTTAAAGAATAACTTTTTAAGTAGGTAAATGAAAGCAGTTTTGAGTCCATCGTGGCGTACCGGGACAGTGTCTGATTGTCAATGGGATGGTTGTGGGTCGTGGGATCCATTTTTTTTCTTCTTCTTCTGACGGCTTTGTAAGACTACACAGCCCAGTATCACTGCGACCATCTATTGTGATCTCCGCATACTACAGTTCACAGTTCAGGTTGGTTTCTGTAAAGAATTGCAGTATTGTCTAGGCTGTGAGGGCCTTCACCTCATCTGGGTACATTTGATTACTGGATACGTTTCTCCGGGATAGAATTACGCCGTCACATTAGTGATGGACATTCAGTGAGAAGATGAAGAGATGTGTCTTCATCCTCATTGCATATTCTACATTGATCGATCCTACAAACTAGTTTCTCTCGGTTTATCCTGCTTTATACGATAAAGCGTGAAGCTAAAAAAATCTTTACAAAATAACCTAAATTCTATTTAAATATTCATAAAATAAGTATTTGTCCACAGTTGTATCACGATGACACCAAGTTATTTTTCAATTCCCCAGATCTCTGCGAAACGATCCAAGCACGTTGTTTAAATGGTGATTACGAACGCTGAACTTTATTATTGCTAGAGCGTAACTCGATTAACTTTGTTTCGTAGAATAGAAATATTTTAATGGCAACTGTTATTTTATTGTTATTGCAACGAATTTTAAATTCAAAGCTTTCAGTTTAAAGCTTAATGAATGTCATTTACAAATATAGAAATTATTCATAGACAGACATTGGATATTTCGTTTTATATTATAATCTGTAACGTGTTTTATTTCATACAATATTCACTTATTTATTGGATACAGGTATCGCAACAATTCATAAATTTAAGATAAAGATATATTAAAAGCCGTTACAGCACAGTGGCAGCGTCTGTCTGTAACGCGACGGTTGTGGGCTCAATTGCCGCTGGAGATTTATTCTCATTTCCCTCGCTGTGATAAACACGCTAGGTCTAAAAAAGCGGAGAGTGGACCACAGAGTGCCTTTACGTTCGTTGCCTACCATGCTACATGTAAGATATAACGTAGCTAAAAAAAAATACAAAAATATTTTTTTTTATGAGCAGTATTAACAGCATCAATAGTGACACATTTAATATTGATAATGAGAAAACAAAATAATAATAATAATAATAATGTAAGGACTAATTGACTGTAGTGTCTGCATTAATTTCCGTATTAATGTTGTTACCCATATGTTTTTTTTTAGTACAATAAAGAATATTATATTTTGAATATATGTCATAAATTTCCCCAGTCTATAACACAAATATTTAGAGTTCCCTAGCTAAATGGCAATGTCTGTCTGCTGTCTGTCTGTCTGTCCGTCCGTATGTCACAGCTACCTTATTTTATTTTAAATCTATAAAGAGTAGAACTTACGTCGTAGCAACACTTTTGAAGTAATTAAACACTTCCGAATCCTACAAGGAGAAGAAATTATATAAATCCTAGAAATTCTTACAATAAATATATTATGTAGAGAACAATTCATCTAAAGATTCTAAATTTCATAAGATATTTTATATCTTGCATAAGGGATTTACGCCGCAATATCTCACCTGCAGCTGAATATATAATAATAATAACCCCCCACGGAAATTGACCTTGTCGTGGTGGTGGGGCTTACGGGGAGGAGATACAATATTTTTAGACCATTCATCAGGTCTGTAATCATAATTATATGCTACTACTATGCCAATAACATCTAGGCATACCCTCCCTAAACAAACAATTCCCAAACCCTTTAATTTTATGGAGTTACAATGGATAAAAAAGTATACAATTTGCGGCCGCTGCCCGGGGGTCGCCGGGGCGCATCTGGAGCCGATGCTGGATGCTCCAGAATGCGAACCATCGGCGGTATGGAGTTGAGCAGGCGGACTCCTACCGACAAGGATGTTACAGCCGAAATCATCAGTCATCCTGCATCATCACCAAATAGTCATTATTCATCCTCATATTCATCATCATCCGAATCACATCAGGCAATAGATGTTGTCCAAGGGGCAAAAGCCAAAAATATTGGACCCACTATCGCTAAAGTTTGTGCGAGAAAACAATGGACAATTGAAATGAATACGTTCATATGGCGCACTTACCTCATCGTAAGTAAATTAGAAACTATTTCACGAGGTTATTTAAATTCATTACATCAATCTTTTATCCAAAAATACCCAGAAATGCAAGCTACGAAACAGAGAATTAGTGATCAGCGTAGAGCAATAGTGAAGAATAAATTACTTTCCGAAGATATTTTATCTAACATAAGAAAAGAAGTTTCCATAATACTAAATTTTAGCACAAACTCAACCCAAACATCAGATTTTCAAACCCCAAATTTAAAACAGGCTGAAGGTAGGATGAGTTGGTCAAATAATATTAATGAAGCTATAATACGTATTTACTTTCAAATAACTGATTTAGAAACTAACAAAACAGCATACCGTAAAAAATTACACAATTCCTTCGTTGAATCATTTCCCCATCTTGCCCATATATCAGAACAAAGACTAGCGGATCAACGTAGAGTAATTTTAAATAACAAAATGGTGTCTGATGATAGAATACAAGAAATCAAAAATCAAGTAGAAATTGAAATTCAGAACAAGTCACAAATTAATTCAAAATGTAATAGGCGGACCACTCATATCCCGAACAATATATTAAATACTTTACAAGAAAATACAGATTTTGCTGCCCCAGCATGCACCGAATCTATTGAACAAAGTAATGATCTTCAACCTTATAAGTTAAAACTATAAAGAGATAGAACAACAATTTTGCTTAGTATTGGAAAGATTTAAAAACACTGACCCGGTTTCAAGGCCTCATCTTCCAAAACAAAAAACGTCTAGAAAATTTGCAACAATAGTAGATTATTTAAATAAAAATGTAATTCCTAAATTTATATCAGAAGAACAAGATTTCATAACTTTCCAAACAATAATATATGTAGCAGCCTATACTGCAATCATTAGCAATGGTGCAAAAATTAGAACAGACAAAGATAATGAACCACGACATAATTACAAACCGAAATGGCAAATAAGATTAGAAAACAAAATAGCTAAGTATCGACGTGAAATAGCACAATTGACACAATATATGAATGGAAACAGAAGTAAAAAAATAATCACACATCTCGAAATAATTAAAAGTAAATATCAGAAACACGCCCACACGAAGATTTAAATAAAGAAATTAATCATTTCTTGGATACTCTAAAGCAAAAACTAAATACAGCATCTAGCAGATTGAAAAGATACTTAAATTGTACAATTAGGAAAAATCAAAATTCACAGTTCATTAAAAACGAAAAAGGATTTTACAGAAATATTACAAATCAAACACCATTCGTAGAAAATAAAAATACACCGACAAAGAAAGTTTACAAAATTTTGGGCAGATATATGGGAAGTGCCAATTGTACATAACATAGAAGCTGACTGGATTCAGAGTGTTGAGAATGCAACTACAGATATCCCAGATATGGAATTCCAACAAATAACAATAGAAACATTAACACAGGTGATTAATCGATCGCATAATTGGAAGGCTCCTGGAACTGACTACATTCATAACTTTTGGTATAAAAAATTCACTTGCATTCACCCGTACTTACACTATCACTTCAATTCATTTATGCAATTTCCACAGACCATGCCAGATTATGTTACACAAGGGGTTACTTATATGTTACCTAAATGCAAAGACACACAAAATCCATCTAACTACAGACCGATAACTTGCCTTCAGACTGTTTACAAATTTTTACAGCATGCTTAAGTGAATCTATTTACAACCATTTAGATAAGTATAATGTACTTGCAGAGCAACAAAAGGGATGCAGAAAGAACAGTCAAGGATGTAAAGAGCAGTTAATTATAGATTCTATTGTTTTAAATAACACATTTAAGAAGAAGCACAATATTATATAGCATGTTTATAGATTACCGCATTCGATTCTGTACCTCATAGCTGGCTGCTATACATCTTGCAACTATATAAAATTCACCCCAAAATCATATCATTTTTAAAAACTGTTATGGAACATTGGACAACAATATTAAAACTCAAAACCTCAACTTCCACAATTACAACTGAGCCCATTCGTATATTACGTGGAATATTTCAAGGAGATACCCTGAGTCCCTTATGGTTTTGTTTGGCTTTGAATCCATTGTCAAGCTTACTAAACAAGCTTGGAATAGGATATAACTTAAAAACTATTGATAGTGAATATATTCTATCACATTTGCTATATATGGATGACATAAAACTATTTTCTAATAATAAGAATAACCTCTTTAAGTTAGCGGACATAACTCAACAATTTTCAAATGATATAAGTATGCAATTTGGAGTAGACAAATGTAAAATATTATCAATAAATAAATGTAAAATAGAGAGTCACAGTTACACACTAAAAAATAATGATACAATAGAGTCAATGGATGACGGTGAAATTTATAAATATTTAGGTTTTAACCAGTGTAGAAGAATAAAACAAACAGAAACAAAGGTAGAGCTAATGCAGAAATTTAGACAAAGATTAAATCTTATTTTAAAATCCCATCTCTACTCTAAAAATACTATAAAGGCTATTAATACATTTGCAATTCCAATTCTTACATATTCCTTTGGAATAATAAACTGGTCTCAAACTGATTTAAAAAAGCTACAAGGGGTAATTAACACATCCTTGACAAAATATAGAAAACATCACCCGAAATCATCAATAGAAAGACTTACACTTCCTCGTCGAGAAGGTGGAAGGGGAATAATAGACATCCAAAACCTACATAACAAGCAAATTAGTACTTTGAGAAAATATTTTTATCATAAATCACAAATTTCATCTCTCCATAGACAAGTAACAAAAATTGACAAACATTATACGCCATTAAATCTTCTAGATACAGGAATACAAACAAATGAAACATCTACACAATTACAGCAAAAAATAGCAAGATGGCAAGAAAAGTCTCTTCATGGGAGACACCGAACTGATCTGAACCAGACTTATGTTGACAAAAATACGTGGAACGAATGGCTCAGGCGAGGTTTACTGTTCCCAGAAACAGAGGCTTTTATGCTTGCTATACAGGATCAAGTCATTCCTACCAAAAATTATAAAAAATACATTACTAAAGTAATAACAGAAGGTTCTGATTTATGCAGACATTGCAATAGCTCATCTGAAACTATTCAGCACATAACAGGCGCTTGTAAAGGATTAGCACAAACCGACTATAAGCATAGACATGATCAAGTTGCATCAATCTTACACCAGCATTTGGCACATAGTTATAAATTTATAGAGCAAAAAGTACCCTATTATAAATATAAACCAAATACAGTTCACGAAAATAGCCATTACAAACTATATTGGGATCGGACCATTCTGACAGATAAACAGTACATTACAATAGACCAGATATCACCTTGTACAATAAAATTTCAAACACCGTATACCTTATTGACATAGCTGTTCCTAATTCTCACAATATTCAATCTACCCTCGCTGAAAAAATTACAAAATATCAGGAACTAGCATTGGCAATAAAAAGTCAATGGAAAGCAGAAATAGTTCATATAGTGCCAATAGTTATATCCACAACAGGAATAGTACCCAATACACTACACAATAGTTTAGATATTTTAAAGATTCCCCATATGATTATTAACACTATGCAAAAAGCAATCATACTAAACACTTGTCGCATAACTCGTAAATTCTTATCAACATCATCTGTAGACGCAGTTGCCTCTATAGTTGCCAGTTGCCTCCACTTTTTATAGATCCCGCAAATAGCAGGATAAGGCACTGGGAACCGTGGGCTGAAGGAACCTAGTGTTAAACTTCGTATTTGAAATACATAGACAGTTATTTGAATGATTTAAAAAAGCAAGAAACACAAGATATATGCCAGTGAAAACAAATGAAAAAATAATACTTCTCTTTTTTCAAACTGCATTTGTTACTTGTTTCAACAAGATTTCTGGCACGAACACGGGTGAAGTATCACAGGCCTTTTACGATAAAAGTTTCCTTTATTTACCATTACTTCCATGTAACAATGCTAGACTCACGTTGTTTAAGTTATTTAAATCATTACTTATATATTAATATAATAGAGAGTATGTTTGGTTTAACGTGCTAGTATCGGGAACTAGTGGTTCGAATAGAAAAAAAAATATAGGATAGAGCATTTTTAAAGAAAGGCTATATTCAAATAATTTCACTAACTAGTGAAAATCACAAGACTAACATAAGTTAATTTTTAAATTTATAGAAACTTATGTACCTGATAAAATCATCGACGTAAAAAATATGCATTGACACGTCATTGTGGTCTTCACGTTTGAGATATATACATACTATATAATTAATAATATTCCGTGGCCGTTTTTACCTTTTAATAAATATCTTAAGCTTTTCTTAACTTATTTATTTCAGAAAGAATTTAACGTCAATAAAGTTTGTACTCGACTTTGCACCGGAATTTAAAAGCTGTACTTTGTCTTCACAATGAAAATTAAAAAAATTACTCCTATAAGATGTATTGAACATACAACTAATGCCTTTAAAATCTGATGCTCTCCAGCAACACGAAGATATCACAAATCAATAAAGCATATAAAATTGTAATATCATTCAACTATACTAGCATTCCTAACAAAAACCTTCAAGAGTCTCTATGATAAAAGCGTCTACAGCATGCACTAAGAAAGTACTTATACGTAATTACAGATCTTTAAAAGGCTTTCGAATCGAGATCCACTGAAAGCAAATGGCTACTTCCCACTTTAAGTAGTTAAGAGTTACTCTATAGTCTATAAAGACCATTGGCGGTTAGAAAATAGTAGGAAATTAGTATTAAAAAGGTATATTATTTCCTTGGTAATCTGTTTTTAATGTAATTATAGTGTAGGTAGGGTTTGCAAGTGAGGATTGTGGGTGAAATCTCACTCAGGAGACTTTTTCTTCATCTTCACGCTGTATCCCGCCTATGGCAGGTTATGTAGAGAGTATCTAGTGTCAAGACCCTCCGTTCTCTGTTTTCCGTGACATAATTTGAGTATTGAGTATTGTGAGGTGGATCTAAACGTCGTGGTTTGTCTTGCCAAGGTGAAAAAATAAAAATAATCCAACTCTCCGTGTGAGAATCGAACCTGCAACCATTGCGTTACAGTCAGACACTTTCGCCACGATGGTTTCAATCTACTTAAAATATATGTTTTATTAAGTGTATAAATTAAATTAAATTTATATTTGGTTTAAGCTTACTTTCCTTATAATTAAAAACATAACTTAAAGTTAATGCGGAACAATAAGTAAAGAAAACAGGCGTAACTCGTAATCGCTACACGCAATCAAAGTTCTCAATAGTTTGTACCCAGCTGGCCCGACGCCAATATAACTGCTCAAGCTAATTCTTTGGCCCACGTATGTACTTACTGTATATAGAATATATCTAAGATAATTTTAATAAGTCAAAAATTGTAAAATTTCAACTGATGTATAATTTTTGTTATTGTTTTAAAAGGTTTATATTAAATAAAAAAAATGTTTTGAAAGAAATCCCTAAATCCCGAAAAAATATGTCGATTGATTTATCCAAAACATGTAAAACACAGCCAACGGGGAAAATAGTGGGAGACTGAGTATTTAATGCTTAATAAGAAGCGTTTCAGTGCTTTACTGTAAGTATGAAGTATGAATTTCACCGCTCGAACACGCATTCAATGGACAGCCTCGTCAGACAGACGGACATCAACACGTCTACTCCCATTAATAATTTGAAATAAACGAGATCTTGTCTGTTGATACTAGTATGTTATGTGTGATGTGTGTGTATTGTGTGTGTGTGTGTAAATGAATAAGTAAATATATGAAAAATAAGATTATAAACGTATATTATAGTGCACAGTTCACCAAAAATATAGACTAAATATACATATACTCCTCTATATTTAGCCTATAATAAATCATAATTCAAAAATAGTAATACGATAAATCCGATTACTGATAAGCTTTAAGTAAGAAGACAAAGTAAAAAGACTTATAAAGAGTACTCAACTCTTTATAATATATTTTGTAATCCCCTTTTATTCTTAAGCGCTATTTTATATTTTATTACTTCTACATCAACAATAAATTGCTTTTTCATGAATAAAATTTCAATTTACATTAGTTTTTCAGTTGATCCGCTGGGAACAGTCACGTTGTACTGTTAGAATATTAACTATATTTATAATGTTGCAGTTGAAATAAAAAATTATCACTTTTGAAATAAAGTATATATTATGACGAATAATCTTAGAATATATGAAAGGCCAAGTGCAAGTGGAGCTTGCGCATAGAGGGTTCCGTGCTAATTTTATTATTGTAAAAACGGGAAATTTATTATTATATATACTTTATTGCACAATTAAAAATATATATATAATAAGCAGGTAATATAGTAATAAAGTTTGTAAAGGTGAACTTATCTCTAACAGAGATTTATTTCAGCCAACCTCTGGAAGTGGGTGAAGGCGATAAAAATAGCAGGGCGACGGAAATGTGCAATACATATGTAGATGTAAATTTAATTTATAAATACATACATACATATACCTACATACATCGTTATACAAGATTTTACTTTTTAAGTGCTGTCTGAAGGCTGAATAAGATGTTGTTTCGTTCTAGATTTAAATGATGTTAATGACTGGTTCTCTTGTACTGGCTTGGGAAGTTTGTTCCAAAGCGATGTGAAACTATACATATATTAAGCTTATAGTTCTGTAAAAATGAAACAATCTTCGTAACTTTTGATTGCATTAACTTGTAAGTTTAATTGTTTCTATGCGCAAAGGGACATAGACTTTGATATTTCATTTTGATCTCAGCTTGATACGTCCAGTTGATCTTAAGAAAAGTTATGACAGACGAACCGATACAGACATACAACATACATAGTCAACAAAGTGATACTATGAGGTTTCGATATGTTTTTGTATCATGAAACCCTAAAAATTGTATATCTTCTTCAATTATAAAAATAGATAATTATTATTTTAATTATTATTTTATAATTATTATAAATCAGATAATTGAAACTAAATATCGGATCGATAATATATAACCAGTATAAAAATGTCAATAAATTACTTTAATTAATTTATAAAAAACTTCAAAATATAGTTTTCAAACCGTTTCCTTATTTACACTCCAATAATAAATACGTTTTTAAAAAGAGAGTCCCTACGTTCTCTCCATTTATATATCTTTTAACATAATAAGTTAATATTGCATAATAATAAAAACCTTACAACCTATTAAGTGATTTAAGCTGGAAGAGAAGTGGAGTATTATTCAAATATGAACAATATAATGCAGCGTGCACCGCCCACTAGGAATTTCGCCTGTAAATGGCTTATTAATACGTAAATTGTGGTTCATTTGGTTGATTACAGTTTTCCTAAGTGCCTTCTTGCTCCACAACGGATGTTAATCAAAAATTTTAGTAATTTATGATGGTCTGTTGATGAATGCTACTTAATTTTAGTGAATACCATATATATTATAATTGAAGTAATCACAGTCGTTTCCTGTATATATGCAGTATAGGCAAACTAAATTTTGTACTAAGTCATTATCATTTTTCCCAGCTGGATTATTTCATAGCATTTCTTAACATGCTAAATAGCAATTACAGTTACAAATACAAATTTTATGACCTACTAGAATCGATATATATCTTTCTATCAACTTTCCGCCCGTTGATAAAATTTAAGTGTATTGTAGTCAAGAATTTATTTAACATTACCAACGTATGACAAGTGTTGCACATTTTTCTCCTCTTCTCTTTCAAGATTGTTTTATATATTTGTTAGGTTTTGGAAAATAGGGTTAATATAAATTATGAATACGGTTGTCTCACTGATTAAATAGAATAAAAGCGACAAAGTTTATTAAATTGGATAGTAGTCCCTGACACGGCATTAAGGCTGGACCTTGTACTTTTGATGGAAGATAAGGAGTAAAGTGGGAGTGACCAAACAAAAGTGAGTTTTATCACACATTTGAATATATTATGAATCCTTAATTAAAATGACAATTTCTATGCTTATTATGTAAACATTACTCTAAGTTAAATTAAATTTCATGTATCAAAATTAGTTCAGAAACATCATCATAGCTTTAATTTATTAGAACTATGCAAATATTTATATAGTGCAGTGCAGTAATAGACTTAGACTACCTTTACTTGGTATCCTTGGTAGCAAAATGGGTAAATATACAAAATTCCTTATTCTAAAAGCAAATGTTAGAAATTCTGCCGCATATGGCAGGTTGAACAGAGAGAATGTAAAGAAGACATCGTGTATTGGTAAAATCTAACGCCACGACGTATCTTACCAGATTGTGATCACAGGAATATATTTTTTAAATATATTATTCTTTTCATCTCCTCATATATATATATATATATATATATATATATATATATTATATATATATATATATATATATATATATATATATATATATATATATATATATATATATATATATATATATATATATATATATGTATATATGTATATATATATATATATGTATATATATATATATATATATATATATATATATATATATATATATATATATATATATATATATATATATATATATATATATATATATTAGATAATCTATGTGTATATATATATATATATACATCTAAAGTGAACCATTGCATGCATCGTCACCACTAAGCGAAGATGGTTCATTGGCTCATTGGTGATGGTTTCTTAAATCATTATCAATATTACCTTATATTACCTGTTACCATGTTACCTATCATATTACCCAATATTCCTTCCATTTCCCATATAAACCAACATAATCCGAACGCAATTCTGTTAACAATACTAAGTTTGGTAATGAATTTCGAGTTCCTTTGTAAAGAACGAAGGCACATTTTATCGGACATGACAAAGTGGGAACCTCATCTGTTATCGTCAACTGCCAATGGAAGGCGTTGACCTGATGAATATAAGATTAATTGATGTCTACATTGAGAGAATGTATCGGAAGGGTTGGTAAAAAAATCTGATTTGTCAGGTTATATAACACAATTACTAGATATGTATATTTCATATATGCTATGATCATGTATGATTATTGTTACATTTATATTAAAACCATAATGGTATAGAGTAACACTGGTGGATGGCTGGATTTTTTTTTCTTCAATCTGGCAGCAAGGCCAAAATGCACCGAGCTGATCCCATCTCAACACGTAATGCCTTGAATGACGGAAAGTGGGGAACGGAGTGTCTTAACACTAGGTTCCTTCAACTTACGGTTAAGGTAAGCAGAGGGTGCTTACCTTGATATCTCCGAAATACAGCGTATAGATAAAAAAATATAATAATAGTAAAACAGAAACAGCAACTCAGAAACAGTAAACAAACAAAACTAAAGTAAACAAATAAAGATTATAATTTAAAATACTGTCACTTAAATTAAACTTCTTTTCAGGAATCAATGGAGTAGAGAGTGGACCACACTATACATACTATTATTTAACTCTTAAATATTTAGATTCGAGCACAACACTAATGTGAAGTTTAAAGACCTTAGATACAAATACAAATGTATTAAAATAGTACTCAATTACGGCATACAGTGTAAAAAAGTGGGTACCTACTCAAGAAGTGCCTATACATGTATGTTTGTGATATCAAAATAATTGTGTTTTTTCAAGCGCATGTAGTTAATATATTGGTGAACCACAAAAATATGTTAATTTTTTTGTCTGTCTGTCTGTCTGTCTGTATTTTCGTTTGTACGGGCCGATCCAATCAGTTCCATAAAACTTTCACTACTTTCTTTCTATCACTCTTTCTACTTTCAGATAATGGAAGTTGTGGAGCAACAAAAAGGCTAAGTTTTGTCCAAGAATTCCTCGGTGGTCGCGGGTTCAGTATTAACGTAGGAATAACTAGAACGGGTCGCTAGTCTTTTTTTTTATATAAACGCTATCAGCTTAAATAAAACACATACCAATTTCGAAAAATTCATACATTAATAAACTCATATACTACATTCAATTACGCACATATCAAATTTTATCCAATCAACACGTGAATCCAATGTCAATTCAATCAAATCAATATTAATGTTATGCTAAAATTCTGATCGAATCAAATGAAATAATGACCTGGTTCCACAGCCGCAACTAAACCAATAGTTAATACGTTATAATTGTACATTCAGTAAGGCTTTTGAATCGGGCTCAATAAGTTTCTGGTCTGAATCACCATTGTTAGCGACACATTGAAATCCAAGCGCTATTCATGCATTTTAAGTGTTACACACTAGTAGGGGACCGTTATATGTATCTATGTCCTTTTGTTATTCAGAATTCGATGACGTGAATTAATTAAGTCTAGATCTAGATCTAGTTATTATGCTGGTTTGTTCCAAAAAAGAAAAGGTATTATAGGCCTATTATTACCTATTAATTACTGAAGTTTAAGTATTATAGGTACATTTATTTTTATAGAAGTGTATTTGAGAAATGTTGAGTTTATATGAGTATGGAGTTTTGCTCTGATTTGGGGTAGTGTAAATACTAAGCTACTATTATTTACGTAGTCTGCCTTTCACACAAAGCAGCTTTAGGTCTGTTAATAGAAAAAATGTCCCATTATTAGCACAATCGGTAATAGCCAATTAATTTCCAATGATTTAATTGACATTTTTCCAAAAGTTTAGCCATACGGCCATCGTGGCACAGTGGAACAACGTCTGTAAAGAGAACTGTAAAGGACAACGGGTGTAGGTTCGATCTCTATTTGAAAGAATTCATTATTTTCATTTACTCACTGTGGAAAGATGAAGTTCTGCATTCTGTTTCTGCATTCTCCCACTAAATACGCAACATCTCGTCTCAAACAAGTTCTCACAGCTTACACATATGGAATAGCCGTAAAACTAAGCTGAAAACTTCATTGAAATTGAAAATTAATATTATAATTACAATTTACAAACAGTTTTTAAGCGAATTGCCAAATTACTTAAATAGATTAAGGTTGAACGCTCAAAACTAAATCTTCACTTATTTTTATAATTCGGCAACTTGTGCCAGTCACACCGAGTCGTGGGACAGGAAGATTAATGTTAGGCGCCTAATTAGAAAAGTTTCCCAACAGCTACTTAACGAGCTCTCCTCACCTAGGACGGATAGCCACGACGGTACCCATAGTACACTGTTTAGATAGCTTATTATTATTTCAGGACTTTCAGGACACAAGATTGTACTTAAATATACGATTATATTACTTTCATCTTATAAGATTATAAGTAATTCTCTCTTTTATATAGCTTAAAGCTGTATCCCGAATATATATGAGATATAACATATGCTATATAATATAGTAGGGAAAGTAGAAGGATCCCAGTGAGATCCAAATGGAGAAACTTGCGTGTTGCTTTGCGGAACCAAACGCCACGTTTTGTAAAAAAAAAACTTGGAAAAAATAAATGTACTTTTCTAAATATGTCAACCATTTGAACTTCAAATATAACTAAAACTGAAACACGGCAGGGGCCTTCGCCATCCTGGTTGGTAAACCTCAGATAATCCCGGATTAATTTTAAACTGCCGTAAAGCCCACTGCTTTATGATTGAATTGTGTATCGGATTTTCTTCTTACACGTTAATTAATTTACTAAAAAAGAATATATTGATACAAAGTTAGGTAAGTAAAGTTACAAGAATTTTAATTAAATTCATAAATATTATAGCAAATGTGAAATTAAGGATTATAAGGACGTGTACAAATTTGCTACATCACATATTTTATACGATCGTTGCAATATTTTTGCTTTTGATGTATGTAACACATGTATGTATGCTTATAGCACAGGGTAAACCTAATTTAAGCACCGGCAGTAATATTTTTGTGACTGTCTAGCTCATGTATTTAAATGAATAATAGTTTTGTAATCGCATGGCTTATGAATAAATAACTAATAATAATAATAATAAAATAATAATGTATGAGTATAATAACGTTACAGAACTGGTCGAAATGTGAAATAATTTTTACCCTGACTCTTATCTGGACAAATGCGTCAGCTTACTTGCATGGACAAGGTGCAAACGCCAGAAGTTGTTGTAATAATCCGTTTGATAGATCAAGAAATAAAATCAAGATCGCTATGGGAAATTAGGTTCAATGATGGTTATTCCAGGTCTATTAATGCAAGTGCCAACAAATCCTAGTTTCAAATTGATCCACATCAAAAAAACAGTCAACCTTTAAGTCTTAAAATGACATTGATAGAATTCTTCAGAAATGCTACGAAAGAGCGACTTATACTTTACTTTAACAAATACTTTGAATCTACCCTATGGCTTTAAAACATTGTCATTTCAAGGTACCTGATTGAATAAACAATTTCTCTTCTAAAAATATTATAATATATTATTATACTGGAGTAATTGATAAGATTATCTCAATTCATTTAAAAAGCATCAAAAAATGCTTTTTGTTTGTCATATTTTCTGGTGATAAGGATATACTTTAAGATACTTTCCCTGTATAATAATTTCATAAGCATCGACGTAGGTGTTCATCTTTAGCTCCACTTACCTAAATTTTATCACTACGCTTTTCTCAAGTATGGAACAATATTCATTTTGAGCCTTTCCCGTAATGAAATTATTAAATATTTCCACAATGTTCACAATACATTTCGATTTAATTAAAATTTTGTGTGTATATTTCAATGGGTTCCTGGGTATATTTCAATGGGAAAATTCCGGATGGATTGGAAATACAATTGGAGCTGGTCGGCTATCAGTCTGTGTGTACTGTAATGCTTATTTCCCGGGCAGGACAACGTCTGCCGAGACCCGCCCTTGCCGCTGGTAAATCGTAGAAAGTAAAATATTTTTATTTTAAATTACAACTCTAGTCTATAAATTGATTGTACCTACATTTTTTTTATTATTGTGAATTTTATCGCATTACAAAATTTTACAATTATCTTACATTCTTTTTGATTTGTTTGGAAACCTATGATCCGTTAAAATTCCTTTTTTTTTTAAATTTGAATTAAATTTAAATACATTACAAAGTGCTTTGCTATTAATTAAATAATAAAGTAATTTCAATGATCATCCCACATAAATATATAGAGAATAAAAATAGAACTTTTACTATACTGGCACTTTAGTACACAGTTTAGTAATATGTTCCAAACATACTATTGCTGATATGTCTATATTTTAAATGAAATAGCATATATCTATATATATATATATATATATATACATATATATATATATATATATATATATATATATATATATATATATATATATATATATATATAGTCAGTTATATATTATTTCAACTCTTTCTTTCCATTTTATAATATACGTAATTAAGTAACAAATTAATAGGTGTCAAACATAGAGGCTCCAATTACGCACGGTTTATCGGATTTCGCGTTCGCATTATGATGTTGCGGCCATTTTCGGTGAATAATCCGATGTACAATGAACACATTGACCAGTTTTTATTTAAAAATTAACTTTATATACATAGTAATAGAAGTTAAAATAGGTTATGTTAGTTATTATAATAAAGGTGGGTACGAAATTTTGTCACGCTTCAAGAATATATAATGTGATGGCACTAACTAGATAAGGGATAAAAGGTATTTTTTTGTTGTGTTATTAAACAATAATTTCATTAGTATTATTTAATAATAATAATTGTAATAAATTAGTATATGATAGCTTTTAATAATATTAAATAAAATTGTGCCTTGACTCTATATGTGAATGCAATTAGTGGTTATTACACACCAATGCCAAAAAAAATTATAAAGTCGAAAATGAAGTAGAGATTGCGCAAAATATTTTTTTTTTTCGTTTATTCATACACGTTTCCTTTGCTATTTGTTTTAAATAAAACCATGTATTCGCTTAAGTAAATGTGATTGTATAAAAAGAAAATCAGTGGGCGTGAGTCTAATTCTCGTACCAAGGGTTCCGTACCAATTTCTTTTTTGTTATTATGTTTTTTTAATCAACAGGAAGTTCAACTTATATAAGTTGACAAACTTAAATTTGTGGGTGAGTGTACTTATTTTGACTTAAAATTTTAATTTTTCTGTGCTCCAAAGGATTTTTGACCTTATTTATGTTTAAGATATATAAATAGGTTATCGAGAAATTAATTAGAAATTAAATGTATATATATAATAACATATAATTATATAATCCATATATGTAATAGTATCCTACCTATATTCAAGTCTTTCTTATATTATTACTTTTGATTTCTCCAGTATATATATAGGTAGATAACTACCAAAAATATATCTCGCACAAGAGTTCCATTTTCTTTCGGAAGGTACGGAACCACTACAGAAAGTTAATAAAATTTTATATTTTATATGTATACGAAGAATATAGTATTTCTCTTATATATTATATTATATCGTATATTTATATATTATACAATATAACTAATATATATATAATTATTATATATTACTATATCATATAATATAGAAGTCTATATAGTTCATATTATAAAACATCTATATAATATATTATTTTAAACTATAAAATATATATATTAATTATATTATAATATATTATTAATAGGAATATATATAAATATTTTATTAATATTATTATTCTTTCATAGATCTAATAATGTTATATAATATTTTATATTTTTACTATCCATATAATATATATTATTATTTTATATTTCGGTATTTTATATGATATATATAATATTTTATTATATTAGTAGATCACATGTAATCTCCTCATTATACTCTACAGTCATTTATATTGTTATTAAGATTTATTTTATAAAATAGAAATCTATATATACCTAGGGGTATGTATAAACTAAAGTAAGGAGACCGTGTTTATGCGATGATCTGCTCCATGTAGTGACGTTTATGTATATTATTATATAGGTTTATTTACATATACATATACGACATGTTATACTGGCACGATTATGACCTAGCATAAGATAAGGTTCATAAGGTTAGGTTAGATCGACATGGTAACTGGCCGAATGCCCTGCATAAGCCCTACAGCGTCATGCGTTGATATCTGTAGTGGGTAGAGACCTTTCCATGCTCGCTCCGTCATCGGAGACCAGGGAGTAGGAGCAACTCTATTTACCCTAGCGGGGCTACTGTATAAGCCCTAAACCCGCTAGAGGGAGAGGCGCCGTGGTTGCATGCGCGAGTGATCCTGCGGCGTCCATGTAGGTGGAGCGGTTTCAGCTGGGTTTTAGTGGGTAGTATCGGGTTTATTTACCAGTGAGTCCCACAATACCATTCGTTCGTACGGCACGTTTGCCTAGCGTATAAGGAAAAAAAAGGTTGCCATGGTAAAAAGTAAGTTAAGTGTGCGAGAGATTTAGTGCTTAGTAATGCTTAGGGCATGCCCGCTATGGTAGAAGTCGTGACCGCTGCATTCCTCTCTGTCATTGCCATTATTTATTACATTACAAGTAAATATAAAGCTTTTTCATCTTCATTTTTTGCTCCACTTGCAACAGAGAACATATTTTCGGCTTAAAGTTTTCCTTTTAAATTTGACACACAAATTTTTTCATGGCAATAGAATTAATCTTAAAAAGCTAAAAAATGCAACTGACCGCTTAGGGAGCGGCGCTACGGTACGGCGGTATGGTACGTTACGATAAAACAATCAAATAAAACGTGCGTAGCTACCTACTTCGACATAAATATCTCCTTAATTAAACAATATGCAAAGAATCTTAAATATACAAAGATGTATTTTAATGATTTTAAAAGTGTTAATCCACACTAAGGATTGCGTTCAAATTTCTTTAAGTATTTTTTTAAATGCAAAAAAGACCTACTATTGAATATAACTTGCACACAAACATATTACGTCTCTACAAACAGTATAAGCTGGAACAAATCACTAATTCGTCACCGCAGACCGCGGCCGCAAAGCGCGCAGCAAACGTCTACCCATTTAATTGGTGGTCAAATCATTGGTAATTATCAACTATTGCTAGTTATTGCGTGTTCATGAATATACGCTTACTTAACTTATGTACTCGGTAAAGTCATTTATAAATAATAAATGAATATATATATATATATATATATATATATATATATATATATATATATATATATATATATATATATATATATATATATATATATATATATATATATATATATATATATATATATATATAATACGACGGTTGCTTGGGTTAGATTGGGGGGAGCTCCACTAACGTCTCGGAAAGCGAGGAACGGAGTGCCTTAACGCTAAGTTCCCTCTGCCTACCCTTCTTTGTGCAGGATACAGCGTGAAAGTAGCATAAAACAACATTAATTTATACAATTGCACGCTATTACTTTATTAATGTCAATACAATACCATTCTGGTTAGAGCTAAATAGTGTACCAAATTACGTAGCCGCAGGATTTATTATTCATAGAATATAACCTAATAAAATGGTTCTATCGGTTTTAAATTTATAGCTTGAAATATTACTAGTATTTTGTTCTGGCTTCGTCCGCGTGATCTACACGATTTATTTATATATCTCTCGTGATGGTGTGTTGACACATAAAATATTTTACACTCATATATATATATATATATATATATATATATATATATATATATATATATATATATATATATATATATATATATATATATATATATATATATATATATAATATATATATATATATATATATATATATATATATATATATATATATATATATATATATATATACATATATATGAAATAGAATATTATGAACATACATATATACATATCTTCATGCTTTATCCCGGGGTAGTCAGAAAGAACGGAGCGCTAAACGCTGCGGTCCCTGCATACCTCTTTCACCTCATCCACTGTCATTAAGCTTTTACCTCCAGTATCATAGACACTGTGTTTTCGAAGGTCGACCAAGGTCCCATAGAATTTTATATAATCATATGTATTAGTTCTTAGAAATGAAAACCATAGACTAAGCGAGGGTATATAAGGATGACTAAAATTAATTAATTAATTAATTATTATCAGAGTGGAAACATTAGTAACAATGTTCTGCCCAATGATCCATTTGGATTGAAGTTGAGAGCTAAGTAAATTGTCTGCATATAATTTGTTAATAGTTATTTCTTGTAATAATAATTATTTCAAGATTAAAGTTAGTTAGTAAACTGGACCACACGGATTCTCGAATGGAGACCGCGTCTCGGCAAGCGTAGCGTTGGACGTCCTCCGGCCAGATGGACCGATGATGTAAATATGGCGCCTGGTAGTGACTGCATGGCGAAAACGGGAGATCGTGCCTAATGGCGTACCCTGGGGGAGGCCTACGTCCAGCAGTGGACTGTTATAGGCTGATAATGGTAATCATGAAAGTTATTATTTTTTGTTATCTACTTAATATCTTAGCTAGATTTATTATCAAAGTATATTTTTTAATGTATATTAATCGACACATTAATAACTTAATGAATGTAATTTCTTATGAAGCGCATATTCCACAAATTATTCAATATTTCGTTTGCCGCGCAGCGATCCCAAGTGAAAAGCAAAATAAACGACTAGCAAACTAAGCTTACATTAAACTCGAGCGTTTCGTAAAACGTTCCAACGGTGTCTCTTATTACACGATAATTTTTCATATAAAAAAATTCATACATTTTTGTAAATCATTTTGAAAGTGATTACCAAGTTAGTGCTATAAAATGAAAATATAATTCAGTTGTAATTTTTTTGTTACTAAAAAACTTATCCAACACGGTCTTTTTCACGTTCTATATGTTGTCTAACACATAATAGTTTGGGCAGAGGGAACCGTTGGCTGCAGAAACCTTGTTCCCCAATTGTCGCTTGAAAAGATTCATTTTTTGAACGTCGAATACATTACCACCGGTTCACTAAAGATAATGCCTCAGACCTGAGAAGAACCGGCGCAAGAGACTCAGCGGGACTTTTTTTTTCTTATATAGTATTATTATACAATTATTCATTGTTGACAATGATACGCTTGAGATAGACTAGAGCGAGCATTTCATTCCCAAGGTGTGTTATCATTTACAAAATCATTAATTAGGTAATACCTTATACCTTTAACACACAAACGTAGTTTCACTATTTTTTTAAATTGTGATATAGAACATTCTCGGACGTTTTCTGGGATCCTATTGTAAAAGCGCACACACACAGTCCTATATAGGAATTGCGGGCTTGATGCAATCGAGTTACATGCGCGGTAAGTTTCAATCTATTTCTAGTATTAATATTGTATACATCGCCAATTTTAGTAAAATCATTAGTATTTTTTTTACATATAAAATATTTTCGAGGATAAATTGAGATGCAACTGTCAATATATTAATTACTTTGAATTATATATTGTCTATTAAAACATATTGTTTCATTTTGTATAGGAAAGTCAATAATGTACATACATACGAGTATTTTATGTGTTTTGCCCAAAATGTGTTTTGGTGTCACTTATTGATTTATGTATTTGTATATAAAAGCTCAGTGGAATTATGTATGTCCTTAAGCGTGTTGTTGTTCGATTTACACTAGGGCATTGAATTATTTCGTTTTGCCACTCTGATAAAGCAAAGTGATGGAACTTCTACTACTCTACATGCAACCTCTACTTTGCCTATGCGGGGTACATTATGAAAGTAAAAAAAAATATTTTAATTGACCTGAACTATTAATTCAGACTACTGTAGAGACAGTGTCTATTAGAACATATTTTAGATTATTTGATTTAGTGAAATCCTTAGCCACTAGCCTCTTCTAGCCACTTCTAATTGTTAATACTTATGAAAAAATAGTTTGAATATATTAATTATTTATTGTAAATTAAAAGTATGGTACAGATATATTTACTTTTTGCTGGACATTGAAATTATTAACAACACTAATAAAAATTCAGTTCACCTTTTATAAATAATTTAAAAAAAAAAAAATCGTTTAATAAATGTATGTATGTATGTATGTAAATGTGCTGTTGAGCTGTAACAAAGACTTGATCGTAGTTGCTTGTTATTGATGATCTTCAATTCTAAAAATTGCAAAGTTATTTAGTCCTGTATACTTACAAGATTTATAATGTAACCTCCGTTACTTGATTTTCTTTATGTCACGATGCAATTCGTAGTTTAAAATGTTAGAATTTAAGTCAAAGGAAATAGCGAAAAATGTATTTAAATAAGCAAATAGTAGATTACCATGTGAATTAAAATCATATAGTCTAGATAAGTAAGAAACAAAATTAAATTATACAAACTGCAGCTTGAAGAAGAATCAGCAGATCACATAGAGGCATACTCGTAGAATATATTGCTTTGTTCTATTATGTTCTTTAATTATGGCATCTCACTTTTGATTCACTTCGCCAACGTCACGTTGTACGTAGAACACTACGAGTTTTGACCTTTACATAGTTATAGTATTGATGTGATAAAGAGATCCAGTAAAAATTCAGACTTCAGCTTTAACTTTTTTGAGCTTCACGCTGTATCCGGCACAAAACAGGAGGGAACAGTAGGCAGAAGGAACCTAGTGTTGAGACACATTGCGAATTGAAAAGGCTATGCGTGTATGTAAATTTACAAACATTAACAAACACTGAAGATAAAGAGAACGAGGTTACTATAATTACATAAGAAATGTCAAAAATCATGTCCATAACTAAAGATCAGACCCACTATCTCATTTTCAGTATCAGAAATTATTACTGCGACATATTTTCTCTAATATAATCTAATCTACAGTAGATCACACCATTTTACTGGGCGATTTCAACACGTGCTTAATTAAAAATGATAAACGTGCTAACAGGCTAAAGAATATTGCCGAGAACTCAAATTACACCTGTTTTCATTAAATACTACTCACTTTTGCCCTTATTGCTCACCCTCACTCTTGGACTTGATTTTCGTATCATCGCTCGATCATGTTGATTTCCATAGCCAATTTCCTGCTGAAGCATTCTCCTATCATGATCTCATCTACCTTTCCTATAAAATTAGGCCACCGAAATTCAAACCTACTGTTGTCATGCGTCGCAACTTTAATAATTTTGGCAATAGTAAATTTTTACACGATCTAACCCTAATGGACTGGAAGAGCGTCTTTACCGCTTCAACAGTTGATTTGAAGATGGAGATATTTAACTCCATCTCAATACAGCTTTTCCACGTTCATGCTCCTTTAAGAAACTAAAACATCTGCCTGCACCATGGCTGTCACAAGAAATTAAGGCATTAATGACTAGACGCAACGACGCCAAAGCTAAACATAAGCGCATACCATCAGACATCAACTTATCTAAATATAAGCGCTTTCGGAATAAATGCAACAAGATGTGTAGAGACGCACAACGAAATTTTATTCACCAAGCTTTAGATGTGAAAGATTCTGTTGATGTGAAATTATGGGCATAGGACGTCAAAATAAAGAAGCTCAAATCAATATTGAGATTGATACTCTCAACAGACATTTTGCTATGACAGCTGGGAATTTTTCAAATAAATTAAATACTATTGACAATCTGAGGTTACAGCCTAAGCGAAACGCAACTGTTTTTGAGTTTAACGAAATCACAGCTGAAGATATCAAGGAAAATATCAAAGCAATACACTCTGACGCCATTGGAAGTGATGGTGTAGGTCGTAAAATGCTCACACTCTCTCTTGATATAATCCTTCTAGTCCTTTGTTACATTTTTAACTATTCCTTATCCTCTAGCTCATTTCCAAAAATATGGCGAGCTTCCTATGTTATACCTATTCCCAAAATATCCTGTCCCTCGTAACATCCTCACTTCCGTCTAATTTCTATCCTTCCCTTCCTATCTAAAGTGTTCGAGCGGATTATACATCGACAACTATCTCGATTTTTAGCCGTAAATGACGCCCTCAGTCCATTCTAATCTGGTTTCCGACTTGGGCATAGCACTACAACTACATTAATAAAGGTATGTGAAGACAAACGCTTCGGGATGGATAATAAGCAAGTCACTATCTTAGTCTTACTGAATTTCTCGAACGCATTTAATACTGTGGACTTTGACATCTTACTTGCTACACTTGAAAATCTAAACATTTCCAACAACGTCATCAATTGGTTTAACTTCTATTTATATAATCGCCAACAAAGTGTTCGGTATAATATTAATGTTAGTAGTCCCTGTTATCTTGAAGCAGGAGTGCTACAAGGAGGAGTTTTGTCTCCTTTACTTTTTTCTATATTTATAAATACTTTAACTGATTTACTAACTATACCTTTTCATCTCTATGCTGATGAGCTGCAAATATATGTAAATATATGAAGCCATCTCTGAAGCTATTGAAAGAAATAATTACAATCATCAAACATTATCTGCACGGAGCAAATCGTATGGCTTAAATTTAAATTCCAATAAATCCCAATACATAATTATTGGCAAACAAAAACAAGTAACAAAATTAAATTTTTCACATTTGCCAGCTGTTATGTTTGATGGTATTCCTATATCCTACTCCAAATCCATTAAAAACCTGGGTATCATCATGGATAGCACATTATCCTGGGCTGCACATTTCTAGTATTAGCCGTAAAATATTTACAACTTTGGGTTCTCTTAAAAGATGGAATAATTTTTTACCAATTAAAACTAAAAATTTCATTAGCAAATTCCCTCCTTCTTTCCGTTATTGACTACGCCGATACTTGTTACCCCGCCTTCTCACAAAAAACACCTAGATAAACTAGAGCGCCTACAAAATATTTGCATTAGATATATATTTAATTTGAAAAAGTTTGATCATATATCCGCATATCGTGATCTCCATGTCCTATGCACTCTCTATTTCATTCTTTTCCACTCCAATACACCTCGCTACCTTAAGGAGCGTTTCCAGTTCCTTGGCTCCGATACTTCCCTACATCTTAATCTCCGCTCTAAAAGTGATAACAAGTTAAAGGTGCCTATGTACAACACAGCCGGTTTTAATGACTCATTCACTGTTAAAAGCGTGATTTTGTGGAATGATCTGCCTTCTTATCACTTCTTGTTTTTAAGAAATCCCTGAAGCGGTACTATTTGGCTATACAAAATAATACTTAAAATGTAATCTTTATACGTATTTATATTTAAATACACTTAAATGTATGACATATTAGATATGTATTTAAAATATTACTTACATTTATGTATGTATATTTGTGTAGTATATTATATTATTTTATATTTATGTCTATTATGTCTTAAGGTATTTATTTATTTTATATATATTTCTCTTTAGTTGTGTTTAGACTTTTTTATCATGCACTACAAATATATTACGATTTTGTGTGGTTGCATCTTAGGTTACCTGTAATAGATCACTATAAGTGATAAGGTCACCTTTGCATGCTACGTTCCTATGATTTTCTCTAATTTATATTTCTTTGTAAATTTGTATGTTTAGTTAACATACAAATTTACAAAGAAATACAATAAAGAATTTATCTATCTATCTATCTATCTATTTTTTCATAATCACTATAAGTGATTGAAAGAACTCATACTAAATTTGAGCTATGAACACACAGACATCACTATGAACCTGTCAAGTTATTTAGCTAAAAGTTGCACACACAGCTAATTCTACATAATGATAAAAAAAAACAATACACAGATGAGTAATATTTCACGTCTAAATGTTTACTTTTAACAAGATATATACTAAAACTTTTCAACACAATCACCGCTGCCGACATTGTTTGTTGTATGGGTACAAAAAAAAATTTGAATACAACTAAGTAAAGTTTGCTCTTGTGACTTACACTGGCAGCTATTCTTTGAACAGTTTAAATTGCTTTTTCAGACACAGAGCGTCTATTCCGAGTAGTAACAACAGTTTCTTCTCGATATTAGTCCAGCATCAAGTTTAAACGATTTTTGTAAGCAAATAAAAAAATGTCGCTCTTTATGCAAACTCAAAGACTACGTGAAATGTAATGGGACGAAAGTTGAACAGTGTTTTACAAAAAAAAACATTGTAGTGTAGAATTCATTAGGATATTTTTAATATTATCCTTATTATTAAATATTTTAGTGATTTTTTAACACTTTCTTGACACTAAGGATAGAAAAAGTACTTAAAAAAATCATAAACAAATTTGAACGCAGCGGGATTAGAACCCGCGCCTCATGGAAACCGTCCAAGCGCTTTGACCACCAAGCCATCTTTTTCTATCTATTTATCTATCTATTCCTTTGTTTATTTCTTACAAGATTTATAACTAGTGTAGTTAAAGCCGAAAATACCTTGTACCAATCTATTCGTAATATTTGTTTTCCTTTTTATCATAATATTAAAAGGAAAATAAACCGAGACATATCTATTCATGATCTATTTTTATTTTTCATTCAAAGACATCATATTATGAAACCCAATGCTGCAATCCGTTCAATCGTTACGAATACGCCTACCTCACCTACTATAAATTCGTCTAGTGACATAAGGGTTCGTGGGTTCGATTTCAACTCAGGGAGAATGAATTAATTAATTTTTTTTCACTCTGGTAACAAAACAAAGCGCGGCGTTGAGTTCCGCAAGCTACGACTTAGCTTACCCTCTGCATATCCTACTGTATGCGGCATATAGCGTGAAGTCAAAAAAATAATATATTATCTTATTTTTGAAATATATGTGAAAATATAATCATTCTTGAAACAGGTCAAATTAGTCAGTCGCTACAATATGTCTTTTTTTATTTTTTATTGTTTCCCTTTTTTATTCACAACAAACTTTTGGCGTCCGTCCCATTGTTGTACTGGTTATCTTGTTTGTATTATCATTATTGGAGTTTTTCGGTCGTAAGCAGTTTAAGTGTGAATCGATTCTATGTTCCAATTGGCTGACAGTTGTCGTCGAAAGCCCCGGTACAATATGTTAAGTAAGAAAGCTCTTTGTTAAGCTCGCGTCCATCCATATTACTTAAGCGAAAAAAGGTTGTGTAAAATGTGAGCATAGAAAATTTTTCAAGTTCTCTTTCAGTTACAGCAATTTAATTAAAAAGAAAGCAAGCGTTGTATACCGTTCATGTCAGGGGAGATAGAAGGAACCTAGGCTTGAGACATACCTTTACCCACTTTCCACTTATTGTGTATTGAGTGGCAGAACTCAATGCAGCATAATGTCTTGGTAAATAGGTCCCCTAAATGTGGATTGAACCTACACCATGGTAAGTCCAGTTAGATTTGTACCACTACGCCATACGGCCTCAAGAAGTTTATTTAAAATCGCTATATATTTTAGTAAATGAAATAAGCAAAAAGCCCATTACAAAACACACGAAACTTCCGTACAAATTTACTATACTAAAGTACTTAGTACTTTGTATCAGTGGTTTCCAACTTGCCGGTCACTTATTGTCCTTAGCGACGTAAGGTACGATGCGGAACTGAAGGTCGTTGCCCCGAGCTTCCGTATTTATTTAGAGCTTAATTTAACATAAGGTAGAGTGAAATAACGAATACATTTGTATTTTAGGTATAATATATAAATATAATATTAATTTTATATTATTTATTATATTATTAGTTTTATATTATATATATATATATATATATATATATATATATATATATATATATATATAGTATATATATATATATATATATATATATATATATATATATATATATATATATATATATATATATATATATATATATATATATATATATATATATATATATATATATATATATATATATATATATATATATATATATATATATATATATATATATATATATATATATATATGTACCTTTATTGTGAGCATAATTCACGTTATAGTGCATATGAAATTATTGAACATGCTAATTTAAATTTCAAAAAGCCCTAATGTTAATTACATTATTACAAACAATTGGTCATGCGTGCTATTTCCGTTATATGCACAAATATGTAATAATTTCATAACCCCACTGTCAAATGCAAATTTTGCTCGTGTGTATATGAAGCCGTATAATTGTTATTTAAATAGATACTCGCTAGACGTTACGCTTCCTACATGTCTCTCATACATTATATATATTTTTTCCAAATTATCGTGTCCAAATCATCCGAGCACGTTAAAAATGCAAAAAAAGCATTAAAAATGAAGAAGACTGTGCTTCAGTACTCCGGGCTCTTACACTTCACTAGTACCTGCCGTTTTTTGTATCACTTCATTGCTTATTTGTTAAGCTAAACTAACTTTATATATCCTACGAAGAGATCACATCTCTAGAGCATATCCTTTCTTTATTTACATATAACAGTATCGGTATCAGCACTGGAATGTCACAGCTAAATGAGCTATGCTCATATTTTGCTGTCTATGGAATACAGACAAAGTCTTACTAATACTGTTATCGGTGCAAATACGCCTTTCCACATCTTTTTTTTTCGTCTCTACTAAATATATTTTCCAGAGAAAAAAAATCAGAAAAGATAAGACAAAGAAATCACTTCATTTACTTATTCTAATATCTTTCATTTTATACCTTTATAATGAATTAGCATTTTGACCTTTTTGAACTTTTTCAATTTTGTATTTAGGCTTAGCTTACATGCTTATATTTATCTCTTATCTTTTAAAGTGCAATGTGAATGATAACTGACTTTCAGATTACTTGATTCCACTCTTATTTCACTTTACTTCATTATTTGAAAAATCTATGCGGATACAAATTAAACAGCCAAGTTGACTTGGCGCAACCTCGATTAACACCAAATCGAATGTCAAACCAAAGCGAAATACTAGCTTCTATTCACACACACAGAGAGACTGAGTGATCTCTGCAAAGAGTTCACGTTGCACAGGGAAAGTTTCTCCCAAAAAATATTTTTAAAACCCTGTCAAATGCGTTTTCAAACGCCACAAAAGCACAGACAGCACAGCCAAAAACAATTTCTGTGGGCTATGCAGAGGGAAGAGGTCTGATCCATGTACTCTATTTCAGAACTAACGCCCTCTTGAGCCTCTCACATCACTATTTCTCATTCTCTCTCTAAAATTTTTGTACTAATTTACCACCTATACTTATCAAACTAATAGCTGTAGAACTTGCAACTTTGTATTATGTTTAGTATAGGTACCAAATAATACATAAATTTTATCACAAATTGTATAGTTAAGAAAGCTTCATAATTATTTAGAGAACTGTCCCTCCCAATTACTTTGAGTTTCGAGACCCTGCAAACTTTGCAGAGATCGACAGATTGCATACAGTCTTTTGACTTCATGTCATTCGATAAGGAATAGAAATTTTACCTTAATTAAAGTATTGAAACCATTAAATAAATTATTTTGCTAAACCTTTAGAAATTTATTGGCTTTGGCGTATCACTTTTTTCTATTTATTCTTAAAAAAGAATTCTTGTAGTATAATAATCATAATTAGGTTCTTGAGCCAGTAACAGTTTTTATTAGTTTAGGCTTTGGGCTTAGGTCATTCACGATTATTACATGATCATAATATAAAATAGCTTAGCTTAACTTTTTTTCTGTAGATAACTTTTTTTTTAAGTCGTATATATAAAAACGATTTACTTACTATAAATCGTCTAACATCTATACTCTGTTGGAGGAGTTCTGAGGATGTTGTGATGTATAGAAAAAAGTCCCTTAAAATATGGACCAAAAAATATGGACCAAAATTTAAAAAATATGGACCAAAATTTTATAGCCCTCATAGATCATAGAAACTTTTGTTTTTGTTATATTTAAAATGTTAATTCACACTAAGGATAGGAACACTTCACACACACGTACTTTTGAGAGCTCTTGGTCAGTTTCCAAAAGGCGCAGGTTCTAATCTGTTCACATATTTTTACGCGTTTTCCAATATTTTTTTTTCAAGAAACCTTTTTGTTTCTATTATGTCACCAATTTAAAGAAACTTTTTACGACCCAGTGCCTTCTATGAAAATAATATATAAATATAAATAATAAATTACAATTATAGCAATAAAGAAAGAACAAAAATAAATAAATAAAAAAAAATAAATGCATGATCTGAACACTCTTAAAACCTTCTACTTTTACTTTCTTTTACAGTGACAGAAGAACAAATCACTTCAATAAAAGCATAAAAGCTACCAATAGTTTACAAATTGTGTTTTCGTTATAAACAATAAATAATGGAATACAATACGCCTAAAGCTTTTTTGTCAGTTTCGTTACTAAGGACCGTTCGTTACTGAGGACCGAATTGATAGCTGATCTAAATAAAAAAAAACATACTATACTACATGAAATAATAATATACTATAATACATTAAAATGATTCACGACAATATTTTCCAATTTTATATTTCATTTTAATTAAATTTGTGAAAAGAAAGTGATTTGTCTAACCATATTATGTCACATATAGCACGTGTTGAGAATAATATTATTAGAAAACGTATAAAAATTTTAACGTAGCGGAATCTGTCCAACTTATCCTTAGTGTACTGACAATAAAAATAATAAAACAAATAGAAGAATTTGTTACGGTAAGTCATAAAAAATCAGTCAGTCAATCATTTTAATTTACTCACGCAGACAAAGCGCAATGGAAATATTAGTTATATACAATTTCGTACAACTTTATTAAAGTAGCCGTGTAGAGGAAGTGGGCGAAGACTCAGGCGGGTCGCTAGTCTATATATGTATAAATGTAACTGACCGCTGTCTGTACATGGAAGAATTCCAAGCAACTTTGTTACGCAAAGCTCCTCGGAACACCTAGCGTTACATTGTGCTATATTGTGTAATCAGTACACGAGTTGTTTACTGATTTAAATTCGTTCAGCGAACTATGAAAGTGTTGTTCTGAATATATTAGAATACTATGGGAATGGGAATTGTGGCAAATGGAAACAAACAATTTAGCGTGAATACTCCTTGCGGTTGCTAAAATTGTAGCTTGAAAATATATTCAAATCGATTTATATATTATATTTTCAAGCATCAGCTTCACGCTGTATCCCACATATAGCACCTACCCTGCTATAAGACAATATAGATGCCTTTAATTCTATAAGATTTTTGCGTGTTTCACCTTTCAAGATATTGCGTGTTGAGTAGCGGGACTCAACGCCGTGCTTTGTCTTAGTGTTATTGCAAGTAAATGAGAATATATAATTTCACCAGGTGGGAGTCGAACCTACAACCATTATGTTGACAATCAGATGCTGTGCTTGTAATTTAAACTGAATAATAAATATTCTTATTGATTTTCGATGAACTTTTAATATAGCTATATATTCAAAATTCTATATATACTGTAATCTTAGTCCACATAACGATTAAGCTTCACGATTATTCACTAAATTTCATTTACGAGTAGTTCTTTCTTCTTCAGCTTCGCGCTTTATAAAGCTTAAAACAGGATATGGCTATGGATATTTCTATGGAGAAACTAACTTCTGGCACTAATACGTTCTCCGGTGATTAATATTATTGTTAAAATAAGTTACATTTATTATCGTTACCTTTACGTATAATAAAAATTAACTGATCACTGTCCGTACATGGAAGATGCGTGTGGTGTTATTAAAAAATATTTATGACAATATTTATAAAGTTAATTAAATTTTTTTATAGGACAAAATTGCTACAAAATAACTGTTTTATTGAATTCACTTAAACTTCAAACTTACTTTCTCACGTAAATAAACTAGCGGGCTAATAGTATACGTATATATAATAGTACGTAACAAAAAACAATTTCGCTTAACATCTAATATTAAATTATACAATATTTTATAATACAAATATTACAGTGTGCAAATATCATATATAGCATTGATTGAAGAATTGAAGAATTGCTTGAACGAAAAATGTATTTAAAAAAATCTTTTTACTTTCACATATATCTGTAAAACCTGGTAAACTTAGGCTTATCGCAAAGCAGTTTCTAATCTAATAGCGCTTGCCTGATTTGTTCACAAAGAAACCTTGTTTTGTAAATTTCTTTCATCTAGGTCTAGTAAAATTATCTTCTAGCTATTTGTTAAGTTATATAAGCCAATAATTATTGCTCCTTACGCCGAACTGGTCATTATGCTTGATTTTCTGAGTTCTAGGCTATATTGAAACACTATTATGGTGCTAAAGTTTCGGAATTCAGTAAAAATAACATCTCTATAGAGAGCGAAAGAGAGAGAGAGAGAGAATTATAAATTATTATAATTCCTGTTCATATTGAAATTTTTTTTGCTTCACACTTTAAAAAGTGACATACAAAGAAGACAGACGTACATATTAATACACTTCAATCTTCACTTTCACAGTTTAATTCGAAACGTTATATGTCGAATAGTGGAGCTCAACGCTGTTATTGTCTTACCAAAGGAAATTACCGAGGAAATGGAAAAGATTCTTTCTTCCGAATAGGAAACGAGTCCATAACCTTGCAATTGACGCAGTATCAATTTTTAAAAATTATAAACGTATATTAAGAATAAAATACATACTTCTTCTTTTCTTATTCTTCATCTAGATTGTGCATCCTTGGAAGGATCCTTGGAAGGACACGATGCCAAGTGACTGTAAGACCTTTATTAATAAGAGATCGAAATTCGGACATAAAATAAACTTGTCTTAAATTACATCACCCTAAAGATCTTCTGTGAGTGGGAAGGTATTCGTTTTATTTGCTGCTACTTACATTCAAAGTTAGTATAGTAGAAAATTTGCAATTTTAAATTGGTACTTGGGCTTGTAACATACGAGTGTATAGCATGTAATGCTAATTAATTAAAATACAATAAAATAAATAAATAGCTTCATGCTTTTTCTCGCAAAAAACAGCATACATAAAGGGAACCTAGTGTTAACTTTTTTGAGACATTGCGTATTGTGTGGCGGATCCCAACTCCGTGCTTTGTCATCTTACAAAGTGGGTTTCTAAATCTCACCTGTTTGTAAAGCGAACCGACAACTGTCGCGATTACAGGGAGACACTGCACCACGACAGCTCCTACTGTCTTTATTATTAGACTAGTAGATGCCCACAATTTCTTCAGCGTGGACTTTATGATGCTTACTACCCGTATTTCCATGAAATACCTTGTCTTCAACGCATGAAGAACGGAAAAGCGGTAGGACCTGACGACATCCCAATCGAGGCGTGGAAATCGTTGGGCTCTCTTGGTGTGCTTATACTTACTGACATGTTTAACCGTATCTTGAATACTGGAAAGATGCCACATCAGTGGCGGCAGAGCTTTATTATCCCTATTTACAAAGGTAGGGGCAGTGTTCAAGATTACGGTAGTTATAGGGGAATTAAGATTATGAGCCACACCATGAAGCTCTTCGAGTGCATGATCGGCCTCAGGCTCCGCCAAGAATGTACTGTCTCTGAGTCCCAGTATGGGTTTCAACCAGGATCAGGCACTATGGACGCCATTTTTGCCCTCAGAACTTTGATGGAGGCTTACAGGGAAAAAAGGAGAGCTCTGCATGTGGCCTTTTTGGACTTGCAGAAGGCCTTTGACTGTGTGCCACGTCAGTGTATCTGGTGGGCATTGCGATCCAAGGGGATCCCTGAAGCCTATATTGGGGTTATCAGAGATATGTACAACGACTCCGCTTCAGTGGTTAGGACCGCTGTTGGCGACACCAAGCCCTTCCCGATTACAGTAGGGGTTCACCAGGGCTCAGCTCTTAGTCCGTTCTTATTCAATGTAGTGCTGGATACTGTCTCGGCTCACATCCAATGCCAGCCCCCGTGGCTGATGATGTATGCCGATGACATAGTACTCATCGACGAGAACCGACTGATGCTGGAGCGTAAAGTGAACGCCTGGAAGGGTGCGCTTGAGAACGGTGGTCTCAAACTGAATGTGTCGAAGACCGAGTACATGGCTTGCGGGAACCCGAACTCGAGCACCATCCATATTGGGCCTGAGCCAGCCGTTAAGTCGGAGAAGTTCAGGTACCTTGGAGCCGTTATGCATGAGTCTGGAGGCATCGACCACGACATCCATGCCCGTATAAACGCTGCCTGGGCCAAATGGCGGGAGGTCACTGGTGTAGTCTGTGATAGCAGAATACCGCCCAAGCTCAAGGGACTGATATACAAGAGCATTATCCGACCGGTTCTTTTATACGGCAGCGAATGTTGGCCAACATTATCTCGGCACACTCAGGAGCTTCACGTCACGGAGATGAAGATGCTAAGATGGATGTGTGACGTTACGCGGTCCGACCGCATACGCAACACATTCATTCGAGGTAGTCTTGGGGTCCGTGACGTAGCGGATAAGCTCCAAGAGCGTCGCCTGAGATGGTATGGCCATGTTATGCGCCGATCTGAGAACTATGTCGGAAGGAAGTGCCTTGACATGTCTGTCCCTGGAGTTAGACCACCCGGACGCCCAAGGAAGCGATGGCTGGATGTCTTGACACAAGATATGAGAGCCAATAGATTGTCCACTGAGGATGTTAAAGACCGTGCAAAGTGGAGTAGGCTTAGTCGGAAGGCAGACCCTGGCAAAAGCCGGGACTAATGCCAAGAAGAAGAAGAAGAAGACCTTGCTACCCGATTATATACCTTATTGCTACCTGATATATCGTAATCGAAAATGTCCAACAAATTTCCCTACAGATACTTTTCCTTATTTTGATACTTTGTTGGTTATGTACTGCAGCTGTACATTAGGTATTTCAGAACCCATATGATATTTTTATATATTTATTTTTATACCCATAGATATTTTTTCACACTGAACAACTTTTATTAAGACGCCACTTCTTAATATGAGATGTCTAGATCTTGGATTTTCATATGTCAACACGCTTAACAATATTTACTAAAGAGCTATTTTTTTATTAGCTGATATATTGTGGCTATACATGATTCCAGAGTGTTGATTTTTATATGTCAAAGCTTACTTTGTTTAATCATTCTTGTACTGGCAGCAATTTTTTATTCTAAGGTAAGACTATTCTAAGGTATTCTAAGGTAAGTCTACTAAGGTAGTAAGGAAGGTAGACTACTTTAATTCTCCATCAAGTGTGACCAGACTTAACAGCTATACAATAAAAAAAGTTTCATTCAAATCTGTCCAGTAGATCAAAAGATGTGCGTGTACGAACAGACAGACAAAAATTAAATATATATATATATATATATATATATATATATATATATATATATATATATATATATATATATATATATATATATATATATATATATAATATATATATATATATATATATATATATATATATATATATATATATATATATATATATATATATATATATATACATATTCTAGTAGTCCTTTTGATATCTCTTTGTATATTTATTTCGTCAAAATTTTGAATGTACTGACACAATTATTTACTGTTTTATTATAGTATAGAATAAGAGAAGAAGATTGTTATGTTGCTCAGCTTCATTACATTTCATACCGAGTCAATTTTATGAAAGCAGTTGTTTTTTTCCTTTTTTCTTTAAATAGAAATTTGCAGTGAAAAACGGTCTCACTTTTGTAAACCGCTTTTGTTTTGCTTGCCTCATAAGCGACTTGGCTCAGCCGGTATAATCGGCTCGCCTTAGAAAAAAATACTTGAGATCAATTTCTAAACGCTATATTGTTGTTCACGAGTATATTATGTATTTAAAAACATTAGTACTAAACTAAAGTAACATTTTATCAATATTTATATAATTTAATAGAATAAAAGAATACAAAGAAAATTGTACATATTTGAGACTATTGGAAGGATTTGAATGAATCTGGAACATTTGATGTAGAACCTGTTATGGTTATACACCAGCTAAACTATGAGAAATAAAAAAATGCATTTCAGCAAAAATTGCTTAATGCGATGAGCATTTTAAAAGCTCCAAGGGGTTTCAAGATCCAAAACATTTATGTGAAATTCTTAATAGGTTAAAAAACCTGGAGGAGTACATTTATGATATCAACATAGTTTTTAACTAGAATAGTCATTGAATATTGACAGTTAAATAAATGTGTAATTTTCAAAATTTCCAATAAAGATTTTTATTTTAAAGATAAAGATAAAGATTTTTATTTTATTTTAAAAGATTTTTTTCCAAAAAAAATTTAGTTCACACAAACAGATTGCAGACACTAACTAGTCTGATAATATAACTGATAATATAAATATTACTAGAATAATATTTAATATATTATTATTTTTACCTTAATATTTCTATATATCTAATTCTAGTAAAGGTATCTATAAAGTCTAGAAGAATAATCTTTATCTAAAATAAAAATGAATTATTGTTTACTTCAAGCAAAATTGTCAATAATATTATATACAGTTAAGAATAACAACATATTGGTTCAAACAAGGCTAAGGTGACCTGGATAAGAAGACATGTTTACTTCTAGAAGGATTTTTAATCTTATCTAGAAATGTTACTTTTATTAAAAACAGGTAAAGCAATACAAAACGGCTCCTATTTATTTTTAATATTTATATTGGATTCAAACTTAGTTTTCTTTAAGTTAAAAAAGCTTTTGATGACAATTTATCTTATACATTATACTGGCTATCCTGTGTCGTGTCGGTTCTCATTTTCTAATGATTTAGAGATTTATTTAACTCCAAGTGACCCCGCTTGCAGCTTAGCACTGTTGAATTAAGCAATTATTTATGGGTAAGGTGAATAAGTGTGTTCGTTTTGAATTTTTTTTTCACGAAATATCCTATGGGGAGCAATCAAAATTCTCACATTCTGCGAAAGTATGCTCTGACAAGACAAACTATGACGGTGTCTTCGCTACTCAATGCCTCGAATTCCAGCAGGAAACGGAGAAACGGAGAAGTGTTATCCGAGGTCAATTGTGAAGATGAAGCAATTTAAGTTTACGACATACGACAGTTTATCTTTAATTTGCTGCCCCATCAAAAGTGTGCTTAGCACCATTGGCTAGCATTTTAATTGATAACGAAATTTTTATCAAGCATATAGAGTTTTTACATGCTGTACGATAAAATTCCTTTTAAAATTTTTAAACTTCATGACTTTCCATTCTCACTAGGGAAATCCAAAAGTAATATTTTAAATGAGAATCAATAAATTATCTTTATCTTCGTCGTAATATGAAAGAATTTGAATAGATGTGATAAGGTCATTGTAGCATAGTCGGACAGACAAATGGTTGTGGATTAGAATTTGGAGAAATGAATTATTTTCCCTTAAAAAGCACGGTGTTCATAAGCACTGGAGAACGGAGTGTCTTTGGTCTAGTTTCTCTGTGTCTACCTTGCCATATTTAAGATAAAGAATTAAGCTTTAAAAGCTGCTAATTTATTATCATAGTATGGGATCCAATTCTACTATCATAAATCATATCAACAAATAAACTAAAGATGTTAAGAAATTCTATACACAGAAAAGAGCTTACAAAAGCTTAAAAGGTCATATGAATTAATGTCTAGCAATAATTTCTAGCCATTCAAACTTAAGAGCGACCCAAAGCCGACCTACGTTATCATACATTTTCACAACAATGGGCCGAGTTGGAATCAATCGAAGTAAATGGGCGCGTCCGTCACAATGCGAAAGGTAATCTAGCTTATACTAACAAAAGATATGAAGGACTTTCTACTACTAGTATTGTATTATGAATATTTGGAATAAAATCCACTTTACGGCTGGAGATATTTTGAGGGTATATTATTTGAATGTATCGATTTCCAATTATTTTACTTTTCGTGCTGTGCAAGAGTAAAATACGGTGTAGAGTTTCGCCACTTAACCCATAGAGCCTCAAAATTGAGCAAAATTGATCCTATGTTAATTTTCCTCTCGCAACGTAAAGCGAATAATAAGAGAAGAATATCTCGTATTTCATAGAATTACCATGAAATATGAACATACATAATAAGAGTAAAGTAAAGTAAAGTCTTGTTTTCTAAACATTGTAATTGAGCTACAAAATGGCAGCAATCAAAGACAATTGTATATGAAGGAAATCAATACTCGAATCTGTAAAATCAGGTCAGCAGTGTCATAGAATCATTACATGTACATTAATTTAGAATTATTAATTTTTTAATTATTTTCACGTAGAGCATGCTTAAAATATATTTTTTTGGCACATAGCAGCGTTGAGTTCCACCTCATTTCGAGTACATAAAGCAAAAGCTTTTAAATGGCAAAAAAATGATAAGGGAGTAACGATAGAAAGTCTTTTGGTTATTTTTATTTAATAATACCTGCTAGATTTGAATAAGATTAATATTATTCAGACCAACTTAAAAGCTCGTTAAAAGCTTAAAGTTGTTAACTATTTAAAGCTTTTTACTTTATATATTGCCTTAAAAAAACAAAAATATATTTTAATGTCCATGACATTAATGTTGTAGTTCATTCAATTATTTAACTTCATATTTGCAACTAATGAACCGTGCTATTAAGAGAAATTATAATTACATTAATTTACATTTTAAATTGAATCGTAATATAACTGTAAGTATTTTAATTTTATATTTTTATAATTGGTTTTTCAAACATAAAATATCTAGTCTTTAGTGGCACGTTGATACACGGTGAAGATGGTGTAGAAGGTGAAGAATAATATTTCAAATATTATCAAATTTTCTCTGATAAAACGAAGCACGGTTGGAGTTCCCTGTCTTTAATGGATAGATCACTTGTCACTCAATACACGATAAACATAGCATTATATATATAGCTCATTTATTTGATATTAATTAAAACAGCTCAGGTTACAGCAAGCAGACTTGTTCCGTCGTAGGGCATTTCCGGGCCTTGAAAGTAGTCAACTAGAAAGTACTTGTTATGGTAGTTTATAGACCATTTGGGGCAACCACAAACTTTGGCCCCTTGGCACGGTCCCCAACTATAAAGTTCGGTGATGATGGACCTAGTTGTAACCAACAGGGACGAGTAAGAAGGAAGCTGGGAAGCAGAGTGTGTTTACACTAAGTTCTCCCACCCTACTATGCTATATACGGGAAAATGCTTAATGTTAAGTAAAAAAGTATATTCGCAATGTATAAATAACGCACAAGAAAAAACACGCGTCAAATAAAACTATTTTGTCATTCGTAAAACTATTCCGACAAATTTTATATAATACCCATACATATTATATCGATATATTTTATTATTTATAATTCAATATCGAATTACATAGCTATTGAGTAGAAAATTATGAAACCAAATTTGACTAGAAGATCAAGTAACGTCCATATAATGTAAAATCATGAGAGGTCCTTATAAATTGGTGTTAAGAGCAGTCATGACCTATAGGAGATATTATTAGCAGCTGCAACGGCTTTGCTGGAATTAAATGACGGCTACCAATAAACGCTTTTATCGGCACACGACTCACAGAACGCTAAAAGAGCTTGACAGTAATTGTATTAAGAAGTAATTAAGAAATAATTTGAATGGGCTAAGAATAAGTAGAGTCAAAGTTTAAAACTCAACTTCAAATCAGTATCTTCGTATTTAAATTTAGATTGCTAAAATGTGTGATATTTTAAAAATGTATATGGATTTTTTGGATTTAGTTATAAATTATCAAAGTAGTAATTTGAATTATATATATATATATATATATATATATATATATATATATATATATATATATATATATATATATATATATATATATATATATATATATATATATATATATATATATATATATATATATATAATATATATATATATATATATATATATATATATATATATATATATATATATATATATATATATATATATTAATACATTTATAAATGATCTATTATATTTCTATATTTATATTTCCTTTAAAACATTTGAGGAATTATTGGGAAAACATGTACCGGATGCGCTGCATGTTATAATAATGGGTCACTTTAATTAATACCTACTTGCAAAAAAAATAATACCTATTTGTAGTATAAATTTAAGCATAACTCCTTTCAATTTTACCCATTTTTTTCAGTGTCCACCATTCTTATTGGATTAAATGATAGGATTATTAACTAATAGAATTTTAACACATGGGCAACTATTACGATTTTTGCCAACAGTTGAAGTTTATATATGTACATCTTACATCTATTTTTTATCATATCATATACATCTATTTTTTATCATTTGTATAAACAAAGATATTCGAAAAAAATATATATAGGTGCAATATATAATATCTATACTTAAATAAATCCAAAAACATCGATCATATTTTAAAATGAAGCCGTGGACGGGCTTATTTTAAATATAATCGTACCTCCAGTTGCAGATCCGACCCAAAACTATCGAGATACATTCAGACATAGACAAATATTAATTTAATATATTGCATAATACGTAATAATTATCTGTGAAAGCATACCGTTGTGGTATAATGCTATGAGCGTCACAAAAGCTGTCTAGACGAGTAGCATGTTAAAAGAAAACAACTGCACAAGATCAAAGAGAATAAACGAATAGCATTTGTTCTACGCTCCGTAAATTTAATTCTAAAACTTGGTTACTCTGTGGATGTGTATTTATACTTCATACACGGGGTTGTACTGTAGGCAATATAAACGAAGCAATCTGGCAAGGCACTTTGCTTTTGATTTTCCCCACAGTTCATTCAGCAAAATAAACTTAACATAGGTATTTATATTTCGCATCGGCCACATTTTATAAGGAAGATATAGAAATATTGATTCTTGGTCGTTTTAATATGGATTACTAAAAATTTGAAGCAAACATATTATAATTATATTTCACTTCAATTTCAACTTTTTGGCTTCAAGTAAATATAAATCCTACACACCAAGGCGCCGTAGAGAATATAAACATGTTTTACTGTCACGCGTTAGGTGGGATCCATCTTTGAGAAACTGCAGAGCAGTCTAATTGCCGAGATAAGAACACCGTAGGTAATAAGTAGGAACTAAGGAAAATATGAAAAACTAAACTGGATTTTACTGGACGTTTAATAATCCAGTAATCCACTGGATTATTAAACGAGATTTTATGCTAGCCACGATATGGGATCCCAAAAAGTGGAGTAATGCCTCGGAACATTGGCATGGTCAGCGAAGGGTATGAATTTCAATTCACTTTTCCCCAACAACACACTACCACGTGCTGCTCTACAAAGGCCTTTATTGTCATTCTCTGCCTTTTTATTGTTACATGTTTTTATTCAGTAACAATTTCGTTTAAAGGAACTAGCAAACAAACGAGCCTCCAAAAATACAAACCCAACATCTATTACATACGGTACCAAAATGTTCAAAGCTTATTTAAAAAATGTACAACATACCCTATACTCATAAATCAAGAGCTATTTTATATAAAGTATATCTAAACACAAAACAATGAAGGCTTTATTACTACAACATCGCGATGCACCCGGGGCTCTCAGACCGGATATTGCGCTACGTAGAGGCCGGCATGAGGCATCGTTACTAAGTGGTCACTTGTTATTTAGTGATTTTATAGTAGAGTTTACTTGCTCATATTAAAGTTTGCTTATGTAGTCTTATTGAATAAATATTGGGTTTACAGTTGTTAAAATTCCTTTATTAAAATCTAGGTAGAAACTTTGTAAATGGCGGTGGCCATCAATTCGACCACTCAACACGCAATGTCTATACAATTTTTAAGTAAAGTTCTAATCTGGATGATGGAACACCAATAACCTTAGGAATATTGTAATGTTTGTCATGTGTCAATTATAAGTCCAATCAATAGCTGATTCTATAATGGATTAAGGCTTTTAGGTAGACTTTTAAAACGACCCTCTTTTACTATATTTGTCTATGTTCTTGCTGACAATAGATGACTTCTAACACTTTATCATAGCGACGCGAATATTGACCGTCATCTAGATTCTAAAAATATCCACTCTACAAACAAGTTTACTAGTTGTGAATTTTTGAGCTCTTTGTGGACTCTTTATACCTATTTATTGTTCTCGTCTTGCTGAATAAAAGATTTTATTATGTCTGCTTGAACTTTTTTATTCGATACTATTTCTACTATATTCGATTTTGCTCCTGTCATAAATAATTAGGTCTTGACTAGAGCTCTTAGGCACTTGTGTCTTTTGGAAGTTATGTAACAATATTGTCCTGTGATTTTCCCAAAATATATTTTTGGTGTTTATAGAACCCAGGTGGTTTCATACAAAGTCACTTTCCATGAAGGTTCTAAATCTTTTAATTTGCACAAAGGATTTTTACAAGAGATAAAGTATCAAAAAGGTAGATGTACATCTATTACATATAAATTTTATTAGTTGAAGCCAAGAGAGCCAGATTAGAGTGAAGCCAAGACTATGAAAAATTAATAATGTAATGTTTTGAAAGCTACATTACTGGCATTATAGCCATAATAGTGTAGTATAAATATACAAGTAATTAAGTAAAATGTAGTTAAAAATACAAATATAGCTTCTAGTTACAAATATACTTAGTATTACATATGTATATATGAACATATATAATGAAATAATATAATATATTTACTATGTTAATAAAATTAGGCAAAAACCTCAACTCAAAATATTAATTTTGTTTTAAAATATCTGGTTTTGTTCTATAAGTAAAGTCAAGTGGCTTATAAAACATAAAAAAAACAAATACGATTTACAAAAGCGAGACCATTTTTCAACGTGAAATTCTATTCAAGATATAACATTAATGGTCTTTTCACCTAAATCACAGCTATTTTCTACATTTGAAAGAAAAATACCTCTATTTGTGTACGTTTTGTAAGAATTTAATTTGTTGGATTTGTTCATAAATATTTTTGACTATTCATTATGTGATTTGTGAATTGCCTAATTCAAAATACGTTTAAAGTAAGTAGTGTATGCAAATGCTTAGAACATTAATAATAAAGACAATTTTTTGACTATTATAAATTTCTTCTCCGTTCAAGTATGATTAGTATTGTTTAACCTTAGAAGCCTAATCTATTTCGGACGTACACAGAGCCTTAATATACTTCTCACAGGCGTACACATATAAAACCCCCTATTTTAGGTATATTATTTAATTTTTATATTTTATTATTAAGCAACTTACTTACTTATTAGGCAACTTACTCTACTTCCGTGAAGGAGATCAAATCTCCCAGGGAGGAGTCGGATTTTTGGTCCACAAGTCTCTCATAAGCAATGTTGTGGAAATCAGTAGTGTTTCGAACAGGGTGGCTTACCTTATCCTCAAGCTATCGAACAGATACGCCTTGAAAATTGTACAGGTATACGCGCCGACCTCGACACACTCTGACGACGAGGCGAAAGCTACGTACGAATATATCACCAAAGCCCTCAATAATACCCAGAGGGCTCACTATAACATAGTTATGGGAGACTTCAATGCTAAAGTGGGAGTACAAAGAAGTGGCGAATCTTACATTGGACCTTTCGGCTTGGGCGATAGAAACCAAAGGGGGCAAATGCTAGCAAACTTCCTCGAATCCCAGGGACTCTTTTTAATGAACTCATTCTTTCAAAAGAAGCCCCAAAGGAGATGGACCTGGCGTAGCCCCGACAATGTAACGAGAAACGAGATAGACTTTGTCTTATCAAATAAACGGCACATATTTAGCGATATCTCAGTGATCAATAGGTTCAATACCGGGAGTGATCACCGACTTATACGAGGTACCTTAAATATCAACCTGAAAGCTGAGAGGACGCGAATGATAAGGTCTACTCTTCGACCTACGACGTTTCAAGTTACTAGTAACTCTGAAATGTACCAGATTGAACTTCAAAATCGATTTGACGCACTGGAAACCACCGTTAATATCGACCAGAGAGCCGATGACTTGGTTGAATCGCTGCATGATGTTTCGCCTAAATATTTTCCGGCGAAGCGACGAGATAATGCGCCGAAACTATCAGCTGAGACTCTTGAGTTAATGAGAAAGAGAACTACCACCATCGTCTTCAACGGAGATGAAGGCATTAAACCTAACCATTAAAAAGCTGACGCGACGCGATTTCCGTCGCTCAAATACACGCGCCATTCAGGATGCGATCATGCAGAATCGGGGATCGAAAGTTTTCGCTCGCAAGTTAGGAAAGCCTCATCTGACGAAACTCAAAAAAGCGGATGGTAGAATCGTTACCTCTAGGCTTGAGATACTCGAGGAAGTTGAGAACTTTTACGAGCAATTATATTCGTCGAAATCAGGGAAACCCTGCCACCCTGTTGTTGACCAGCGAGCCCCTCTAATGCGACATTACACTGAGGAGCTCCCAGACATTTATTTCAGTGAGATTAGGATGGCTTTGGAGCAACTTAAAAACAACAAAGCTCCGGGTAGTGATGGAATTAATACAGAACTGCTTAAAGCAGGCGGAACCCCAGTACTAAAAGAGCTAGCAAATCTGTTTAATTCCGTCATCCAACACGGGAAGACCCCGGAATCGTGGAGCAAGAGTGACGTGGTACTGTTCTTCAAGAAGGGAGATCGAACTCTATTGAAGAACTACAGACCGATCTCACTATTGAGCCACGTGTACAAACTGTACTCCAGAGTTCTGACGAACCGTCTCGCCAGAAGACTTAATGAATTCCAGCCGCCAGAACAAGCCGTTTTTCGATCAGGCTACAGCACCGTAGACCACATCCATACTGTTCGACAGATTATACAGAAAACAGAGGAATACAATCGACCGCTGTGTTTGGCTTTTGTGGACTACGAGAAAGCCTTCGACTCAATTGAAACCTGGGCAGTTCTGGACGCACTGCAGCGATGCCATATCGATTGGAGATACATTGAGGTGCTAAGATGTCTATATACCGCTGCTACAATGACTGTTCAAATCCAGAAGTGCAAAACAAAAGCGATCCAACTTCGCAGGGGAGTAAGGCAGGGGGATGTTATATCCCCAAAACTGTTCACCAATGCATTGGAAGATGTCTTCAAAACCCTGGATTGGACCGGCTTTGGAGTCAATATAAACGGCGAGTACATAACGCACCTCAGATTCGCTGACGATATTATCATCATGGCAGAGTCCCTGGAACAGCTAGCCGAGATGTTGAAAAGCCTGGGGTGAATCTTCGCGGCGTGTCGGTCTCGGTATGAACTTGAGCAAGACTAAGGTCATGTTCAACAATCACGTCGTGCCGGGCCCGATATACGTAGACGGCTCCTCTCTCGAAGCTGTTAGTGAATATATCTACCTAGGGCAGACTATTCAGCTTGGTAAGAACAATTGCGAGAGAGAAGCTGATCGAAGAATACAGTTAGGTTGGGCAGCGTTTGGCAAGCTGCTTCAGATCTTCACGTCACCTATACCACAATGTCTGAAGACGAAAGTTTTCAACCAGTGATTCCTACCAGTCATGACTTACGGTGCCGAAACGTGGACACTAACAGTCGGTCTAGTCCACAAATTTAAAGTGGCCCAACGTGCTATGGAGTGAGCTATGCTCGGAGTCTCTTTAAAGGATAAAATCCGAAACAAGGTTATCCGGAAAAGAACCAGAGTTACCGACATCGCTCGCAGGATAAGTACGCTGAAGTGGCAGTGGGCTGGACACATTTGTTGAAGAACCGATGGCCCTTGGAGCAGACGAGTTCTAGAGTGGAGACCACGAATTGGCAAACGGAGTGTAGAGCGCCCTCCAGCTCGATGGACCGACGACCTAAAAAAGGTAGCAGGCTCTGACTGGATGCGGAAGGCGGAGGATCGGGATCTCTGGCGCACCCTATGGGAGGCCTATGTCCAGCAGTGGACAGTAATAGGCTGATTTGATGATGATGATGATGAGATTATTAAGCAGAAATTCAAATATGGAGTATAAACTAAAAATAAAACAACACTGTTATTAACTGTACCTATAATCACAGTTATTTATTACAACGAAAAATTAATAAGCATAAATTGGAACAAAAAAATAACGTTTTCAAAATCAACCAATACATATGTTTTTTTAGAATACCAAACTTTTTTTACGCTAATTATTTATTCTTAGAGCAATCATTGCCACTAATCAGACTTTAAAAGACTAGCTTAACTTTAGGAGCAGTCTACACATATGTCAACCTTGTGCTCGCCACACAGATTTTTTACATTTATTACACACTAATTTTGACGTTTTCTTTTTTTAATAAGAGCAATTGGAGCAGTATTTTCGTTTCTTTTGGTATGGTTCTTCTACTTGATTTTCATTATTTAAATCTTTAGATTTAAAGAAGGATTTGGTTTATATTTTCACGTAAAGATATCTTCAATGTCGGATCTTCAAGTCTCTTCTCCATCCAAGGCGTGACCATGGTAGGCGCGAGGTGCGGACTATGTTCATAGTTGGAGTTCTGTGAGATGTTTGAGCGTTAACAGTTGACCAAATATGTCCATTCTTACCTCGGAGAGTATGATCACGAATAAATTTAAATACGATAAATCCACTCTGAGTTGGTAGGTGGTAAAACAAGGCCTGCGCCTGTTGATGGACCAGTTTCTGCAACAAGGGTTGGAGCGGTTTCTTCAGAGGGTCCAGACCTTGTAAAGACGTAACGTACTCAGACACTTCATTATTTTCGCCCTCGCTTTGAATGTCGTCGATAATCTGGTCATCCTCAACTCCGGAATCTTCCTCGTTCAAAATTGCAAAAATATTGTTTTCGTCTAATATATTAGACCGTGACATATTTATACCTGAAACCACGCCGAAAGAAGATATAAAATATAGTTTAAACAAACACAAATACAATGTCACTAGATCTTAGTTAAAGGTTACACAAAGACTAAACATACGTCCTCTAGCTCCCATCTGCCACAGAGGTAACAGAAGAGCACCACGCGCTAGCTTCAACCGTTAGAAAGAGATAAACGATATTCTAATGCGTGTACGCCTTGCAGGCGTTGATTAGGCTTCTAGGGTTAAAAAAATGTCCGCTACATCTAAACGATTATGTTACATTTTTTATTTATTCGCTTTTCCTGCGTCACACTGCATCCATCATATAACTTCATTTAAAAGTATAAGCAGAGGGACTTTAGTGTCCAGACACTCCATATTACATGTCTACCGTTTAAAAATCGAACCCGTAATCCAGACGATTTCCCATTGTGCCTCCATGGAGTCATTTTGTGGTAACAAAGGTATTATGGTATATTATTTAAATCAACTATTAATAAGATCAACAATATAAATAATTAATTTATTTCATTTATTTATTAATACTGAAAATTGTAATTCAGTTTCACTTATACCAGTGCTCTCAACTTTAACAAGGAAATACATGGTAATATGTATTATAACTCGCCACGCTGCCCCTAACTTCCGTCATTAAATTATTCGAACCCCAACACATTGTGTGACAAATTCAACTTAGCTAGTTGAAATAGATTAGTACCAAGTTGTTGACTTACAGATGCAAGTTATATAGTACTAGCAATTCGCCATCGGCTTCGCTTGCTTCTAACCCGCGATTATTCGTTTATATAAACTGAATCGCGTTCGTATGTTTCCAGCGCACTTGTCACTTCTGGTATGACATTTTAGTACCTTGGGCTACTTTGTCTTTGTCATTCTTAACAATTTCCATAAGGATTTTATATTGTTTTGTAATTAAAAATACTTAATTTAACATTACAAATTACAAATATACTTTATTGCACAACAGAAATATATATACACATCTTACCTTATGTAATATAAGAGCTAAAAAAAGAACAAAAGTACAATAAGGCGGCCTTATCGCTAAAAGCGATCTCTTCCAGGCAACGAACAATAATGTTATATTGAGTATATATATATTGATGAATATCTACCATTGAAATTGTAATTTATGTGTTATATATAGCTTATATATGTCCACACTTATTCTATTCCATAGAACAGTTTTATTTATAGCGACATCTATTATTTGTTGCATTTATTATTTTGAAATCATTAAATATACCTATTTTAATAATTGATTTAATTTACTCCTACATAACAGCCTAAATGATAAAAAAAAGGTTTTATATAAGGATTTATCAGGTTCATTATCATCATCGTCACAGCCTTTGTTCCACTCACTGCTGAACAAAGGCCTCCCCCAAGAATCTCCATGACGATCGGTTGCGCGCTACCCGCATCCAATGGATTCCGTCGACCTTGACCATGATCAGGTTAATTTTATGAAAATTACCACATGTTTCTGCATTCGTGTTATTTTTTCGAGTAATTAAAAAAAAGAATTATTTAGTAACTTTGCAACAACTCTACAACCATTAAATATATGTTCTAAAATCAATCTCTCCTTTATGTAACTAACTCTATATCTAACGCAATAAAAAAAATGTTGTATAGCAATTTTCAGAATTTTTTTTTGTAAAACTACAACCACTTTAACAAAAATAGTTAACTAAACTACTCGGGACATCTTCATCTCGGAACTGTAATTTGAAAAAAAAGATGAACCACTAACTGTATGTACTTCCGAGTTTCCTCTACTTTTGTGCTCGACTAAACTTTATCAAAACAAGTTATAACGTGCTAGTTGGTCGTGCGTTATACCCACTTTGAACTTTATATAGGGAAATGACAATTCTTATTATACTCGTATATTATATTTTATACCTAGAGATTTGTACAATCGTCTACAGTTTGAATATGTCAGGCTTAACATTAGGGATCTTATTTTTGCTTACTTTTACGCTTTTTTACACATTTAACAAGGTAGACGAAGAGATCCTATTGTATTGATTTCCTCCCCCCCACTCCTTCCCCCTTTAAACTCAAATTTAAGATTTTGTTGAGTGGGACGTGTGACAGCAATCGCTACGGCTACGGCTATGGGTTGAATCCTTATTTGAAGAAATTAAGTACTTTCATTTGTTCACACTAGTACTACAAAGTGCGACAATGATTTCCACCGTCTTATATTAAATGTATCGGGAGGTAAATGAGGAACAGAGTGACATCATACTAGATTCACTCTGCCGGCACCTACTAGAAAGAAGCAAGTGGCATATTTAAAAAAAATATGGGGCTTTATGTTCTGCAATTCAACACGTAATGTTTTAAATCCCAGTGAGAGTCAGTCAGTCAGTCTTTGATATGCTGATAAATTAAAAAAGAAATATTTAGCAGTGTCGGCAGAGGTCATTTCCTTCGTTTTGTACTTGGTATAGTGATACGCCAAATAATATAAATGCTTAATTACTAATATAGTCGAAGGGCAATTTGAATCCACTATAACCCTATTATTCACACAACGCAACTGAGCAGCTACGGTATAAAAAATACATATTAAAATTCAATGAAATTGAAAAACAAAATCATTTTTCGCCATGTCATAAACGTTTTGTATTGAAATTTTACTGAACTGTAATCTAGTTATAAGATCAGCGCAACGATATTTCATGGAAGCAGAGTATGATTCGGCTCCAAAGTGATGCCATTGAAAGCTTTTATAATTTGTTTATCGGACATCGTCGTATGTACGTCCCATACAACTTTATCGACATATTTCAGATATTAAAAAATTCGCCATTTTATAGAATTAAAGCGGGTTTTAATGATTTTTTTGTTATAAATAAAATTTTGGTGTATAAATTATATTTTTGTGCAATATTATTGAAGATTTTTGTTTGGTTAAAGTTCAATATTAAATTTGAGGCCATCGTGGCACAGATGGACAGTGTTTCAATGAAATTATTGATACTGGTTGTAGGTTCGAGACCCACTTAGGGCAACATGTTATTTTTATTAAGAGTATTCATATATATAAGGTCGTAATTATTGTAGTTACTTATATATTTTAATATAAATACATAGTTTTAACATATACAGCAGGTAAGGCAGAGAGAACCTAGTACTGAGACAGCCAATTCTTTCCGACATATTGTAGAACTATTTTAGAACAAATTAAGGACAAATTCAGAAGGAGTTAACTGTCTGAACACAGCACGGCCCTTAGTCTTACTATAAAATGAAACTGATTCATACCTTCCAGTAGAGATTCAACTCTCAAACAGCATCAGATGCATCGTCCCACTGCTCTACACGGGCCTCAATAAATATTAAAATTAAATAAAAAAATTTATTAAAATATTATATGTTACCAAAAACAATTTTATAGACAATATTATGGTTACTCATATAGTTCGCGGTATAATTAAAATTTCAGTTTACTTGAAAAATATTGTTATGTAGAGTTCATTACAGATAAATTTACGTGTTTTTTAAAAAATATTCTGTTATATGGTATCTTGTGGTAAATTAATTTAATTTAAAATAAAGCTATTAAGCCTTTTTCGTTTAAAATGCAATTTATGCAGCAAAAACAATTCTGGAATTATTGAGACATTTTAAATGCAGATAGTTTATAGAATTATACTTTTATATTTAGCCCTTAACCATCTACTATACGTCTCACAGATCTCAACGACATATTATGGTGAATATTTTTGAGTATCGTATCAATAAGTTTCGAATTAATTCATGTGTTCTTGTACCTTTTCCCATACTCCTGGGTGCCGTGTATTTATAGGGCGCATACAACAAGATTGGAAGTGCGTACAATTGTCGTAGGTGAGTAAAAAATTATGATTCTGACAAATATAATTAATAAATTAAAAATTTATAGTATTTTCTCATAATGCCTCTTGATGGCTTCAATATCTAAAACTAGTTTAAAGATGAGCCGTCAGATGACGTAAATAAACCGTAAAAAGCCGTGTGGAATTTTAGATTTATGAAAGTTTATGAGGGTTTATGAAAACTCTGAACCATAAAATATTAATAACAATTATAATCAATACGCATATTCTTAATAATGTCATAGTATTAAGCCCTATAATACGAGCCTGGTGAGGAGGTAGTGATAAATATTGACAGTAAAAAAGTGACTTCCTCGTGACACTAAGACATTGCCAATGGACATGTTTTTTAGAACAAGTCTCTATTAAACTCTTGATGATTAAAAGTCTTGATGATTAAATTGTAATATTTTCTATGTACGTCTTAGCAACTTATTAAAAAAAATGTAATTCAATCAATATAATATTTTATAATATTATAGCAAAATGGAAAAGAGTCTGTCTTTATGTGGTTTTCTCCTAAACATGAAGAGAATATTTTCTTTACATTCTAGATATCAATAGTATTATAATTAATGTTGTTGATAATAAAATAACAATAACAATAATATATTAAACTGGAAGCTCTCGGAGCTAGAGGCCTAGAATAGACTACATGATATTTTCTGTTCTTACCGAAAAAAAAATTATAAGTATAAAAACATATATAAATATACATATTTTTCATAGACTCCCCCAGTTCCAATATAACGGAGTAAATAAGATCGGTCTTATTGCACGCTAGGCCCTAATTTAATATAGTAAGCCCGATTTTGTTTACAAAGAAAAAATTTATTCATGAAGTTTACTCTCCGCGGGTCCTTCCACGCATAAGTTACGTTCGGGACCTTTTATTTCGACAAACGTCCCTCATTTCTGATTTTTTCCTTGCAAATTACTTTGACAGTGCTTACGCTTCATAGGTTTTATTAAGAAATTATTTCGAACAATTGAAGTAAATCGTATATTATTTTTCTTGAAGATAGAAATATACGCTATACCCTACATATAGCATGGCAGAGAGATGATACCTAGTAGTCAGTACATTGCTTGTTAAATAGCGGAATTTAAAGCCCTTACCAGAGCAGGTAAACAATTTTTGCTTGAGTGCTACTCCATGGCTTTTGCAGGTAGATGCTGCCTAGTAAGATATAGTGTTTGTAAAGAATAGTTAATGTAGTCGTGGTGTATTTGGGACGAAGTGATTATATCAATAGCTTCCTTGGTTTTTCTAAACCATGTTGCGACTCATCATCGACGTTTCTTTACAAGTCATTTTTTTTTGAGTAAATATTTAGAAATAGTATGGAAACTTTGAAAAATATATAATATAAATATGGGCAAAAATAGAGAATTTTTGTTTTTGAAAATTAAGGAGAAAGGTCTATAAAGCTCTTAAATAAGCTTAATAAAAAAACTAATCTAACATTTTAATATAAAAATTTTAACATTAAACATTTATTTAAATTAATTTACGTTAAAAGCTCCCTATGAAAAGACAACATAAAGAAATTCAACCGCTACATTTTATACGATAATATAAAGCGAAAGAGGTCAAAGAGACCGGTCAGTCTATTGGCAAATTTGCTCAAAATTTAGCAAATTAATGGCGCAAACCTAAAATCTAATTTGCAAATGGGGTGTAGCTTGTTTAGCTGACATACGACACAGGACAGTGTACGACCGGCGATTACTTAACGTGAAGCGTCTAAAGTGCGCTAATGAAAATTTTACCATAGGTATATTTTTAATAATTATTATATGTTATACGTTTAATAATAACTATATAATAATTATTATTTCATATTATTATTATATTATTATATAGACATATTATGTCTTCAATTAATAGAAAATCCCAAACAAAAATATATTTTAATTCTAATGTGTATTTCTTGATATTAGCGCACTCAATTATACCCTTCAGGTCTTACACAAGGCAAAATTTATGACAGCAAGATTTTTATGATTTTAAATCAATCTGAAATACCAACCATATTAAACAAAATATAATAAATACTATGTACATAAAGGCATTAATTAAAAGTGAAAATTTCCATTACTTAACGAGATTTTTTCTTTTAACAATAAAAGTCTTAATGTAATATGTTTAAATGTGCTTTATTTATAAAATAATACAAAATATACGCGCTATACGTAATGAATACAATTGCAATGCAATTTTAAAGCTCAATGCAGTTACTGGTGAAACACACACATCAGGCGAACATAATGCGCGTCAACGTTACTCTATTTACATACATCATATATTTACACACACACACACACACATATATATATATATATATATATATATATATATATATATATATATATATATATATATATATATATATATATATATATATATATATATATATATATATATATATATATATATATATACATATATATATATATATATATATATATATATATATATATATATATATATATATATATATATATATATATATATATATATATACATAAAATCTATCAGCCAGCCTATCTACCCGTCTGTCTGCAGATTTATTGACTGGTAGTGGCGAAGGAGGAGGCTTGATGTTGTCGCGTTCCAGGTGTCAAACCAGGTCCGATCGCGCAACTTGCGACCGTCAATGAGAACCTTGCGCCACTTGTTACGGTTCACACCAACTTCTTCCCAGTTAAGATGGTTTATACTGAAAGCGTTCATGTCTAGCTTCACGCAATGTCTAAATCGTAGCATGGGCCTCCCCACTCTACGTTTTGTGTTTGCTACAGCACCAAGCAGAACACGCCGCGGCATGCGTATGTACATATAAAATAAACAACAAATATTGTCTTTTTAGCGTAGTGGTTATAAACTTTAACTTTTTTATAATTTAACCATAAATTACTTTTTTAAAAAACGACATCAAGGCACGGCGATTTCTGCTTGTGAACATTGTGGTTGTAGGTTTGAAACCACTCGGGGTTAAGGGGTCATTTTGATTTCCCCACTCTAGCAATATAAAGCGTAGCGTTGAATCCCACCACTAAACATATTGTTTCGAACTTGAAAATCCGGGACAAAACGTAAAGTTAATAAAGTAAAACTGTCTAAAAATCTGTTGAATCCTATCACTAAAATTAATATTCAGATAAAGTGGCTGATTGGCAGAAGTACGAAAGTGTTAAGTGTAATCTACATAGTAAAATATTTATTCTATAAAATAAAACAAAATAATATATATTTAGGAAATATGTAAGAAATTGGAAGTCGCAGGATTCAAATCCGGATATATTCGGTACTGTGTGTGTGTGTACAACAATACACTTATTACAACTTATTATCGTTACTTTTCTTTAATCAATTTTTTTTTACACTTTAAAATAGATTTAAACAAAGTTTCTACTAGAACAATATATTCTATACAAAATCGTAATACAAAAAAAAAACTTAAAAGAAAAAAAATACTAGCAAAACCTTTTGACGGCAATTGTAAATTGATACGAGATGCAACAAAAGAATGTCGGGAACACAAAAAAACAAACGTGACGCCTCCGGGGTTGAGACGCTACGTTTATTCATCACAAAGCGAATCTTGTCTTAGAAGGAAAGTGACTTTTTGTATCCATTATTGTAACATCAAAATAATAAAACTGTACAAGAATGATTTTTGTAGTAAAAGTTAGGTATTGATTATATACCTGATTGGGTAATCAAGTTTTTTTTAGGCTTAAGGTGTAGCCTAGGTTAGGTTTGATTAGAGTAACGATACCCCGTTACCTAGTTTCGGCCTAAACTAGAAATATTATATGCTATGTGGCTGAAAGTGGCCCTTTTTTGTACTAAAACGTGGAAATGATAATAATGAATTCCCGTGACTGAAAATTAAACATAAACAATCAGAAACTGTCCCACAGCACCAAAAGTCTTAGAATAATAAGAAAAAAAACGAAATCCTTATAGGATTACTTTATTACCTCTCTGTCTATCCATCTGCCGAGAGATGGAAGAAGAGAGATTGGAGAAAATGTCTCCAAATCACGTGAAAGTATCAAGCTTAAGTTAATATCAAATATCCAAGTCGATGACATGTTGAAGCACAGAAAAAATCAAACTTCTAAGTCAACGTATTCAAACGGTCGGTCAGCAAAAGGCGTTTTTATGCTTAATTTTTTTTCATTTTGTACGAGAATCACGTAATCAAAACGGAGGTACATCACGTCGTCCTAGAGTTATTAAATTTGGAATAAGTTAAAATTTACAGTACAATGAAAGGAAAAAATCCAAAAATAAAAAGAATGGATATATCCTAGAAAACCCATTACAACCTAATATTTGTAGTTAATAATAATAATATATTAAATTAGTGGATACGACAAATTTTATTTAAAATTTTTATTAGTAGTGTTTTCCTCAGCGGGATACCTACAACCTTGAAATAGGTACGGAACCCTTGGTGAACGAGTACTACTCGCACTGGACCGATATATATATTTTTAGATCAACGCTGTTTCCCGCATAAAGCCAGAGGGAACCTAGTGTTAAGACGTTCCCCACTTCCCCGCTTTTCAATACATTACCTGTTCAGTGGAGGAACTCAACGCCACGCTTTTGTTACTAGAGCGAGGAAAATTAAAATAACTCATGCTCCCCGAGTGTCAGTCAGTCAATCTCTGCGCCGGCTACGCCACAAGGGCCCCTTTGTTATAAAGTAAATAATGATATATTCGTTCTATAATGATACAATAACAGAGTGTATATTATCAAAATAAATAATAATCAGGAAAATGGCGGCGAATAAATAAAACAATAATTAATACCTACAATCTCTCATGAATAAGGAAATGCTAATAAGAAATTTATGAACCATACGTAATAGCAATTTCAATTTATTTATTGTTTTAAGTCCGCGTTTATTGCTCTTTACTTTCGCCAGTAACTAGTCTAGACAGTTTTTATTACGATTATTAGGAAAAATGCAACTACCGGTAGCTATGCTGAGAATAATGAACCTTTTTATTTTGATTGGAATTTTTTAATCGCTGTATTGAGTTAGCCAAATATTTTAGTAACGCTAGCTAGCGATACAAAAAGATAAAAACAGTCTTTACATAGTATTGATTTTGTTGAATTTTATAAATAATAATAGCTTTGAGCTTCAGTTACAAGGAAGTAATATCTTTATGGTAATAGTATTTATATTTTTAGAAAGTAGATTCCTGCTATTTTTGAACTCTGATGAAATTACAGACTTAAGAAAAATAAAGTATTTGTCTAATTATTCCATACAGTGTCGATATCGAGATCTATCTATGATATTCACTAGAAAGTTTTCTTGTACTAAAAACCAATAGGAGCTTTTACATTGTTAAATATTGTGTAGAATATATTCACAGCAAATCTAGAAAAAAAAAAATTTTGCCGTTAAGTTCAGCCACCTAACATGCAATTAGAGAACGAGAGTCGGGAACGGAGAGAATTATCACTATGTCCGTATACCTACACTATCCTATAAAAAATGAGGGCAAACTTCACAATTTTTCTCCATATACCAATTAGGCTTAATATTGTATAATATTTTATTTCCGAAGTAATAACTTACGAATTTCTATCAAAACAAAGTAAAAGGTATTGGAATAAAGTTACAAATCGAAAACAATTACTGTGGAGCAAGTTTTTTGATATAACAGCGCCGACTTTTGTCAGAAGAATAAAGGGGGAATTCTCACGTTTCGATTGAAACGGAATGTGATAATGACAGAGCTTTAAAATTCTACTAAACTAAGCCAATGCTTAAAGGAATGTGACAAATAGTAATAGTTTTTGGTATATTTTTTTAATTAGCTCATTGATGTTTAAAGTTTAATCAAGGTTTTTTTTAATTATATAAAAAAATATATTTTAGTAACATGCTCAATTATCAAGCATTATCTAGGCGTAGCCATAGATATACAAGTGCATGAGGTGCCTACATATTTACATTTTATCTTATATATAGCAGTACAGAAAAATAAAATAGAGAGAGGGCAAAGACACTCCGTTGTTCGTTTTCCATCGGGAACTGAGCACCATCTAGAGTCTACCATAATGAGGTGGGAACTTCTTTTTTCACAGTGGGTGGGTTTAACTGGGTCACGTTGATCTCAGATTTATACAATCTGAGATATAAGGTAATTAATATAAAAAAATAGTCTCTTTTATGCATAAAATGGTTTCAACCTTCGAGTAAATAGTAAAGTACAAGTAAAACCCAAATAACGAAACTTTTCGTGCATACAAAGTACATGTGTCAGAAGGAAAGCTTCTTTGGCAAACTAATTTTTATATTTAGTTTTCAATAATTTAAAGCCAGAAAAGTGTCAAAATTTAATACAAATATTATATATTTTTTAAGTTATAATTAAAGGTAGCCCCATGGGAATCGTGTTGTCATTCGTGTCAGATTATTGCGCTTCATCTGCCAAAATAAAGCCATCATGCGCGTAAAAAAGTTTTATTCCAAAAATTAATTTTCTTATTATGATTTATATAATAAATCTTTTATTTGGAAGTTTCTATTTAAAATTATTAACATTTTCCGTAGGACAGAAAATTTCAAGTTGAACAAGCAATCGCTCGAACAGGGAAATGTGGAAATATGAGTGACATATCACATAAACAGATCTATGGCGAGATTGCAAAAAATCGTATTTTATAAACATAGCATAATATTATTTATAATACAATACACGCGCTTTCTCGCATATGAAGGTAAATAGAGGGTAACTTTATGTAGACACACTCCGTTCCGTACATTTAATTTATCAAATCACGATAAAAATCCCCAGAATCGGAATCGAATCCACATCCATCTGGTTTAAGGCAGATGGCGTTCAACTACGCCACGACAGCCTCGCCTATATATACTTGTATATTAAAACATTCGCAAGAACGTATTCTTTAAGAGAATCGTTCCATTTCATTCATTTAAAAAGATCGCGTTTCTATCCCACATAAATACGAGTAGCGGGTTATCAATGAGGCGTGCAGATAGCTACTTCCAAGCATTTTCACGAAAGCTCACCTCGCAATGAAAAATCGACGCGATTTTTATCATACCTTTGCAGTCATAGCAGAATTGTTATATATTATACACACATACATATAATATTACCATATTAATATAACAGCCCTATTAGGGGCGAAGTGTACATATAACACGATGCCCATCGGGTTACCTATTGTAAATTTTGATTAATAAAGAATTAAATAGAAAACAACAAATATTAATGAAGTGACAAAAATGTAACTATAAATAAATTTTCGTAAGCTAAAGCTCAATTTTTATATTATACTAATAGAATTATTTTTTAATGGTTTATTCGACACTGACTTACCTTTATAAAAATTACACTCTTCGCCACACTTCTTGGACAAATGGAAATTATTATAATTTTAATAAGATAATTATCAAAAACGATACACAGTAATTCTGAAAATGTTTACTTACAACTCTCTATCAGCTTGAATAATAATAAATTAAAAATTTGAAGTTATTCTAAGAGGTTTTCATTGTGTAAAATTCTGCAGTGAAAATCGATTTCAAGACGCTCTCTTTTTCATTATTCACATAAATTCAAAACATTACGTCTTAAGTGGCGTAACGCAGCGCCGCATGTTGTCTTAATAAGCCAAGAAATCAAAAAATATATATATATATATATATATATATATATATATATATATATATTAATATATATATATATATATATATATATATAGATATAATATATATATATATATATATATAATATTATATATATATATATACTTTAATATATATACATATTTTTTTTACACAAATATTATAAAATAATTTCAATACGAGGCCATTGTATGTAGTATATATATATATATATATATATATATATATATATATATATATATATATATATATATATATATATATATATATATATATATATATATATATATATATATATATATATATATATATATATATATATATATATATATATATATATATATATATATATATATATATATATATATATATAATATATTATATATATATATATATATATATATAGAGCTATTTATATGAATATTTGTTCGCAAAACCATATCTTAATAACTTATATGTACCTATGGAACTGTCACCCAATGACAAGTACCTCTCCGTTCTTGTCTTCATGCTCATCACCATCACTCAGTCAAATTTTTTAATAATTATTAATTAATTTTGTAGTTTTGAATATAGACACTATATATAGTAACATAATATAATAATGAGTTAAGAAAAACGTTTGCACCGTATGTCATCCAAACCCTTTTCATTACATGTTATAGAACAAATGACGTTCAAATCATGTTTTGTTGTAAAATGTCTCGAAAGAACCTATTATTTAAGTTTTATTGTATATATAAATAAATAAAAAACTTGACGTTATTTCCCGCATATAGTAATACCCTACTATAGATAAAGAGAACATTGTGTTGACACACTCGAGTGTGGCGGAACGCCGCGCTTTTAGTCTTGTTACCAGAGCGAGGAATACAAATCATTTATTAGCTTCGAGTGGAAATCAAACCCACCACTGTCGCGTTTGCAGACAGACGCAGTGCCGCTGCGCCACGACGGCCACTCCATCTTTTTCCAAGTCCAAAATTTATAAATAGTAAAATAAAGTATATTAAATTCTATTCTCTGGTATTTTCTCTGAAATAAGTAATTTCGCTCAGCTTTAACAAGCTTCTAACGCGATACTGATAAAGTGGGATTGATCCCACACGGGATCCGGGATTCAGGACCTTGAGTGTCCGATGAGCCGTGAAATTCACTTCATTCCTCGGTCGGTATTCCCAGGATTGAGATTTCTGTTTGCACGTCTGCAAGTGAGCTATAGCTTACGTAAGTTGGAATTACGATGTTGGAGTTTACGGCTTACTTATCTTTTATGGAACAGTGCATTTTCTTGCATTTCGTGTAAGTTCTAGTCATGAATATAAAGTGGATAAGAGATTTGAGGCAGTTTTCTATTTTTTATATGAAATTTATTATATTATTATAGCACATATACTAAAGGCATCATCAGCAAGCAGAGAAAGGTTTCATGTGGTCCATAAGAATAACGTAACTGCTTTTACAGAGTCCGATTGGATCACAAACTTCTTGCAATGACAAGCATGATTAAGTTTTCTTTTTAATTTAATTAAGCAGAGTCGCATATAGCAGAGTAGGCTAAGAGAATTTAGTGCCAAATCATTCCGTCCTCCTCGTTCCATCCGCAACTGTGTGTTAACGCGTTGTCAGAAATAAACAGTAAAAAAAACAGTATGCTTTGTCTTACCAGGGCGATGAAATAAAAAAAAAATATCCCCCCAATATGGGAATGAACCCACATCTATCGCATTTACAGTCAGACGCTACCTCCCACTACCCTGCGAATTTTAGTAAAATTTACTTTAATCACGTGCTTGTAAATAGACCATATTACTGTAGAATATACAAAAGAATATATGAGAGTTAGACTTAGTAAAGCTCAGGAATAAAGCAAACACAGAATGTAACGAGCGTCTAGCACGATACTAGCGAAGTTTTTATTATTATTTATACACTCAAGTGTCATTTTTGTTCGGTAATCCCTGAAGCTGAAGTAAAATCATGAAATTGTGAACTTATGAAACTTGCATGTACACATGCAAGTTCGATATTTTGAATGAATTTTTTTAAACTACTTCGTTTTTATTTTTACTTTAATTATGTATATATATATGAATGAATATATATGAATAAAATTACTCTTATTAACTTATACGATCGACGCAAAACGTCATAATCGATAATGAAATAAAATTGATAATGAAATTGAAGATGTTGTAGCGTTTGCACGAAAAGTGGTAACCGGAGCATCTATAGTGGAAAACAAACGTCTAGCGTAAAATATTGATCTATAAAACTTAAATATGATTAAAAAATAATATATAACTAAAACAGATTTTGATATAAATCATCTATATAATAATGTTAAGGTACCCATAATTTAAGGTATCGCGAATAATTTTTATATATTATGTATGTACTTATATATCATGGCGAAATGGTACAATGCTTGGCTGCAAGTTAAATGATTGTGAGCTCAAATCAGTCGGAGGAATTAATTATTTTAAATTTTCTTCTGAGATGTAACAAAATGCAGCGTTGAGTTCCGCCACTCAGTATGCTGCAAACAAAGAAAGCAAAGAACATAACATCGTATTTACTATGTATAATAACTTACTAGTATACTCGTATACTCTAAATTAATATGAAGCTTCAAGCTGAATAGGTCATGATAATGCGTTAGAATATTTTGCCAGTTGTGTGATTTGGCACTCGGATCAGGAGGAAATGACAGGAAAGAGTCAATTATACGCAAGGATGGCACAGAAGAGGAAGATCAATTCGGCTTTATCACAAATTGACGTGGTACAAGCTATGAGAGATAGAGAATAAAAAATAAGTAAGACAATTTGTTTAAGCTTCATGTTTTATTATGCAGAGATAACCTAGCCAAGACACTCTGCTCTTCTCATTTCGTCGGAATTGAACTCTTAACTATCACGTTTACGGTCAAAGGCTGTACCATAACGCCACGATGGCCCAACTATTATCCATTATATAGTTTTTCTTCTTTTTTTTATTCTAAATTCTAAGCTTCTTGGCAATTTTTTGTTGATAATTTGGCTTTTGAAATAATCATTGATGATGTATATAGCATATAAAATAAGTAATAAAAATTGTAGTAAATTTCATTCTTGGTACAATTAATTTAAAATGCAATCAATGCATAAAAACATACATTTGTAAAAGTATCACCTACTAAGCTCACGTCACTGTGAAATATTTAAATCTGTTACCCCTTACCTCCTTTAAAATCCTTTTTTATCATTTTACTAGTTCCAGTAGCTCTTGAGATAAGCGTGTTCAACCAGACAAAACCTTCAACTATATAATATTAATATCGACTAAAATACAAAAATTTATTAAATTCAATAAAGAAATACGATTCTTTCCAAACTAATTTCCTAACACATATTAATCACAAACGGTTTATAAAGCGAAATATAGTATATAGACCGCAATAAAGTCTAGATTTACTTCTTAACGCCAACGCGAGCGTATTGTCACGCGCGGTTGTTTGGTAAGTCGTAACAAGATTGTAGTTTGTTTGAACTCAAGTTTTAGTTAGAGTATATTGTATATTGAATAAATAAAGTAAAATAATTTTAAGTGAAATACTATATTATTATTTATAATTGAAAAAAATATATATTTGTAGATTTTAAAAACAAAACTCTATAGCAAAACGTGCATGTGGCATGCACATAGATCATAATGTACGTGGATATATGAAGAGATTGGTAGAGGACGAGATAAACAAGTAGAGAGCGTAAAAGAGGATAGAAAAATATAGAAATAGAGATAAAATAATAACCAAAATGATTTGAACCCTTTTTTGATATTTTAATATATACTAAAAAAATATGCAACGTAACTACTAAATTTAGACATACACAATTTTTTTCCAGTTTCTAGTTTTGGAACGTATAACAGGATATGTATAGAGAACCAAGTACTTACGCTTCCCACCTAAATTCGAGACATTACATGTTGAATAGCGGAACTTAACGCTGCTTTCCATTTTATGAGAGCAGGAAATTGAAAATACCCTTAAGTGGGAAAATTCAAACCCAGAACAAAAGTATTGAAAATATGCTAATGTCCCACTGCGCCACGATACCCAATTTATTACTCTAGGCGACCTATTAATAAACAATATTAGGTAGTGACTTAGGCTTAACTAACAGCTTATGACTTGATCCATGTAATTCGTAGCTTATCTTGAGGTAAATTGGAGAAATAATCGTTTAATTGAGCACGAGTTTGAGGTGAAAGCGGATTCTCCCATAGCCATATATTTGCGTAATACTTTAAGTAACATGTGTAGCTTTTTGATTTACGTGTTTTTATGGTTTTTTTTTAAATATAATTTTTGTTCGTTTTATATATATATATATATATATATATATATATATATATATATATATATATATATATATATATATATATATATATATATATATATATATATATATATATATATATATATATATAAGAATAATTAATTCAAAGATTCTTAATATAGTGTAAATAACAAAAGTTATATCAACTACATAAAAAAGTTAGCCCATTCCTGGTTAATTGGTTTGGGCAAGCGAATGTATTTGTTTTTATATATTCACGAATCTAAATACAAAAGTACTATAGTACTTCAAATTTTTCAAAGTATTTTCCACTATCAGTAATGGAATTTGTAAATGAAATTGGCATAAGCCAGCGATTCAATACAACGTGAAATGGACCCAAAAACTAATTTCTTATGAAAAAACAGGGTCCAAACGGAAATGGCATTGTGAATTTGATTAAAAATAACTTGAAGCTAGCTTTGTTTTTTTTTTATTGTAGTCTCGGCTTTTAACGTTGATACTGTATAAGAGTTGTTCACACTGTTAGTATTTGTGGGTGAATAATTTTTTTTTTCATTAAGGTCCAAATATACCTATAGTACCAATTTTTATCTACGCATTAGTTCCATTTTACTATTAACGTGCCTTCTTCAATAAATGATATATCCAAAACAAAAACAATTGACAAATTCAAACCAGTTCTGTTGTTCTTGAGATTAACGCGTGCAACCAGTCAAACTCTTTATAATATTATTATAGATGTTCTTATTAATTAAATCATAATGATCAATACAACTTAATCAATACCTGTCTAACTTACATATAATTATGTTAATGTATATGAAGTAAAATGTAATATAGAAATAAATTAAAAAATATCTTTGATCAAGTTATTTACAAATACACATCTTTTAGAAATACAAGAGTTGAATACCTCATATTAAAATCTGTCGAATGCAAGCTTGGGCAGTCTTTTTTATTGTTCAACTCGGGCTTAGTCGTCTTGCGTTGTAACTATAATCTTTAAAGCATCTCCATCACTAGCAAGCTTCGTTATTATTAATTTCACCTATTATATGAAACTAAAAAGATTTTTTATGATCGTCATATTATTTAAATGTCACTTATGACAGTGTGATATACGATAGATGTTCTAGAATGTTGTAATGAATTACACAAAATATGTCAATAAGTCAAATCGGATAGCTTAGTAGCTTAGGATTATTATCCTGGAATTGTGGACATGGACCTCCTTTTTTATCTTAATGTCATAACACTGCATATTAAGTGGTAACTTAACACCGCGCTTTGTCTCTGCGGAGCGGGGTAATGGAAATGATTCATGCTCAGAATTGGCTTTGATTGAAGTGGCCTTTACACTGCGTTCAATTGTAATTACTTTGGCCTTGGAGCTCTTGTATGTAAATATTTTAACACATTTCACTCGTTTTCCGTACGTAAATAAAAAATGATACGAAAATAAATAAAATGAGTACTTTTTCTAAATATTCCATAGAATCCATAACTATTAAAAATTAAATAATATCAATACAGTCATATTTTAAACCTTTTAAAATTAATGAGTATTTGCTACCATGATTGATTGTTTTTTCATTTGTGTGAACGAAGCATTAGGACTAAATTTCAAATTGTTTCAGTCGCCTCAAGGCATCAAGTTAAGATCTTAATTCTAAAACATGTCTATCCAACATCTTAACGAACCGAAATATTTTTGATGATATTATGGAATTAAGTTAATTTTAAATTAAATAAAATGTAACAACACAAAATTTCAAATTAATTTCATAAAAGTAAAATGTTCTTGTTTTTAGGTAAATGTCCATAGAAAAATAAGCTTTGAGAATTGTAATATAAGTATGTCACGTCTGAAAGTACATTTTTTTTCGCTCCGGTTAAATATAACGCGGCGGTGAGTTCCACTCAAAAACACAATGCATCAAATTCAAGCTAATAAGGGAAATAAAAAAAATTGTGGTGCACTTGAGATATATTAATTTGATAGTATACAATCTTTATGAAGATTTATATAGAATAATTACTATATAATATATCCAAATATCTCAAATCACCTCTTCTCAGCTAGAGGCCAGAAAAAAAATCAATAAATAAAAAAAAATTGTGTTGCAAATGTTTCTTTACACTATCTCATCCACAAAATTTCAAATCACTGGCGGCCCATACTTTGGCATCTGTGGACCCACTGGTTGTCTGCGGACCACTGATTGGGTCCATTGTGTGTGGGTGACAAAGTGGGTCGTTATATTGCGATATTAATCACTTTAAATTTCTAAAGGTAGTAGAAAACAGAGTAATATATCACTTTATTCTTTCTGCCTTTATATATTATGAGAAACTATTTCAAAATTAACGTTTGAAATAGATAATGAAAATGGATAAAGTGAATTTTATTAGGTACCACCAAAGTACATTTGCTCTTTACATAAAGTTGTTCCTCTGGGAGAGTATTTGCAACGATGATTAGCTGATAGACCATTGTTATCGCCAGCATAACACTTTTGGGGTATTAGGTATATACTTATAAGGTATATTTACTGACCAAATGCAAAACATTGGGAATGTGAATAGATAACATAGAATAGAAGAAAAAAAGGTAAAAAATGTCAAGGTATAATAAAACTTTATATATTAATCAATGATAAATTTAATGTGAACACGATTATTCATGGTTTAACCTTCTGCAACTGAGGTGGTAGTCTGTCAGACACCTCTAACCCAATAAACTGTTTCCATTTCAGAATTTGGTGCAATCTAGCGCTATTTTGCTCAGTAGCTTGTAGACATCGTTCGCGCTGCATTACAATCACAACACATGTTTGGTGTTAGGAGGTGCTGGTGTCTCACAGGCGTATGATAGACACGTAGATGTTGCATCATCAACGTAATAATTCACTCTTGTCTGTACGTATCCTCAGTAAAAATAATCAAAATTATTCAAGTCATTGTAAATAATAAGGTTACTAATAATTTAAAAAATAACTACTTAAATTTTACAAGCGATTGCAACAGTATAAAAAAAATATTTGATATAAACTGTACTGTAGTAACAACAATCTTTACATTCACAAAACACAATTCGTTGTTGTTTTTTTCATAAATATTTACAACAATTTCCTAGAAAAGATTTCATCGTAATACATTTAAAAGTTTTTGTTTGGTGTTAACGCTAACAGAAACGCTCTTTTGCTAGGTCCTAGAAATAGGAATTATAATGTATTCTCGCTGCGGCGTTCGAAATTTCACATAAACCTCTAGGCAGAGTAAGTACTCGTATTAGAACAACGTGTTATAAACATGTTTTAGACATGTCGTTATCATTTTAACCATGGTTTTTTGATATAAATGCTTGAATTGTTGTGACATAATTGAGAAGCTTCCAATTAAAGTCAGTGTTGTGTGTCTAAACGTTTCAGAAAGCTTATATAATATGTCTTATATGTATGTTGATCAAGATAGACGAAAGAAAAAAAGAAAGAAGATAATTTCAAAGGAAACCTACCAAATCTATAAGTTAACACAAAAAGCACAAGGACGGAGAGATGAAAATATTAATAAAACTAAGTTATTTTAAAGTTGTTTTTTGTTTTTTTTATCTCTCAAGCTAAGTTATAATTTTGATTAAGTAAATGAAAATTTTATTTTATAACTTCATTATAATAAAATGGTGAAGTTAAGTACATAAAATAATGGCCGACGTGGCCGTTGTGACGTGACGCTTTGGTTCTCGCACAAGGGAAATGATCAATTTGATTTTGCTTGCACTGGTCACATTCCACCACGCACATAATTAAAGTTGATTTTCAGACAGTCATCAATGTGATAACCTTATTTTCAGCTCAGTTATGTATGTATGTATATTATATATATATATATATATATATATATATATATATATATATATATATATATATATATATATATATATATGTATATGTATGTGTATGTCTATGTATGTATATTTATATATGCATATGTATGTATGTTTGTATGGTGTATTTATATGTTTGTGAATATTTATGTATTTGTAATAAGTAAGTATTTAGTATATATTATAGTTCCATATTTGTATATATCAAGTTTTATTTATGTGTGACATATAATTAATTATATATGTATTTCTAATTATAGAATAGAATAATTTGTACTATATTCTTACCCGCTGCTTAAAAACTCATCCACTACCATAGGTTGGCTGGAAGAGATCTCTTATAGGGATAAGTTCACCTTTATGTACTACTTTTTCTTTTTTTTATGTTGTTACGCTTATGTTTTTTTTAGTACAATAAAGAATATTATATATAATAATTAATCAAAAAATGTTCTATAGAGTATCTTAAAAATAGGTTCCTCCGTTTGCCTTCCCGAGATACACTCGCTATATGCGAAAAATTAGCCATAGTTCATACCAAAATTGACATAAGAAAAGTTTAAATCTTAAACAAAACACAAATATCGAATCGTAACGCCTGCCAAGCCTGTTATACGAAATGCCGTCCCTTGGATGTCCCACATTTCCGATAAGAGAATTTCTTTGTTTTGCCATTGTCAAATCAAGATTATTTAAGGATTTGTTACGCTCCGGTGGAGTCCCAGCAATTCATTTTGGATACTTTCTTTCTATTTATCGCTTTTCTTTCATATCATGTTTAGTTCTATATATTAGGTAACTTCATATTATTGCTAGTTATGAATATACTAAAACTTAATTACGTGTCCATATTTTTTTTTGGAGTCATGAGGTGATAAAAAAATTAATACGTACTAGAATATGAATTTTTGATTTTAATATTTTTGTCTCTAGCATCTTTCTAACTTTCAAACATAAATGTAACCTTTTTGATGAAGACAACAGGCAAAAGTTATTTTGGCGGGCACTTTTTATTGGCAAATAATACCATACTACCATATTACAATACTTAATGTCCTAATATGACTATAAAGTCCACACACACGAAATAAATACGAAATATCGCCAAAGTCTAATGAAAATTTGTTTTAATACTACAGATTAATGTAATTAATTATGGTAGTTCTAGCGCGCCAGTTGAGCACAAATCACTTTGCCAATGTCACATTGCATGTTGTACAAACAAATTTGTGGAGGAACCGATTAAATTTAATTAATCTTATTGAAGTCTCAGCGGCAGTGTTAGAAACATTGAGCTTTTAAACATACCATATGTCATGAAAAAGCTTTTGTGGGTAACTTTTATGTAAGTTTCCGGATTTTCAGACAAGGATGAATGGACGTTAATTTTTTGATTGAAAGTGTTACTATGGAAGGGTTAATATATTTTTATTAATTATTTCAATCTTTTTTAAAACATGAATCTTTGCCTTTGCAGGGTCAGGATCTTCACCTTGCCATATTATTTCTGGTCATCCAGTAACTGGTGACCAAGGATCCATTTGAAATGTTAATAAACAATCCTTATGGACTAAATTTCTACGTCAAAGGATGTCCGAGATTGCTGTTAGGAATAAAATGCAATAAAATGTTTTTATCTATCAATCATATGATATAACTAATCTTATGAAAATACTGAAATAAACGCTAACTACAACCAATACAAATCTGAAAATAAATTTAAAAAATAAATACCTTGATAACTTTCGCTTCGACTATTTTTCCTTGGAAAAAATAATGAGAATTAGCATTGAAATTAGAAACTTTCACTTTAAAATTACAAACTTTTTCGTGGGTCAGCCAGAACAAATGTCAATAAAGTCCGTTTTAATATGCAAGTAGTTTAGGAACAAAATGAAAAACAACTGATCTTAGCAAAATCAATTAAAATTAATTTGTACTATCTCCTTTCAACGTCGTCATCTATAAATAAATCTCGATAGTATCTGTAATTTTAGTCTACCTCGGATAAACTCAAAGTGCTGAGAAAACAAATTATGGGATGCTATTGAGAATATTAATAATACTTGTGATTAATTATTTCTCAGGGCCTCTTTAATATTGAATATTGTTTCGTCGATACATTTTCGTTATAACAAAATTGATCAAAGATGAATTATATTTTACTTAGATTCTGGTATGCTTACGCACTACTGATTTATGATTGATGATTAAATTAATTACAATTAAATTTATTCTTTCCGGTTCTTTTTCCATTGTAGCAGGGTAAGCAGGGTGATACTGTTGGCTTTACACTCTGTTTTCCATCTTCGGCCTAAGTTTTTTATGATATAAATATTCTGAATTTAATGTTATATAGATATTGTGCTTGGTAGTTACTATAATTAAAGACTGTGTTGAATGGATAATAATAAAAAAAATTTGAAAGAAGAAGAAGAGAATGAAGAAGAACGTGCTGAGGTGGTTTGGGCACGTCGAGATAATGAAAAAAGATATATTAAATAAAAGTGAGTGGTAACAGAGGTAAGGGGAGACCTCGGTTGACCTTCGAAAACACAGTGTTGAAGATACTGGAGGAAGGTATGCAGGGACCGCAGCGTTTGGCGCTCCATTCTACCTGACTACCCCGCTAAAGATAAAGCGTAAATATATGTATGTGTATATGTATCTAAAATTTTATTAGAAAAGACAATTTTTTTATTATATTTTTTAATTTTATTATATTCTCAGATTGTCTCTTAAAATAAAATAAGTAGTACAATTGATTATTTGTAAAGAAACATAATATATATATATATATATATATATATATATATATATATATATATATATATATATATATATATATATATATATATATATATATATAATATATATATATATATATATATATATATATATATATATATATATATATATATATATATATATATATATATATATATATATATATATATATATTACCTTGAAATAACTTTTTAGTTTATACTACTTTTTAGTATCTTAACTATCCATTAGTGCGTAGAGACCTTAACTTTTGGTCCCTTATCGCTAGTCACTTTATAATAAATTATACCTCTGCTTTATGTGAGATTTAAATTAAACATCCACCGCAACAAACAACGTAAAATGAGTTTTTGACTATATGTTTATACATCCTACTATTACTCCGAAGCTTTTATATGCGGATAAGAATTAATTAGGCCCAGCGTACGAATAGTATACGAGATAAAGTATACCTATAGATAAAGTATACTTCTAATTATAAATTATAGATACTTATGTATATTTTAAGGCTTATTAGATAGATATAATTAATAAAAGACCGACATGACGCAGAGGCATGTAAACAGCCCTGATCCGGCGATGGAGGGAGGACCTTGGATCCCCGGTGGCAGGCCTAGCGACAGTGGAGGCAATCCGTCCCTACCTAGAGCGCTGGGTAAACAGGGAATATGGAATCCTGACGTTCAGGCTGGTGCAGGTACTGACGGGGCATGGTTGCTTCGGCAATACTTGCACCAGATTGCGCGTCGGGAAGTGTCACCGGTTTGCCATGAGTGTGATGCTTCCGTCGACTCGGCACATCATACTCTGGCTGAATGCCCCGCTTGGGCCCCACAGCGCCATGCCTTGATGGTTGTGGTGGGTCAAGATCTTTCTTTATCCAGTGTAGTAAGAGCCATGCTGGATAGTAAGGGGAACTGGTCTGCAATGGTCTCTTTCTGTGAGGCAGTCATCTCACTAAAAGAGGCCGCGGAGCGAGTGCGCGAATCCCGCATAAATGCAGACCCATTTCGCCGCCGTAGACCAGGAAGCAGGAGAATGCGCTATGCGCTACTCCAACCTTAAAGGAACGCCTGTGCAAGTCGTCAAGGCTGTGGGTGCCCTAGGGGACCCTAAAAGTGACGGTGGCCTGCGATAGGCGGGCCTTCCATCGAGGCGTCGTAGTTGCATGCGCAAGCGATCCTGCGACGTCTTATATAGATGGAGAGGGTTTCCGCTGGGTTTTAGTGGGTAGGACTGGACTTACCGGTGAGTCCCACAGTACATCTGCATAAACGCATTTCCCAGCGTAATAAAAAAAAAAAAAAAAAGAAAAAAAAAGAGGCATGTAAACGCGACGGTTTGTGAGTTCAAATTATATCTAGGGGAGAATTAATTATTTTCATTTACCTCGCTCTGGTAACAAGGCAAAGCGTGGCATTGAGTTTCGCCACTCAACACCCAATGCCTCGAAAGGCGGAAAGCGGGGAACTGAGTGTCTTAACACTAGGTTCCTACGGTTCCCTCTGTCTACCCTGCTATGTGCGGGATACAGCGTGAAGCTAAATTAATAATAAACACTATTAACGCTATAGTGATCTTTACACGTGCAATCTAAAAGGGTCTATATTTAAAATATTTTTGCTTGGCAACTCAAAGAGTATTTCTTTAGAACCGTATTCTTAAGAATAAAAAATGATGTCCACATATGTAAGTCTGGTTTTAAGTAACGTCAAAGCAATATTTTTAAAGAATTTATATTAAAAAAAAATGTAAAAAGCTAAGCTCGCTTTCAAGTCCTGATTTCAACATTAGACCAGCTTGTATTGTCACCTAGTTACGTGTAACAGCCAAGTTCGTTAGGATAGAATCATTACAAGTGAGTCAAAATCGGTTTCTGTGATCTTACTATACGGTTTAAATTATAAATAATTACAAATCAAACTAAAAAGTGTCGAAAACACTAAATGGAATACATAAAAAAGCATGATAAAAATAAAATATGTATCAAATTGAACGTTTTCCCTAAAAAATTCGGAGCACAAATTTCAATATTGGAAATCTTTCTCTGACTTTCTAAAACTTTGGCAATTGAAAACAATACGTCGACAACTGGTACGAATATCAGGAAGCGAAGTTCTTATACATTGCATAAGTCTAAGTTATTTTGTGTTCACAAAATGTTTGCTAACTTAATATTTAAAATTATATATTTGTTGAATTTAAAATATTAAATGTACATATTAATGTATGAATTTTCTGAAATAATTAAGGATCACATGTTTGAAAATTTATATTTCTCGCATATAACAGGGAGACTAAGGGAACTTAATGTTAAGACATTTCATTCTTCACTCGCCGCTCAATTTTGATACATTTCAGATAGTGTGGTAAATCTCAACGCCATGCTTTGTCTTGTTAATAGAGCGAAGAAATTACTTGATTCATACACCCCGTGTGCAAATTGTACCCACGACCATTGTGCTTATAGACAGACGTATGAGCTGCTGCGCCACGATGACCTTTATTTTTAATATTAATTTTGCGACCCGTAGCGTAGCGCCCGTTTTGAATTTTTTTACAACATCACAATACAATCTTCGATGTTCACAGAGATTTATATTATTATAATATACATGATTTAAATAAAATCGCAAACGTATTTTATTTTCATATATATTTAGAACAAATATTATTAAAAACAAACAAAATAGTTTATAAAAAAAAGTTGTTTTTGTATTTTATTCTTCGTAGGAACATACATAAATCGACTAAATCTTTTTTTCTTATACATATATACAGATAGTTATATATAGGCCTTCCAGTTCAAATAAATCAAGCTAATTTATAATCAAATAGTCGTGATTTAGTTGTTTAAACAATAAATAAGCTTAAAGCATTTATTTCACAAAAAAAGAAAAAAAAAACATACAAAATATATTAATATATTATTTTAAATCTTTACACAACATTAAGCTTAAATTCAAAATTTACAACGTAATTTGATTCCGCCATAACAAAATGATGAATGTCAAAAGCGCTCGTTATCTCTATGTAGCATTGGCCTCTATCGAGAGTTATATGGTATACTGAATTATGTTACTGAATTATATTTATATGTTATGTGCCTCGATTTATTGGCCGATACGTTTGTTTACGGTCCACATGAATAGAGTAATTATTGAAATATACTGTTTGTATCTATCTTTTGGGTTTGTTGTAGCAAAATACAATATGTATATCATTGTATACGACTTATTATATATATATATATATATATATATATATATATATATATATATATATATATATATATATATATATATATAATTATATATATATATATATATATATATATATATATATACATATATATATATATATATATATATATATATATATATATATATATATATATATATATATATATATATATATATATATATATATACATATAAGAATGTATATAAGTAAGCATTTAGATATGTTATGCATAATTGTATCAGAAGCTACGCTCTACAGCAAAGCGTTTTGAATGTTTGACAAGGTTTATTAAATTATCCCATAAAATAAAGTGAAATGATGGTACGTTACGAGGGACTTTTGGCCTTGTGAGTGGATTACTCGTTATTTGAAGTATCCCATGTCTTTTTTTTTTAATTGATTGATGTTTAACCGCCTTCTGTATATATCATATAATGAATTGGCAGAGAGAACTTAGTGTTAAGACACTTCGATCGCCATTTTAAATAAAATAAAATATTCCATTCTATGCTTTCCACCAGAGTTCAAAGCGTTACGAGGTGAATGGCGAATCTCAACACCACATTGACTTCTCTCCCTTAATTGGGAATCGAACTCATATCCATTGCGTTTACAGTTATACGATGTTCATGTACGCCACGATGTCATTTTGTTTCATTTTGTTTTATTATATTAAAATTATTTTTATTTTCCTTTTTTTAACCTAAATTATATGTATTTTATTTATAACGTTATTGCCTTCTGAGAACGCAATGTTGTTTTTAGTTATTATTTAATAGGTATATATTAATTGTTAATGATCTATGTAATAGCTTCTTACTGTATTCCGCAGATAGCAGGATGGCAGAAGAGAACGAATCGAATCGAATTCAGATATTCCGTTCCTCAATTTCTAGATACTTTTCAAGATACATAAGTCACCTACTTTTCAAGATACACAAGTACCTTCACCCAAGTGGAAATTGAACCCACACCCATTCTAACCATTCGGATGCTGAACAGCTTAGTCACTACGGCCTCGTCCCTTATAAGAGTAAATTATAAAAATATTTCTATAGAAAAGTAATCTTAATATAAAATAAATTTTACAAATTGACTTAAGTCAACTTTCTTGTTATAGTACAAAGCCTCCACAAATGACTTTGCATTCAAAAACTTTTAGAAAGGCACAGTAAAAATTCAATGGTGAAATCAATACTTCAAAATTTGAGGTTCAATTTGGTGCCAAGCGATAAAAGTCCTATATTTAATGGCGCCGAGAAATAGAATAACTTTATCGGCATAATTTGTTTTTGCATGGAAGATATTTTTTGAGGCTGTCGTGGCGCAAAGGCACAGCGTCTGACTGTAAATGCAACGGTCATGAGTTCGATTCCCACTAGGGAAGTATTTTTTTTAATTTCTTTGCTCTGGTAAGAAGACACAGCGCGGCGTTAAGTTCCGCCACTCAACACGCAATGTCTCAAAATTGGGCGGAAAGTGGGGGATGGACTGTGCTAATAGTAGATTCCCTCTGTCTATCCTGCTATAAGCGGGATTACGCGTGAATATAATTTGTTTTATTTATAACTGAGTTTTATTATAATTTATTTCATTTCGATCTAATTGAAATGGGTTATTAAATTTCAATTTGATTCCCTATATAGTCCAATTGGCAAGCGGTCCGTAAAAATTCTAATTATCAAGATCTTTATAAAAGGATCCAATGAAAAGAGTTATTATAAAATGAAACTAACTTAATTGAGTATTAAATTTCTATTTTTACAAATATTATGTATAAATATATTTTGAGTTTCATTTAAAAATTACGTCAGTGTTTCTCTAGTTCTAGAGGAGCCGTTGATGCTTCAGATACGTGTTTCCATAGCAACGTGTATGTCACTTTATACAAAAGTTATACATAATATAGTAAAACATAATATACTGTTAAACATAATATAGTAGTGTGTGTCATGTTTTATATATTGATTTAATGAACTTTATATGTATTATTATTGAAAAGTATTAGCGTACCGAATTCCATACTCCTCCGTCCGCGCAATTTTCGTAAACGGGGGTCCAAATTTTGACTTCACACATTAATATAAAGATAAACAAATTTTTTACTTTGAATGCATACCTAAATTATTTACATCATATATATATTTCTAATGAATTTTTGAAATAATATTATATTCTAACGAAAATAAATGTCCTTCCAATCGAATAGGTACATGTTACATATTCACTACTATTCTAGAATAGTTAGTTACATAGAAGATAAGACGAGCTTTACGTATCTTGAAGCCACAGAGACAGCACTAGGGACCTGATCATTTAAGCCATACAAGTATATCTGCTAGTTAAATTTACTATGGTTAGATAGCTTTAGCTAAACTAAATTTGACGATTGGTTAGCTTAACCGCTTACCTCATATATAAGAATATAATAAGTTATAGTATATAATAAGTTATAATAAGTTAAAGAATAAGGGTCGAGAAAGCATACTGAAATATATTTAATCACGATAATATGTAGAAATAATAATAGCTTTATATAATGCTGGAGATAGCTCTCACATATAACAAGGTAGGCAGAGGGAACCTAGTGCTTAGACACTCTGTTCCCAGCTTTCCGACTTTTGAGCGGCGGAACTCAACGCCGCACATTTTTTTTCTACGTGTCTACGTGCGGCGTTCATCACTGAACACGTAACATCTTGAATTCCTGCGGAATGTGGAAAATGTGAATGTGTGCGTGTGTGTGTGTGTAATTAGACAATTTTGTTGCTTTAAATGTGTGCCTTAATATTTACGTAGTCTTTGTAAAACAACTTACAAAATATACTAAAAAATAATAAAATATAACAAGGTACAAGAAGGTATAAGAAATATAATGGTACTTTTAAATGAGCGAATTTATTCACATAATTTAACTAATGGGATATGAACATAGTATTAAAAAAACGTGGAATACAATTTACTAGTAATTTTAAATTTATTTGTATAGATTTTTAAGCCTTAATAAAAAAAACTTAATTAAAAAATAATTATTAAAAGAAATTGTTATAAATTTGGAATTCACTTATTACTACGCAGCTGTATAAGAATTTATGAGGTTGAGACCTCTTTCAAGAAAAAATATAATTAGGCAACTTTCAAGGAGAATATTTTATAAACAAAATACAAAAATATGAGGGTGACTTTTAATTTTTATAAACAAAGCAATTTTTTTTTCAAGCTATTTCTATTATCCAAAAACACGGCAACAAGTAAATTATTACTGTTGTTATATAGCTTTTTGCGTATTTCCTGTACATAGCCTATGAGGTTAGACAAAGGAAGTCTCATGTTAAATGGCAGAGTTTAATTCCACCTATTGTTCTACCAAAGCGAAAAAATGAAAATAGTCTATTCTCCCCTAGTGGAAGTCAAAATCACAACTTATTTACCATTCCCGTAGCATATGCACGGATCACCTCAAGTTCATCCATTTATTTAACAATTGTTGTAAAAAATTACATTTATTCGTGTAAAAGTGTCGTTTTTGAAAATATTCTATCGTCTACATTCATCACAGTTAAAGTAGGATTCTAATGGTAAATGAATTGTTCAAATCGGTCCATTTTCGAAGCCCTTTGCTGTCAAACAAGCAAATAAATATAATAATAGTGGGGTAGTCAGAGAGAACAAGAGCGCCAAACGCTGCGGTCCCTGCATACCTCTTTCGCCTCGTCCACTGTCATTAACCTCTTCATACATGCTCTCCGGGGGTCCTCATGCTTTTTACGGAGGAGGAGGGCGGAGCTGCAAAGAAATATCTCGTCTTTAAAATATGAATATAGACAAAATTTGTGCATACACGCGTAAAAAAATTGTAAGTTACACTTTCTTTTGATCTACATTTATAATTCTGTACCTCGGTGCGCTAATTTAACTCGCACTTGATCGATTTTGTTATTTGATTTCGGCTTATATTATTAGTCACTTTTAATTTATTCTAGGTTTAATGAAAGTTTTTAAATTAGCTCTCATACTTTAATCAGGTCGATCAAATCTCTTAACATTTCAACTCTGTATGCGGAACTTTGGCTTAGCCTATTCCATTAAAATATTGATTCAGTGTCTCGAAACACAACAAGCAGGAAACAGAGTGTCTAAACACTAGATTCCGCCTGTGAAGCTATGACAAAGCTGTGACGTGACAGTTAATTTATCACGCAAATTTATGCTGTATGTACGCAATTACAATACATACTTAAATACAAGCTATTTCTAGAGTTCTCTTTACTAGAATTTTGGTGAATACTGGCCAAGACTACTCGCGCCTTATTGAATAAATTGCGAGTATCGTATCCTTTTCGGTTTCATTTGAATTTCACCGGATAACATCTAGCTTCTCCTTTAAGCTTTAATCAGATGCACTATAGTCAAATGACTTTATCTTAGCTTGACTTGAATAGATTTTTGGATTGGCAATTCGAAGGATTTCTAATAACGATATATAATTGACCAAGACCGCGATTGAGAAAATTGTTGAGCAATGGTAATGGTAGGATAAGAGTCGATATTTAGTAAGAATATTACATACATATATATATATAATATATATATATATATATATATATATATATATATATATATATATATATATATATATATATATATATATATATATATATATATATATATATATATATATATATAGAGAAAAAATAAGACGATGTCTTATTATAGATATATAATAAGAAGCAGAAGAATATAATAAGATATATAATAAGAAGATGTCTTATTTTTTTTAATTATTGCTTTATATTAAAACTAATCGAACACTAGTACCTCTTTTAACTCCTATAGGCATTAACCTCATTTGTTAACCTTATTCCATATTTCTCCGTATACCTCCACGACATATGAGAAGAAATATTAAAATTCAATGTATCCATAGTGCGAGTGCTGGGCCCATCGCTTTAAAGGAGCTCAGAGCAGTTCCTGGGAAATGCGACCCAAGTGTAAGTGTGTTCAAGTGCCTCCTTTGAAATGCGCATTAACGCTCACCTCCACTGCGTAAGCTTCTCTCTTTACTTAAACAAAATTAACCAGTATTTTAATGAAAAAAGAAATATAAAGTATACAATTAACTCAGCTCTATTCATATATTAATTCAAATTAACAAATTTACAATAAAATGTTGTTTGCTTTAAAAATAGCTAACGTGCTTTATGTGATGTTTAAAAAAATACATTTAAAAATTCGAAATTAATAATACATCCAATAACATATTATTGCTTATTTATTGCTTATATTACTTATTCCAAGCTAATGCATAAATTATGAATAAACAATAATAAATTTACATAGAGTGCTATAACAGATGATTGGTGTATGGTGAAACTCGTTATTCGGTTTGTCTATACACATACCTATAGTCAGTATGGGATTTTTTTATTACTAAATTTATTTCGTTATATAACAATGAAAAAAATTTGACACCAGTAACCATTAAAGAAATAATATAAAGATTGTACTCGAATGCAAAGAACTAGTTTATCTTTTTTGTAAAAGTTCTTAGTTTATTTATTTTTGTTTTCCAACATATACGGAATAGAGCGGGAAGCAAAAGTCATCGTCATTATCATTATCCTAGATAGCCTAGATCAGTCCACTGCTGGACGTAGGCCTTCCCCAGGGTACGCCATAAGGCACGATCTCTCGTTTTTGCCATCCAGTCACTACCAGCCACCTTTTTTATACCATCTGTCCATCGAGCCGGAGGACGTCCAACGCTACGCTTGCCAAGACGCGGTCTCCATTGGAGAACCCGTTTGGTCCATCGTCCATCGGTTCTACGGCAGAAGCAAAAATACCGTGATATTTTTATTACTTTTCTTGTTATTCCAACTAAGGTACACACTATATATCAATATTTTTAGAAACCGTATAAAAATGTTAACTTAGCAAGATTTCAACCCCCATCCCTTGGAAAACCGTTATACCGATTTTTTTTTAATTCGTTACACCTATATAATGAACATTGATTCATAACAAAAAGTGATCAATCACTCTAGAATCCCTGTAACACAAAAAAGAAACAAGTGTAAAGTATATATAACCTATATTTTAGTTATTTTACTTAATTACCAAACCTGCATGTGCATGTAAACCATGTAAATCCAAATTGCGTATTCAACAATCTATTCAAGTCGAGTGTCATAACGAATGACGAATTGTATCGTAGCGTCACTTATCTGCGTGCATTTCCAAAGCAACGAGAACGAGCGCGGTCGTATTTTTTTTATTTGACTTTGTATTGTCAAAAATAATCAATTGCTATGTTTTTTCTTAAATAACGCAAGGGATTGCGATATATATTATAAATAAGGAATTGATATCCAAATATATAACGCTGTTGCGATATATATTTGGATATCGATTTATAATATCATCAGAAGAAGTGTAAAAAATTTGGAGAAAATTGAAAACTAAGTATTGTGTTGTATTACGAGTATTTGAAGGTGAGGAAACCTAGGTCTCAAAAATAATTTATGTCTCAACCAATACAGGAAAGGAGAAAGTTTAGAAAGTACCAGGTGGACTTATACCAGGTTGTGTCTGTTGTCAAAGTCAATATACGATCTGGTCAAGATTGCTAAGAACAACTGGATTCAGGTGGTGCAGGACCAATTGTTCAAAAGATGTTCCTTTAACATATTTAATATAATGGCTTAAACTTTTATTTGTAATATTTTTTTAGCCACACAATCCATAAGCAAAAACTTCCAGACCAAAATATAATTTGCAAACATTTAAAAAACACAATCCAGACAAAAATATCGTCTGTATATACATACAGAAGGAAAAACTTAAAGCGGCCATTAATACACCTCTTCAAGTTATTTGTTATCGCATCCCTGTACATTTTATTGCCCCATTGTTGGTACGGTGAGTGATGGCCGCTCTTACTCGCTCTATACAACGAAGTTCCGACGAATTCTGACAGACGTCATTAATTTAATTTATTTTGAGATATAGAAGCTTGGAAGAAGCTTAAGTTTTTGGATTTCCATATATATATACATATATCTCAACATACATGTACGCATATGAATCATAGCAAGCGTTCGTGTATCTCATTTATATATATATATATATATATATATAATATATATATATATATATATATATATATATATATATATATATATATATATATATATAATATATATATATATATATATGATCAAAATAGCTTTTTTTGTCTTTTACTTTTGATTAAATAATTATATATTAAACCTTTTAATATAATAAATTTGGTATAATATATTTATTATACTGTGTTTGTGAATTTGATTCTATACAAATAATGTAATGGCTTATTCCTAAAATTCACCATACAAACTTATACCTTAGCCTCTCCTTACTGAAATTTATATAATAAAAAGTGTATTTAAATTTATAAAGGTGCTATCGTGGTACAGTGAAACAGTATCTGAAATATATGTGATTGAACTTCACTAAGGAGATTTTCCTATACTGGTAAGACAAACTGTGGCGTAGAGTTTCAGCACTCACGACGCAATGTCACAACATCACAGAAACTGGAAGAAATAAGTCTCTTGACTCAATTCTCTCCTTCTTACCTATGCAGAATAAAAGGTGAAAACGAGTAGGAAAAACTACAGAGCAATGTAAATAAAGGCATTTTCTTACACACTTACGTTTCAATAATTAGGGCGAACACGAACACGGAGCCGCGACACCGGAGAATTATTTCCACGTTCATTTAAAATGTTAAAACTGACCTTTTTATAATTTAATCGTATCTTTTTTTCCTCTTGGAATAATTGGTGCCATATTTTATTTCTGCGTCTGCGTTTTAATTAAAAGGACAGTGTCAGTGAACAACGAATTGTTTAGAAGTGGTGTTGATTGGTTGAGATGGATATGCCACACCATATGACGTCATGCCAAGATGTGGTAGTTTTGGGTTGGTTGCTTTATTACCATTTATGAAATATAATGGTTTATATGGTGTGATTTTCTAAAGCAAAATTACGCTTAATAGTACAATTAAGATAAGAGTACGGCAAATGTATACTATATTGCGATGAGCTGTAAATATCAACTGTTGAATGCGAATTCGTGACTGAACGCCGCTGTTTGTGAGTGAAAACTGTTTATTTTTTTAATTTCTTTATTTACATAATATTACAAATTACAATACAAATGTGTACACGATAAGTATTGACACAAACATTTAATGCAGTACAAATGATACATAATGAGGCTATTTTCACCTATATAAGCTTATAGAATATATATAAAGAAATTGATCACAACATTTTTGTTTTTTAATACAACAATGCATTTGTAAAACAGAATATAATAAATTCAATTTTTTTTAAGGTGTAAAGGTATAAGGTAAGTGAAAACTGTTAACAGTTTCCCAAATGTGATACAACCATTGCGTCTAAAATCAGATTTTATTTGTTCTATTAATTATCATGATATATTACATAGTAATAAATGACTAGAATAGCTTGAATTTTTTCTTATCCATTACGCGTATTTACTTGAAATATTAAATATGTCGCTGTTCTAAGGTTCTGACATGCCATTGCTGTTATGATGACTGGCATATTTGCGTACACAAAGATCGCTAGGTATAAGGATAAATCAATTTATCATTTCCACGGGAGAAATAGGATCTGATGAAAGCCGAGTTGGAATAATTATTCTGTTTGTCACGTTTTATAAATATTCGTATTACTTATTTAATTTTTTTAAATATTTCCTTGCCATAATATTTTTTTTTGTTTTTGTGAGTGATTTTTATATTAATTTGTATGGAAGAACGAATTTTCAATTATACTTTAAATACCTTTTGATATAATGATCGGGAGAAGCGAACATCGAGCGAAGCGATTTCAAATAAACTTTCTGAAAGCACTTTACAAAATATAATTATTTGTTTTAAATTAAAATTAACTGTAATGTACAGTTAAGCAATAATAGCTTCTCCATACAAAACGGGGGCTTATTAAATGAAAAAATAAAAGTATAAATAGAAAGTTACTATATTATTAAAAACAAAAGTCTCCACATTAAATATTTTGTGTATATATATACAGTATATATAGTATCATACTATAACTTTTAAAAAAAATCTACATGTGTTAATTCTAAAATATTGCTCAATATACTGTATTTAAATGTCAGTAAGAAATTGAATAAACAAGCACAATAATATGCTTAAAATATTAAATTATATAAATAATAATAATTTATGTTTAAGCACAAGAAATTAATTTAATTTATAATGTTAGCGAAAAAGAAAATTACTGAGATAATTCTGAATTTGCATTGAACGAGGACTTCATTAATTCTTACTTCAATCCACGTAAATCTCCCTTAGGGAGAATCTACACTTGTCCGTGTAGTAACCGGATGAAATCGGTAGATTTAATATATATGGAGTATAAAACAATTTTTTTTATTCTTCACGTTCTTTTCCTCATTTACTAAGTAAAGTAGGCAGAGAAGACGTAGTGTCCAATCACTACTTTCTCCCAAATCTTTCCGCCCCAATTCATTGTATGTGTAATGTGTCTACTAGGTCGGGAAAATTATAGGATTTTATATATATTATCAAGTATACTAATGGGTTCCGTGTAATATAAAATAGCGATAATTAACACATTTTTTTTTATTAAACGCTGATGAATGTAGGAAGTACTCTGGTGATTTTGTTGGACAAATTATCTAGTGTTCGAGATAACCCGAAAGTGACTACCCCTTAATAAATTTGTCCGCTTCGTTCTACTTTAGTCAGTATATATAATGTACTTTTGCAAGTTAAGCGGAGAGGGAAAATATTTTAATTGCTTGTCTTTAAAATAAATCTCATGAATTTTATTATTCAAATGACTGTCTTGATTACAATGAAAATTTCAGTTCAAAAATTATTCAGTTGTTTTACTTGCTGGTGTCATAATTATAGAACTTTGAACTAATTTTAGTATAAACTAAAATTTTTATTGTTGAATTCAGTTCAAAGATCTTAGTTAATGCTCAAAAGTGTAATTAAAGGGTATAGGATATAGTCAACTCAAGTGTCATTTATAGCTATTTAAAAAATATATAAAAAATAAGTCTAGACGTGTATCTCTTCTGAATTTGTAATTTAATATATGTGTATTGCCTATACTTATACATCCTTAATCAGAACAAAATATATATGAATTAAAATCAATCGATCAAATAAAAACATATCCACTCCTTGCTTCCTATTTGTAGGATTTTTTTATATATATATATATATATATATATATATATATATATATATATATATATATATATATATATATATATATATATATATATATATATATATATATATATATTATATATATATATATATATATATATATATATAATATTGACTAATAAAATATTATATATTTTACAATATCATTTACTTTTACAGAACTCTAAAACACTTATATAACACCAAAACGCTAATACCCAACTGTCATGTGATGATAATGATTCTCTCATATATTGAGGATAATATGAGCCATAAAAAATATTATGTGTTTATATTTATTAGACAATATTCACGTTTCATTACAGGCTTTGCGTTATTAGATGGGATAAATTACTTGGCATCTAATAGCATACTTGTCCTCAGATTTAATCAAATATTTACGACTTATATTTCTTTCATTAACGACAACTATGCCAAGTTGTCAAGTGCCTCAAATACGGTTATGGGTTCAATGTTTATACAAGGAAATTTTTAGATATTGCAAATATAATCAATATCTGGTTACATATAGCACAGCACGACGTTAAGCTTGGCATAATTTGAGCCAGGTGACATTAAGAGTGCTTAGCACTAAGCTCTCGATACGAAAGCTTCTCTAATAACGAAAATATAAGGGATTGACTATTTACTAAGTAAATATTAACATGAATTGTCCTTGTCAATCTGCCTATAACCTAATATGGTATTAAGACCGAACTAAATCAAAATATCAATAAAATGCAAAGATAATCCCTTATATTGCAAACGTTGTCGGCAATAGCACATTACGCACGACTGATTCAAGTTTTATGATTCTATATACGATAAGGAAAAATATTCTTATATATACATTATCAATATAAATTGAGACGTAATAGAACTTTTTTCTTCAATATAATATATCGTTATATTATTTCGGAATTATATACAGATATTCTTGAGCATCTGACGGTAAGGGCAGTAGATGTGGTGGATTATAAGTAGTTGTTCTTATTTGTTATATTAATAGATAATAAATAACTTTTCAATTAATATTGCAATACTGTTCATGTACATCATGATTCGTACTACTTATGTACAACTTGCCACAATGCCTTAAGACCAAGGTGTTCGATCGTCCTATCAGTCATGACCTACGGAGCCGAGATGTGGAACCTGACAGTGAAGCTGGACTACCGGCTGCATGTCACTCAGAGAGCTATGGAACGGGCTATGCTCGGGATCTCGCTAATGGATAAAGTCCGAAAAGAGGTTATCCGCCAGAAGACGAAAGTCTGGAAAGGTAACAAATTGAAGTGGCAGTGGTCACATCTGTCGTAGGACTGATGGACGATTAAACTGTCTTACTATTTTTTTTTTTTAAATATATTGGTTGTATTCTTAAACTAAATCATATATACTTGTGTAACTCATGTAACTTGTAAACTTGTGTTTTATTTTGGCCATATCCAAACCACTAACATATGAGAAGAAAACTGGGTCCATTTTGTTGTAGGGTGAGGACCTCAGGACAGTGCTCGTGACCCCAGTGGCTTAAAGGCCCCTTTGTAATGCACTTCGAAATAAACCTACCTACTATTCTAATCGTCAACTAGTGCCGCCATGAAATACGTTCTACAAATGCATTGATGATATTATACAAATTAAATATAAAAATTTTGTTTAATAAATCAAGGATTTTAAATAAAAAAATCAAAACAGATATTTAAATCGAATGCGATGCAATAAGTTTCGCACGAATACTCCGAGTAGACTCGATATTGGAAAATGCGTTTTGTATCAATAAAATTCATTCTCTCAGGAAGCTCACCTTTTCTGCATTTAAAATGCTTCGTTAAAAATTTACTGTAAGGCGTTAAATAACAGCGTCGTGCTTTATCTCGCATATGACAAGTACTTAATGTCAAGACACTCTGTTCTCCGCTTTCTGCCTGAATTCCAGACGCACAACAACACTGCATTTTTTTCATATTATACAATACCTTTTTACAATTAATATTATCATTTGTAAAATACAATATATATATATATATATATATATATATATATATATATATATATATATATATATATATATATATATATATATATATATATATATATATATATATATATATATATATATATATATATCCAATGCGAGGCCCGGTGGAAAGGAAAATATTATAAGAAAATCCAGAACTAATTTCAGCAGGATCCCAAAATATTATTTTAAAAGCTTTACAGGTAATTCATTGAAAGTTACCAGAATAATATATGAATGGTAAATTTATTTATTTAATAAACTAAAAATTTGCTTAAATTTTTATCTGCAACCTCTTTGTTCACTTTGTATTCTCTGGAATAAAATGTATCTGAAAGAAAAAATATCATCATAGTCGAGACGAATTTAACAAGCATAAAAGAGTAATGGTTTTTCTTAACAAATGTCCAATACAAGCTCCATAATAAAGTATAATTTTATAAATTCACACCAAAATCTTACCAAAATCAAAACTAAACACTAAAGATCTCCAACACTTAAGCAATAAAAAATAACAGAAAAGCTTAAAATGCAAAGTTATCGTGAACAGGCTACACTATTGGCTCTTCAGCACGGCTTCACCTAATACAAATTCCCGAAATATCGTGACTTACCTAACATTTTCCCGGCATTGTAACTTTGCCCTACAATAAAAGGGAACGTGACCGTGGACTTAAATGCAGTTGTTATATGGAATCAATTCTGGTGGTAGTGTGATTCTAAGACGCGACTGCTGTATACCTATATCAGCTTTATTATTATAGCGTTTAAGACCCATTTACTTTATATACATAATATTAAGTCATACTGTTAGTATTATTTGGCTGTGGCTTTGCTTGTATCGTAGAATTATTTATTATCAATTTGTATAAAAGTGACTTTTCTATCCTTCTATTATCTTTATATATAATATATAAAATAGATATAGATATTGACATAGATGTGTAATAATACTATTGTGACTGACAGCCAGACAGCGTGTGACTGTAGACGCAAGTGGAAATTGCGATGGACTGAGTCAGTCATTTGAACGATTAACGTATACAATATATATATATATATACAATTAATATAGTATAGTATACACAAACCTATTTTATTTTAAATGAATAAATATGTTTCGATCCTAGTAATCACTGTATACCTTATACAGTGATATCTAGGATCGAAACATATTTATTTATGATATATATAGATATATATATATATATATATATTATAGTATATATATATATATATATATATATATATTATATATATATATATATATATATATATATATAATATATACGCCAACGCAACGCCTCGAATGGCGGAAAATGAACGGAATGTCCTTAACACAAGGTTCTTTCAAGGAACTGTTCCCTCTGCCTATACTACTATATGCAGATACAACGTGAATTTTATGATATATATATATATATATATATATATATATTATATATATATATATATATATATATATATATATATATATCTATATATATATATATATATATATAACGCAACGCAACGCCTCGAATGGCGGAAAATGGAGAACGGAATGTCTTAACACAAAGTTCTTTCAAGGAACTGTTCCCTCTGCCTATACTACTATATGCAGGATACAACGTGAAGCTAAATAATTATAATTTCTATTAAAATCATATATCTATAAATTCATATACAGTAATAAAATATACCCTGAAAATGTCAACAAGCACTTTATTAAAACTGTTTGAGTTTATAAAATTAGGACATTTATTGTTAGACAATTTTATAAATAAATATCGTTTGATATTTGAAACAATGGTGAAATTGTTTATTAAAATAATATTCATTATTGAGAGGGACAAGACAATATTACAAATTCGTATCAAATTATTTATTAACTTGTTAAAATATACCAGACGTATTTGCGATGGTGGTGGGTTTGATTCCTACTCTGGATAACAAATATTCGATTTATTACCTTAGAAGTGGTATTTCACACTAAGAAAAAAAAAATTCTTTAGAAAAATAAATTTTTTTAACGCAGTAGGTGTTTTCTAAGAGCGGCGGTTATCGCATTCAATTTGTATATTATTATTTACATTTATTTAGATTATTTATTTATATGGATATAGATAAAACTTTTCAGTAATATTGCTCATACTCGTACATTAGAATAGCATGTGAATATTCATGATAATATAATACAATTAATTTTACTAATAAATAAATAATAGTGTAGTTCATGCGTCGCTAGTTTTATATATGTAAATATATATATATATATATATATATATATATATATATATATATATATATATATATATATATATATATATATATATATATATATGACAATTGAGATAATTGAAAATAAAAATGAAATATGTAGTCATATTTATTATTATTAATGTACAACAGTAAACAAATCTATTCTGGGAACAATAATATTTGCTCAGATCCATGTTTTAACTTTATATGAGAAGATATAACTTGATAACTTGTAAGATATAAAATAAACGAAAGCTAACAAATCTTGCTATATCAAATTTCACATATCCAAATATACTATGATATTAAGATATCAGATAGATGATAAACATCAAATCAATCCTGACGTAAGCGGCCATTAGGTTGTCTTGGCCTATTCTGGATAGAAGGGCCCTATCCGGGATAAAGCGTAAAGTAAAAAATATGAAAAATTATGAATAAAATTTATTAACATGTATTTCGCAAATATATGTATAGAAGCAATTTACTTTTTTTTTTTTCAATTTACATAGCTATTTATTATTTTGTAATTTACATAGAAAGCTTAAAGTTTTTATAAATATAGATTTTCATGTAACAAACATTGAAATAGTTATTATTGCATAAATCAATATATAAGAAAAAAAATGAAATATAAATTACATATACCACATTTTATACAAGCTTCTTAAGAAAAGACGCCAAAAAGACGTCTGCCTGACAAAGGATATACGAAAATGAGCTTACGTTTCTCAAATTACGGCTATATAATACCCATTTATACATAACATACATACCGAGTGCTACAATCAATTTCTTGCTAATTGAGATAGAGTTGAGTCCTTATACGCACCTAATTTAATTAATATACGTTCAAAGCCAAAATAAGTCAACTTTTAATACGAAATTTGTATAGAGGCCGACATGAATAGAACACATTATAAAGTTCCATTCACATAGGGACTAAAAGTCTTATTATTCTATAGCTTTTCCGGTTTCTAAAAACGTACGGATTTATTTGTTCAACTTCAGCCTTATAAATAGGCAAAGAAAGAATAATGTAAGCTTTGCTTAGACTATTCGAGTTGAGTGAATAAACATAGGTTTTTGAGCTTTTTTGTCCTTTTATAAAAGTTGTGTGTAGTCTATTTAAGATGAAGCATTTTTGTTTGTTTTACCATGTAAACTAACATAACAACAAAAATTATAAGCTTTTATAAATTAAAATACTGTTTAAATATTTTTTGGTGTTGTAAAAATTATAAATAATTGGCAAGTCTTAATACTTTTCCTATTTGAAATCATTACGATTTGAAATCCTAAGGAGGGCTCTTCCTCTATCCAAATTTGTAATTTAAAGTACTTCACTAACTATAATCTAACAACAAATAAATTACCAAAAACAAAAAAATTAAAGAGCGGAAAAGCGATTGAAGCGATGACATAAGTCCGTTATGTGTTTTACTTACTAATAAAAAAAACATTATTGCCTAATTATAGCCTTATCAAAAAATGCTCGAAATGAAAGGTTTTATTTGGTTATAAAAAATAACCACTAAAAGTACTGTCCAAAAGTCTATTTTGATTATAAACAAGCATCTCACCAAGAATATGCAGAGGAGAGACATGAATCACTCCTGTCATTTTCCTTCCATTCACCTAGATACATTATAGTCCAATAACATTCCAACTCATGGTCCATAATATCCGGTCATATATCTAAATATATAATATTATATATATAAATAAATTACTATGAGTGCGTCTTTATCATCGCCATTAATTGAACAGGTTACCACGCAAAGTGCTCTGTCAAAGTGTTACGAGCTTCCACTAAATTAAAGCTTAACATTTCATTTGAATTGGTACCTGCAGTAAAGAGAATTTATTATGGAAAATTTGGTAGCACATTAACGTGTGTTAACCGTTTAAGCAATATTCAAATGTAATTATCGACGTACGACCGTTTGTATGGAATTAAATTGTGTAGAACGTTCCTTATTTTTATTTTTTTAAATTTCAAATTGATTAAACAAAAATCCAAGAGGAAATGGATTTTTGTAATGCAAACGACTGGTTGGTCTAGTTACGAAAAGTGCTGCGTTGAGTTCCGTAACTTAGTTTATAAGGTTTAAATGACCTTATTAGCTAAGAGCAAAACATATGTAAATGTAAATTATAAAGTAATTTTTTACTGAATGGAACTCATTTTGCAAACAAATTTTTAATAATCTGGATAAATATATTATAATGTTATATTATTAGGAACTTTTTACTTTTTGTTTAGGCTTGTACATATAGCAAGGTATGATTTTGATGTCGGTTTTTTTTGTAAAACTTTAACCTTTAGTTTTTAGTTTTAGTTTCTGTTTTGAGTTTGTTGTTGTTGGAAGGTTTAGTTTAAGAATCTCGTACACTGACTCACATTTTAAAAGTGCTCACCCAATTATCAATACATTTATATAGGAGCACTCCTGCAACAAAAAACAATAGTCAAATTAATTCATAATTTGCGGAGTTATTGAATAAAATATATTTAAAAAAATCATAGCATTAGCTAGTACTTTGTAGTACTTTGACTTCGGCATAAAAAAATATTCACGATTGGTATTGGGTGTAGTCAAGACCACTTTAAAAGTACATGTAATATAAATTTACAAATAACAAAACACTGACAAAACACAATAGTAACATATAGTTAGTGAAAGTCAACTACAAACATAATATAAAATATGATATAAGGTGATATAAAGTTGTAAACATAATAATAGTGGAAAATCAAGGAGCGTGTCAAATAGCGATCATCGACTTAGTGTATATTTTGTCAACTAGAGGGTAGATGAAGACGCGAAACTGGTCCGGTTCAGCTGTCGGTCAAATATCAATACTTATGATAAAATAATTAATTTTTTATATAAATTTTAATTTAGTTTTGTTTTATTTAATTAAGTAAATTATATAAAATCTTATATATTTTCTATATTTTCCGCCTTTCGAAGCATTGCGTGTTGAGTGACGGAACCCAGCGCCGCAATTGCATTGTTGCCAGAGCAAAGAAAATAAAATGATGTGTATTCATTCTCCCAAGTCAGAATCGAAACCACAAACCGTCACGTTTACAGGCAGACGCTGTGCCTCTGTGCCACGACAGTCCTCATTGTATAGTAAAGTTAATAAAATTGACAAGTAGACTTGAGACTTAGAAGATGAGGAAAGCCTTCCTGAGCAATCCGACAGTACATAATCTTCTACACAGTCTTCTACAATGTTTAAAAAAATATCCTCTAAATCCTTATAATATTAGTTGGGTTTCCCAATATCATCACATTAATATTACAATAAATTATATGACACACATAGTTATAAATCTTTTCGATGTGAAGATTTTCTTTGGTTTTCCTAAGTTTTCACCATGAGACCTTGACTTAGTGGTTATGAGATCAAACATAGAACTTCTGTCCTTTAAAATATTCGCGTAAAAAAATAAGAAAAAAAAAACAAAACAAAAATCTATTATTATATTTAAAAAACTTATATTTAATTCAAGACCACGATCTATGGCTAATAATGTCACGCATTATGTAGTAGAGTGTAGAGTATAAACCTACTGATGTACATAGTAATTGAGATTAACGCGTGGCCTTTAATTAGAATTTAACGTGGATTATGTAATAATAGATGTGGCATTCTTTTTATTTTTGATACACAAATTGTATCCTGTGACCTCATTAATATGACATCTACACGAGAAATAACAGATTTATACCCGGTGACTCCGACTGTGTGTGGTCTGTCGAGTCAGTCACTTAGAAAATCAAAGAGTTTTATGCTACCCATATTGCTATGAAGTAAAAAGAATAGAGTACCAAATCATATTATTGTATGATATCTTAACAAGCGCTTTTACCACTAAGCCAAGCTGCGTCGAAATTCTTATATGCTTTTTACAACTTATTACGTTGTTAGCATCTCTGTAGGGAGATTTTAACAAAGTTCCACTACCCAAAGATTATTGTAATGAATAATAATGTAACAAAAGAATTGAATGCTATTTTTATTATTGTAAAGTGTTAATCCACTACACTATACACTAAGGATAGAAAAATACTTATTCGTATATATTAGCAATTTTCAAAAAATTAGAGAAAAAATTACTAATTAGTTTTTACTTCACATAACTAGTGGTAAGTCAACTCTGTGGCTGGTCACTTAATTCATTTTTTTATTTTCGCACATCTAGTGTAGATCTAGATTATACGTAAATGATTAAAAACAGTATATAAAAAATTAAACTATTTAACAAATAGGTTTAATTATTAAAAATTTTCTGTTAATATATAAACGTCATGAGTGTCAATCCTACAGAAAGCTATCACCAACTTGGAAGGCTCCTAATGTACTAAAATAATAATCTTCAATTTGCCACATCCATTTAAGTACTGGTATTTAGTGATTGATTTACTGCTATATTTATAAATAGCTAATTATACCTGAAAAATCATTTTCAAAGCTTCCTTTTGCAATAAGTAATTAAGTCTTTGATAATTAATAAAATATGTCAAAAGCCGTAGCGTCTCGAATGAAAATATATATTTAGAATATGAACATTAATATTTTTTTAGCATTCTTACATCTTCGCACTTGGATAAATTTGGGTCTAAATTCTGGAATATATCAAAATCTCAGAAAGTTGTATACGTATTTCTCCAATCTAGTATCCTATAGCGTTCTTGATTTTACCTTCAACGGTTCACTGAAAGGAACGTTACATGAAATGAAAAACATATTATCCTTTATGCCTTGGACATGCAAGTAGAACTGTTCATCTGGCCAAGATCAGGGTCAGAGATCCCTCACTGTGTGAAAGTGGTCTGAACGATGGTGCTGGGGGTGGAGCAAGATTTGGGAAGTTCCATCCTGTTCACCTGTCTAAATTCATTCATCCCTTTTCTGATGTCCGTCCCCTCAATGTTTGTTAATATTAGTATAGTACAACTTACTTATGATGCATATCTGTAGGGTTTTTTTTTTTTAATTTTCGCTACCCAAAGATTATATGGTATAAACAAAATTATTTGGAAGGAGAGAATGCCATTTATTAGTTCTGTCGAAATTAATAAATATTTATATATATAAACATATATTTAATATATATAAACAGATTATGTAAACTAACAATAATTTGAATTGACCATTTTACTGACTATTTAGTAATTTTTTTAGACGTTTCGTCTTGTTTTGTGGAACTCAACGCCGCGTTATCTCTTACCAAGGCGGTAAAACGAAAATAGCTAAATACCCCGAGAGCAAATTCCCTCCACTCCACGACAGCTTCAACTTAATTATATACTTATTATTTAAATAACATTATCTTTCTCCTACTAACATTGAATCAAGAATCTTAATAATAAAAAGTTAATTGAATGAAAACACAAAATCAACAGCATTATACAATGAGTAAGGCTCTTAATCAAATTGAAGTGGCTTTATGAAGTATACAAGACAAAGGGTTGTGGCAGTTATTGCCCTACTTTTACAGTAATATTTACTGTTTCTAATAAATTGTTAATTGAATTTATAATTTTTCTTTATTTCAATTTGTTTCGCAAAATTTTCCCCTTTATTGACATTTTTATTAATAAAGCATATATACTTACTTTGTTTATAGACTAATCTAATAATCTCTATATTATTTTAATTCCACAAACAGAGTCCTCTCTGACACTTGAAAATTACACTTGAAAATTAGTGTAAGCTTTTCAAGCCTCTATTACAATAATAGAAAACCCAGCCACTGTGTCCTCTTCCTAGGACTATGGTAATGGGCACCAACATGTCGAATCCGTAGATTGTTACGAAGCTATTTCCGAAGCTATTGTCAAATTAAAAGCTTTATAGCGATAGCTTATTTCTAAAAGCAACACTCACATACTGCAAATAAGTCAAAAATATTTAAGAAAAAGAAATAATATATACATACAACATTATGTTTTTCATATTTCATTAGTTTAGAAATATTAATATTTTTAAAGCCTCGACTGGAACCGTGACCTTGAATTTGAACCCTTCACTTAAGGGAATTAATTATTTGCACTTCCCGTTTTGGTAAAAGGCATAGCGCTGCGTTAAGCTTCACATCACATATAGACATATTAAAAGACACCTCCTCACACCTCCTCTACCTCCTCACACCTCCTCACAGTTCTTGGTTACATAATCCAGTCACAAAAAAAAGACAAAAATAGCCTCACATAATAAATTACATACTTAAAACTACTAAACACCAAATAAACTACTATTCCATAACATGGTTTTATTTAATAAAACAATTTTATATGCCCACACAATTTTCATATAGACATGTTATATTATTACCGTCCCTACAACGATAAACTTTTAACAATCACACTCCCGTAGCACTGTACAACTTTGTCTCTCCGTCATTTTAACTGAATATGTGTTTAATGCTGGCGGATCGTTTTAATCTGCATATTTGCTCGAAAGTTTTGAGTTGGGTGAATCTATTAATGCCTAAAAGTTCGCTCAGAGCTTCTAAGTTTGGACAGGATTTTTTGTCAATTGAGTGATATGAAGAGAAATGTGATAGAGATATGTAATTACGTAATGATTTTTTTTGATTTGCTTTACTTTGATGGTGGTTGTTTCTATTAATATAACTAAATTTAATGGCTCTGCTTTGTCCTCTATTTGATATTGAGATGTATCCTACATATAACATTATAGGTAAAAACAAAAGAGTTTCCCATTTTACGCCCCATTCTCGAGATATTACGTCATGTTTGTACGTCATAATTCATTCTCCCCGAGTGGGAATCGAACCGATAACCATCATCCGACATCCTTTACATTACAAATATATAAATCCCACTTTGGTGGTTGTAATATATATATATATATATATATATATATATATATATATATATATATATATTATATATATATATATATATATATATATATATATATATATATATATATATATATATATATATATATATATATACGCATTAAATAGAATATAGTAACAGGTGTATCCAGACAGGTGAGTATTGAATGTTTAAAGAATACACCGTTTAAGTATTGACAGGCTTAACTATCGATCCGCTAGGTTGAAGCTTTATTCCTGAATAGTACTATTACGTTTTGTATGTTGTCATAAAGTATGTGTGTCATACACTATAGATTTATAATAAAGATTTAGATTTATTTTAGTTTATTATATTATATATCAATAATATATATATATATATATATATATATATATATATATATATATATATATATATATAGATATATATATATATATATATATATATATATATATATATATATATATATATATATATATATATATATATATATATATATATATCTTTGCTCTTCTTTTAACTTTATATTAACATTATTTCTAAATTTCACATTTACATGCATGTAAATATATCACAAAGCTCATTTCAAAATGATAGAGTTCAGTGGAAAGTAATAAATGAATTAAATATTAATCACATTAAGAGTAGCGTACATCGTTTCGCGAGATTAAGTTCACCGACCAATTTGTATTGGACTCCCCTAGAATGAAATATGGCCTACTCAGACACTGATATTATTGAAAATGGTTTTTCTGTTCACTGATATTTATTTTTATCTAAAAGAGAACAGTATTTTTGTAAGGCTTTCTTAATATATATTTTTGAGCCTGTTGAACCTTCCTACAGAACATAATATAATGGTGACATTTTTTTAATTTGTTTTTGACATTTTCGAGACAACCAACTGTTAAACAAATTTAAGCTGCATTGTCTACCTGCTTCATAATTTTCAGCGAGCTTTTAGCTACACGTTTTGTTCTGCCATCAATCTAACTAAAATATCTTAAAATCATTCTTCCCATAGAATTCGAACTCAAAATACGTCGGATGTACAATCCAATTTTCCAAATGCACCATGACGACGTAGGACGAATGTACCTTTCCCCATCGCTGCATCGTATTTCAAACTAAAAATCTTCGAAATATTTTTTTTCATCTTTTCACTATATCTCTTAGATATATAACTAGGGCAAAATTTCTCCGTCATTTGTTTTACGCTAGATATAACAATGTGTGTTAAGTGACGTAACTCAACACCGCATCTTGTCTTATTAAAGCAGGATTATTAAAAAATCCATCGATTTTTAGTCAGTCACAATACCACCATCGTCTCAGTGTCAGCAAGTGTATTTTAAAATTGCTTTTCGATGTTTCCGTCGTTAGTTTCGAAGACTGAATTTTGTTCTGAAGTCACTTCTTAAAGACTTAACTTTCAGAATGTAAAAAAAAGTTCGAAATAAAAAATAGTTAACAGCAGTACTGTTCACCGCATTTTTTGAAGAATAGCTTAGGAGATTTCTGTTGGGCCTTTTTATTTTAATAGATTATAATAGGTAATGCTATTTGCATTTTATACTTAGATATTTGAGAAATTAATAATAAAATGAAAATGTATGTCTTTTCATTGGATTTTGGAAATTAGGACCAAAACATAAAAAAAAACTGTATCAATTTTCTTAAATAAACATTTTCCCTGTAATGAATTGGGCAGAAAGTGGGGTACGGAATATCTTAACACTACGTTCCCTCTGCCTACTCTGATATATGCGGAAAATCGCGTAAAGCTATTTTTGATATTAAATAAAAAATAATAGGTACTTCTTTTTGCAAACAGGTAAATCTGGATACAACCTATATACAAGGTAACACGGCAAAAGCAACGCAGTTCAAGATATATTGGTCAGCGTACAAACAATTAGCGGAAGTTAAACATAGATTGGGCCTGTAGTTGATTCCTCGTTTAAGTCGAATGAATATGTCCATTTCCGTTTTGTAAATAAATATACAGACTTTTATTATGACGACAGTCGGATGTAAAGTTAATTGATAAATATGATATATTATAATGATAAAAATTTTTCACTTACCTTGGAAAATTTGTGATATATTTTTTTCTAGCGTCATAGAACGTTTTTTACTTACTAATTATAAAGACATTCCATTCTCAGCTTTATATTGCATAATAGTGGCATCAATGACGTTTGATTTTTTGGCGCTTTGTCCTTACCAGAAGGGTCAAATGAATAAATATATAAAATAATTCCCCCGAGTGGAAATTGAACCGATATCTACTATATGTACAGTCCGACTGAAGAATAAAATGATAAGCTTAAAGCAGTTTGAGAGATATATGATGAGGACAAAAGTCAAGTTCAATGGAGTAGTTCCTACTTACTATCTAATTCCTTTTATTTTCATATATTTATTAGCTTAACTTCCTTAGCGGGGTAACCATTGACACTGTTTTATCTAAGGTCAATCGAGAATCTCCCGCCACTTAATACTGACTCTTGAAGCATATATCTATATTTATCTTTCTTTTCTCACTATTTGTGATAAATGGAAATAAAAATTATTATTGATGGATATCTGGATAACTTCGATTCCTTTTTCGGGCAATTAATTTAACATTCAATTCTTTCGGCCAAAAAACCAAAGAACAGAATATTTTATCTCTAAGTTTTCTCTGCTTACGGGATACATCAATAACCTTAAAAAAGATACATTTATAAATTATAACATTCTTATAATAACCTTTTTAGCGAAATAAATACTCGTTGAAAAATTGAAAATCTGCCAGTTTCGTCACATTTAATAAAGCGAACTTTTCATCTAACCTTCCCATATATATACCCCGTATATTGTATGACATGTGATTTTTTGTGGGCGCGATTAAATCAAGTTTTAATTTATTTTTCCGATAAATATTAGACTCTGCTATGGAGCGTGGCAGCAAGTGTGTTAACGATTAAACGTTTTGCGGCGGTCTCGATGTTATTTATTATAATAATTCAAGTTAACACTTTATTTTTTTTAGTTAGAATTGTTGTTAGTTAGTTATTTTATTAATATATTTTTAATTATTTTTACTATTTTAGCTTCACACTCTACTTCGTATATAGCATGTTAGGCAGATGGAACCTAGTGTTAGGATACTCCTTTTCCAACTTTCTACCAAATTTATTAGAAGGAAAAGGCTCGGTGCGGTAGTAAACGCCGCGCTTTGTGTGCCAGGACGAAAAAAATAATGACACCAACTGAGAATCGAACATATTATAATCATCGCTTAGAGCCACATGCAGTCCCACTGCGCTACTATTGCCTCAATTTATATCTCGATTAAGAATAAAATAGTTATTTAACCTCAATAACAAACATGTTTTTTTCTTATAAATGATAATTTATAATATACTTTAACTATAAAATATATATTTTTAACACTAATACTTAAATCATTTCAAGTACATTTCTGGACATTTATTATCATTTATATTCGTTATATGAAATTAGCGAGTTCAACGCGATTATATTATAACGTAGCTGTATACGACACCACGATTTGCGAATCACGCAACGTCACTATGGGTGTGTATCCACAGTACTACGGCATTTTGTATAATTTTTGACAATTAAACCAATTTATTTTTAAACTAGCTCTAATTTTCAATATGTATATGTAAGCAGAAATAACTTAAAGTTAAGATTCTGCGCTCGTCGCTTTCGCTCAAATTTGAGATATTTTTTTGTGTGGCGGAAATCAATGCTGCATTGTTATTTAATTCATTCCCAAGAGAGGGAATCAAGCCCACCGCCATTGTGTTTCGATACGATCAATGTCACCTGATGGCCTAATTTGTTCTATCCCTTCTATACACAAATATATATATATATATATATATATATATATATATATATATATATATATATATATATATATATATATATATATATATATATATATATATATATATATATATATAAATATCAATTAGAGGTAACTTAGTGTTTTGACACGGCGGAAATAATTCCATTCCCCCCGAGTAGAAATTGAACCCATGGTCGTCGCCTTTGCAGTCAGACGCTTTGTCACTGCGTCACGGTTATATATATTTATTTTATATTATAGTTGGCTTCACGCTGGAGGGAAGGCAGAGGGAACCGTAGGTTGATGGAACCGTAGGTTGATGGAACCTAGTGTTAAGACATTCCGTTCCCCGCTTTCCGCCATATAGGCATTGCGTGTGGAGTGGCGGAACTAAACGCCGCGCTTTGCCTTGTTGCCAGAGCGAAAAAAATGGAAATAATTAATTCTCACCGACTGGGTATCGAACTTACAGTTATAATATAATATAATTAAAGTTTAAATTCAAATATTTGATTTAACAACGGGCACGCGCTATAAAACAAGTGGTGACAGCCGCAAGCTGTCACCGCGGCCGCGTCCGCACCTCGGGCCTCGTATTTAGCCTTCCGTAAAAATAATTGCTACACCGAATCATTTTGAATTAAAATTTTCACAATTAAAACGGTTATACATTTCAGTGATTAATAACCCAGCTTTGTATTAGGGTTTCAGAGCTGTATATAGTAAACTAAAAATACATACAAGCTTTTCTATTTTTAGCTGTGCCTACTAATTGTGCAGCAACCTAGATTTAGGACTCACCGTTCTCTGCTCTCTGACTGAAACTTGAGACACTGTGTGGTGTGAAGGAACTAAACGTCACACAATGTCAACCAGAGCGGGAAATGACAATATTTTTTCCCCCAGATTGTGATCTAAGCCCGCATATATTTTACTTATTATTAGTAAATGTAGACTTTTTTTACCCATTAAGATATTATAATATATTAGTAACGGATCGTAAAACGGACTTAATACGGATCCTTATAGGATCACTTTCTGGTTGTCTGTCCATCCGTCCGTCTATCAAATTTTTTTCTTGAGACAACCCTCTCAAAGGTAATAATGCCTATATATTGATGTATATTGTAGAAATATTTGGAGGATAAATTGAAAATAAAGAAAAGCTTCATATAGATTATTCTAGAAATAATCCCATTTTTTTTAACTTAACTTACTACGATAATTATTAAAATATTCCGATTCTCTCTCTATGGCTTTCAAGACATTGCGTGTTGAGTGGAATCGAGGAAAGTGGAAATAATTAAAATCGATTTCCACTCGGAAAGAATGCTCTCAAAACTAACCCATAACAATCACGTTTACAAGTCAGACGCTGAGCCGCTGCGCCACGACGGCCCTATAACTTGGAATTTACCAATATAAAACATATATAATATGTATAATATACAAACCCAAACCCAAAAATAATAATTAATTATTTTCCTTTTTCTCGCTCTGGTAACAAGATAAAGCGTGGAAATACATTTGTTTAATAATAACCCATTGTTAATAATAGTAATCCAATTTATAGTTGTTCTCAAACAAAAGTAATAGCAATAAACCTTACCTGAAATAGCAATCAATGATAGCATCAGTTCCCGTATGTAACCTCCCAAAGAACCCTTTCGATTCATAAAACTTGTACCTTGAGAGATTTATTGTACGAAAATGTCCACAGTAAAGCGAATTTAGTGAAAGTTGTATGAAACTTTACGCTACTGAATACTTTATTTTTTCAGTCCAATTGCCAAAATATGCATTATTGGCTTTTAAGTTACAATATAAGTAGTATACTTATAGTAATAATAAGTAGTATACGTATAAGTAATAATAAGTAGTATACGTATAAGTAAGTATACGTATACGTATACGTATAAGTAATAAGTAGTATACGTATAGTATAGTAAGCATACTTCCTGTAGTTGATAGACAGTCGATACATAGTGTTAAGACACTCAGTTTGTCACTTTCCGATCCCCAGAAACGAGGCTATTGAAATACAAAAACATCGCAATTTTAATAGAGATGACAATGTGAAGCTTTCTTCAACGTGGGACCCACTTATAAACCTCAATATCCCAAACCCACCACGCCAGTGTGCTGGATACAGTCAGCTCATTCTGCAGTACACAAGGTAGGCCAGAAGTCGTTGGCGATAGTTTGATATAATATTTGTATGAATTGACAGACGAATGCCACTTAAGTCTACCCGCGACACAGACTACTGTAAAGTGTTCAAAACGTCGGGTTTCCAAAAGCAAAATAATGTCAGTATACGCGATTAATCCATTTAATTGTATTATTTAAAATGTGTAAAAAAAAGCGAAAATCAAAGAGCTTATTACTATAATTTTTCTTTTCAAGTCACCAGGTTAATCATAAACTATAGATTTAATTAAAAAATTCATATTGAAGTTAAAACTGATACACGTTAAGTTCAAATTGATACACTTTTTATTATGAACTAACACCAATGCCCTCCAAAAGGTAAATAATTCATTTGGTCTGAGCACCGCTACACAGAACATAAAATTCCGCCATGTATTTTAAATTTGCTGTTTCCGACATTTTAAAGTATGTATAAAAACAATGTTAGTTATAATAGAAGAATATATATAGGATATTAATTTATGATAATAAATAAATAGTCAAATTTTAATTTTTCTATTGAAAAGAATAACTGTTGAGTTTCCTGCCGACGCTTCTCTGCATAACTGCCTTGGGAGCCTGTGGTAGCGAAATCTCATTCGACAATACAAAAGTGCTTGCAAAAATCTGTCCGAATAAATAATATTTTGAATTAGAATCAAGTTTAAAATGACGGGTCATATAAAAAAAATTGTATGAATTTTTATATTTTACTTATAAAAATATAATATTAATTAAAATTATATGCATCGCCGTAGTAATAAAAGACCTTCTCGTAATATTGCGCGAAGTAAACGAATACAAAGCGTATGTCAAATCTAGGTCGGTTTCAAAACTAAGCCCCAGGACGGCAAAAGGTAGAATAAATAAAATGAAATTTAAAAATCGCAGTTCTTATTCAGTGAGAATTTTGTAAAAGCGAGCGTTGGTCGCGAAAGATACGTTCGATTTAACTTATTTAGTTCGCATTCGTGTTAGTTAGGCTTTTTATGGTAACTGGAATAGTGTACTCGAAAGTAAATTTAAAACTTATTTATATACGTATATGTTTTTGTAATGAGTACATAAAATTATAAAATAAAATATAAATTCACTTTGGTTAATGATCTTCTTATAAATTTTATTTGTGTCAGGACATAGAACATTATTTATATATTAAGAACATTATTTATATATTATTTTTCGGGCTCCGTGCCTAAAAGGTAAAAACGGGCCCTTATTACTAAACCTCCGCTGTCTGTCTGTCTCTCTGTCAACAGGCTGTATTTCATAAACCGTGATAGCCAGAGAGCTGAAATTTTCACAAACACTAAAAATAAAAAAAAGATTTTGTACCCTCGGTGTGTGAGCACTACATTCATGCTATATCCCGCTTATAGCAGAACAGGCAAAGGGGACCTAGTGCCAAAACACTCATTTTTTTTCAGTAGTAATTCAATCCACGCTTTTGGTAAAAAAAATGTATCATACTAAATATGCCTAAGAATACATTAACATTACTTACTTCGATTAGTCTTAATATAACTTTATAATACTAGCTTTTATACTGTAGCTTTGCCCCGATAGTAAAACATAATAGAACGTAAATAAATAAGAGCTGTGTATGACCATGTGTCATACATCATGACATTCTACGTGACTATCTATGTACAGTGGATTATTTGACAAATTATATTACAAATAAATGGAAGAGCTTCCAATTCGAACATTTGTTCTTGAAATTAACACGTTCAACCAAGCAAAGTTTCCTAATAGTACCTATATATGGTATTTTATGGAATATTTTGACTTTATTTTCAGTTTAAACTCACAGTAACATTTTGTACCAAATCTCATTCAAGAGCTGATCTTTAGAAGTTTTTAGTATATGATATTATTTTATATACGAATATACTATAATTATAAATACATTATATATTATATTATATACTACCACTATATTCCTATATACTATATTATAATTAGATGTAAAACGATTCCAGTATTTTTTTTATTTTGGGTGCCATGTTTTTCTTTACAGGGTGACCAAAAAGAAACCCAAATAAAATAACCAAATCTAATGGGAACCCTATCCATGATCGTTACGTTTACAATCAAAACTTACCTACCTGTGCCACCATGGAATAATCTACACATACATATATACAGTACAATTGAAATTTTTTTGTGCTCTGGCACATTGGCTATCAAATATAGAAATAAATCGAACGATCAGTATACAATTTTTCGTATGTAGTAAACGTAAGCCATAGCTTAAAATTTTCCATTCCAACTAGCATTTTGAAATTGTAAAAATATGGAAAAGTAAGATCTATCTGGAACAATTGGGACTGACCTATAAAACGTAACGTTAGACCAAATTTACACAGTCAAGGATTTTGATAATCATTTGTTCGATCGACGTTTAATTGGAGTCAGTTCTCGGTTAGTTAAGATATCTACAATCTATATTGGAATATTTGCGTTCTGTGACTAAGATTTTATTAAGTATAATATTAGATAGCCTAGGTTTGATTTTTATATATTATTTTCTATTTCACGAAAGCTAATTAATAATAAAATATATAATATAATATACTATATATAATAATAAACATAAAATATTAAATAAGTTAAGTTTGCTTGAGTAGGACCTTAATAATACTTTAATACGATATTTCGATTTTTGGTAAGTCAGAAACAATATGTAGTATTGACGTAATTTCTCGTCTCGGTATTTCTGGATCCCGCGTGTTGCGTGTTAAGAGTGTGGAGTAAGCGGGATACGAAAGTATCGCTCTACTATCACTCACTAAGGAGGACACTGTAATGTACCTCACATTGAATTGATTTCGCCATTAACTTTTAATCTTTGCAACAGGGGTCGTAGTTATACTATATATCATCAGCATATACTATACTCTGCCTACCGCTTGCCTAGCACATGAATATATAATAAATAAAGAAATGACTGACTATAGCAATGGTTGTAGATTCGATACGTACTAGGATAAATTGAATATTTTTAATTAATAGCCCTTAAAAAATAAAGTTGAGTTCCGCCACCCAACACGCAGTCTCGAAAATTAAGCAGAAGACCAGCAAAAAAAAGCAACCACAGTCTATGGCTAATGTCGTTGCCACGAACCGATAAACCTAAATTAATTACTGACTATATTAAAAAAAAAGGAAAGGAAAGAATCGAAAGTAAATCTAGTGGGTTTACTATGGCAGCGCTTTTCATTTCCTCACTAATGGCAAACACTTGGTGCACAAACATTCTACTAACATAAGAACAAAGGGCTGTTTACAATTAAATGGCGATTGAACGATTGCTAGGTATTTCTACCTTTACTTGTGAAAACAAAAATAAAAAATTATATTGTTTATTGTAATTTGTTTTTTTATACAAAATTATACACTTATTGAACTAAAACAAGCAGTATATTTACATTTGAGTATTATTTCAAGTAAAATTATTCACGCAGTATCCTGAATATAGAGAAATATATAAAAGAACTGGTATCAAGTGACTCTGTTCTCCGCATTTCGTCCATTAGTGGCTGCCTTTTATTAAAAAAAACACCATGTATTGAGTGGCTAAACTCAACGCTTTTCCGCTCCATGCACTTTCCGGAGTGAGAATCGGAACCACAACCGTCATATTTCTAATCAGAACTGCCCCACTGAGTACCGATGGCCTAATAATTGGATATTGTATTATTAATATGTATTATATAGATAACTTAAAAATATACATAGGTATATTTAAATATAAAATATGCTCGACTGGTTTTTTGATACATAGCTCAAATAACTCAATACATCTACCCAATTTGTATATGGATAATAGCTATACTATGAACGCATTTAGTAGTAAAACATTTTTAGAAAATCCGATCCCTAAAGGGCTACCAGCTAATTGGCATACAACAATTTGTTGAATTAATTAAAACGAATTCTTACTTCTACAGGAAGTATTGCTTTGTAGGGCTTTAATTTTACCGAAAAATATGTGTATTTAGCTTTAAACCCTATATAAAAATTAATCCCCCTCTATATATATATATATATATATATATATATATATATATATATATATATATATATATATATATATATATATATATATATATATATATATATATATATATATATATATATATATATATATAAATTATTTATAGTAGCTAAAATAAAACTAAATATATATTTACCTCTAACGATTTAAGCTATAATATATATATATATATATATATATATATATATATATATATATATATATATATATATATATATATATATTACTCATGTTTTATAATTAAATTCTTGCCACCAGCTCATATACAATAACAATATGATGGTTACAAATATTATCTTTTAACCTAATCAGTTATAGCTTAAATCGTTAGAGGTAAATATATATTTAGTTTTATTTTTAGCTTCACTCTGTATCCCACACATAGCAGGGTACGCAGAGGGAACCTAGTGTTAAGACAATCCGTTCCCCGCTTTCCGCCTTTCTAAGCATTGCGTGTTGAGTGGCGGAACTCAACGCCGCGCTTTGCCTTATTGCCAGAGCGAACAAAATGAAAATAATTCGTTCTCCCTAAACGGGAATCGAAACCCACAAACCGTCGCGTTTACAGGCAGACGCTATGCCCCTGCGCCACGGCGGGCCTCATATTTAGTTTATCTCTAAATTTTCTCTTGTCATATCTAGATATTTAGTTCAAAGTAGAATTTGCTTGAGCAGCTTTTATAGATACAACGCTTTCTTTACTTCTACTTTAGTATTGGTATTATGTTCCTTTAGATTTATCGCTCTTCACCTTTAACAGCCTCTTATCTTTTACGTGCGATCTCGTAAAGGTGGTAGAACAGCTAAGCTTAATCGATTACAAGGTAATAAAATTTGAGTACACAAGAGGAATGATTAAAACTAATTATTTTGTTTTTAACGACCAAATCATTGAAAGTTCCTTTTACGTTCTCAGTTATCTACAGTTCGTTTTATTGCCTGTAAGCTATAGCTTAAGGTTTCGTACACATATATGCTTCACGCTGTATCCCGCATATAGCAGGTTAGGCAGAGGGAACCTAGTGTTATAACGTTCCGTTCCACGCTTTAAATGTAATATTACTAATAATAAAACAAAATATAATTACCTATTTTTATTGCATTTTTGTTTAAGATTCTAAAATCAGCAAGATCTCCATACAAATAATTGTTTATTGTATACAAACTTTTTAGTGACTGATTTTTTTGATTTTACATAAATAAATAAATATAGTAGTCATTCAGTCATCCGTCATCCATCGACTAATATTCCTTACATTTATAATTAAATTGATCGATGGACAACAGATGATGGGTTACAGAAGACAGATGACGGATGTGGGGACAGCATAAGTCATGTACTCACAATCTCTCCGAATCTGGATAAAAATAATCATTTATCATATGATTTCTATATTTTTCTTAAACATAACATGTCTTATAATGTTTAAAAAATACTCCTTCTGTAGTAGACGAAATATATAGCACTGAGTATTACACTCAGTGCCAAGTAATAACTCAAAAGCCATTATTACTATTATTATATATATATATATATATATATATATTATATATATATATATATATATATATATATATATATATATATATATATATACATATATATATATATATATATATATACATATATATATATATATATATATATATATATATATATATATATATATATATATATATATATATATATATATATATATATATATATATATATATATATATATATATATATATATATATATTTTTATATAGTTACATTTCTGTATATATAACTTATTGAACATTGTCAGCTCTCAGCTGAAATCTCGTAGATCAAATCCAACCATTTCTATTTTTTTTTAATATTAATCGAACTAAAAAAAAATATTCATAACGTAATTACGTTAAAGCCCCTTTCAAAGGCTGCTATAATATTAATTTGGTTTTAAATTAATGGCAAATAGAGAAAATTGATCAAATGACCTTCTGAGATATATAAATCATTTAACAAAAGTTGAATCCTAAACAAACACGCCAAGTTTACATAGATAATACAAATTTATGGGCAGCTGGACGCAGTGCGACTATATTTTTCTATATATTACGCATAATTTACGTATGTTATTCGATTTTTTTAGGTAATTATAGAAATTATAGGCTCAGTAGGCGGAGAGAATGTAGTGTTGTATAATACTATTCTCTCCTTTTTGCCTACTTCGTACTGAATAATGGAAACAATTATTATATTTCGTAATGATGATAATGATGGTAACATAAAACTCACTAAACACATATGTAACTATACATATATAGTAAAATAATATATAATTTAAATCTATAGCTAATATATAAATGTTAGGCAAAATATGTTTAAAAATATAAAATTCAACACGTTTTGAGGTTAAAAGAGGATATAGGAGGATCGAGGGGGTCTCATAAGAGGATTAAACACGGTAATAAGGTTTGCACGACGGCACTCTTGGACAGGTCAAGTGGAGCTTACAAGAATTTCGTTCCTTAATAGAACACAGCAAACGGCGGCGATATTTTTACTTAGCATGTTTGTTTTTTTTTTCTTAAGTAAACGTGTAGCGTTTTTTTTAAAAGAATATATTAATATCGATATTTATAAAACTCTTTCGTTACTGACTAGTCATTCTGACTAGTCAGTAACGACTGACTGACTGACAGACAATGCACAGAAACTACTGGGCGTAGATACCTGTATTTTGGCATGTTGTCATTGGGTAATGAAGGGAGTAATAAGAGAAGATTTCCGAAAATTCCAACAAGAACAGGGAAAAGCGGGATTATACGTGTAACATGTTACGCAAAAAAAATTAAGGGCTCGTTATATTATACACAGTTTTTGTATTTATATTAATATTTCTAGTCAATTAAGTGAGCAAAATATACATAAGTCAAGTAAAATAAAATTTACGGATTGACATGAAAAATTTAAATACAGACATGGCCGCTTCCGCCATTTCCATATTAAAATATTACAGAGATAATTTTGTGAGTTGAAATCATAAAACAGAGACTTGCCATTAGGAGTTTGTGGAATATATTATTATCTCTATGTCACCGTTCAATATTTCGTAGGCAACAGTTTCACACATCGTTGTTGTTATTGTTGTACGGACTTGTAAATGAAGAGAGATTAATCACTAAGCTTATTTTCATTCCACTGTGCTTAGAACTTCTTAAAATTTAAGAGAGTCATATTCGATTTTTCTGAAAAAAATACTATAAATAAGGCTTGAAATATAGCAAGAATGAGTTCTAAAGTTACATACCTATGTGTGATAATTTTATCGCATCAGAAAAGATAAATAAGATAGATGATCATAGTATATAGTAGATCATTTACAATTTTCTGTGAATTTCTTGAATATTACTTAAAGAAAACATATAAAAATACTATCTATAGACTCAAAACTCAAAAAAAAAAATTATATATATATAGTACTATAAGTTTTTCGTTACACAATTTTTGTAGGTAAGTTCTCAACAGGCAATATTCTTGAATATTTCAATGATTTTTAAAGTGTTGATCGATACTAAGGATAGAAAAAAAAATTTAAAAGAATATATACAAATTACTTTAGTAAATAAGGAACACTATTCACGATGTACCTCCACACAAACTATCCCAGATATTCTAGTACCAGTTACTTACCTATCAAGATATAACATGTAGGCACCTGAAACGACATTACGTAAAGCACATTGAAACACACGCTTTGCATACGAAGTACGAATTAATCATAAGCTACTTAAAATCGTATTCATCACCGTTATCTTGCATCATCGAATTTAAAGGAGATAGGGGATAGATCAATCTTGCGAGCATTAGGCGACGCATCAACTTGACATCAATCAAGCGAATAGCTCCTATGTTTGGAAACCCGAAGGTAAAAATATTCATCTGTTTCTATACAACGTTTGGGAATATGTTTGTGGTAAATTTTGTTTTTCTTTCTTTTGCATGGAACATGACTGTTTTATTTTATTTATTCTATGTATACATATATACATATATGTGATAGTACGAACGGCTCGCTTTATTGACGTGGTCTGTATTTGCCAGTTCCTGTGGGAGTTTCTAAAAGATTACTACTGTTCATTTTTTTCTCCAAGGAGGAGTACCTCCATATTCCCAGGGGAACGAAATGTCAAGTAAAAATTGCCAACGATGTGCCAGCTGCGTGCTGGGTGACACTCTCTTTCCCTAACGGAAGAGTTTTATGTATACTGATAATGCTACATACTAGATACTTGATAGTGTGCTAGTAGGCAATAACATATACATTGTAAAGTGGGATCCGCAACCACCATCAAATCACAAATACTTTAGAGAATATATATATATATATATATATATATATATATATATATATATATATATATATATATATATATATATATATATATATATATATATATATATATATATATATATATATATATATATATATATATATATATATATATATATATATATATATATATATATATATATATATATATATATATATATATATATATATATATATATATATATATATATATATATATACAGAAAAAATTATATTGAAAATGTATGTAAGAATTTTAACAAAAGCTACGGACTATGTGCCTGTAAAGAATATAGATTAAAACACTGCAGCTAGCTTTATTATTACATTTAAGTAAGTTTGTAATATGTGTATAAGTATTTAAATGTAGCTAATAAGGTGTGACTTAATTGAATAGAGGCGCTTGGATGATACTAAAAAGGTTTCAGCTTGAGTCCTGTTCCGTTAAAATGTATTTATCTTATCCTTATCTTATCCTTAATATTTATTAACACTTGAAAAATGTAAAAAATATTAAACTATCTTTTACTTTTACATGTTGAAATAAGTAGTGTATGTAGTACATAATACTTACTCACCAGTAACCTTCGTCTACTACTAGTATACTAGATGTATCAGTGAAAAATTCCTATCGCCGGACAATATTGAAAATCATATTTCGCACGATATCCAGGGATATGATCGCGGTTCATGACATATGACGTAATTTGTCGCCAGCAGATGGGAAACGCGAGCTGTTTGAAACGTCCTTTTTGCAGGAAGCGCGAAAACACGTACTATGATCGCTTCGAATTGATTTATATATATATATATATATATATATATATATATATATATATATATATATATATATATATATATATATATATATATCTTCTTCTTCCTGGCATTAGTCCCGGCTTTTTGCCAGGGTCTGCCTTCCGACTAAGACCAATCGGTCCATATGAGTGGCGAAGTGGTTTTTTGTGGAGCGATTACCATCTGACCTCCAAACCCATTACTGGGAGAAACCAAGAAAGGAAAGGGAATAAGAGGCAGAAAGACTTGGAATATAGGGAGGGACACCACTTACATGGATTGGATCGGGTTATGAAAGTGGTGGCTCGAGGTCCCGGGGTCGCGTACCCGTATGCCGGAAACCAAATATCGGACAGATAATTGGCTAGACACCCTCTGAGATGTATATATATATATATATATATATATATATATATATATATATATATATATATATATATATATATATATATATATATATATATATATATATATATATATAATATATATATATATATATATATATATATATATATATATATATATATATATATATATATATATATATATATAGCTTATCTGACTGTGAGTAATTTAATTTATTTTTTTTAGCTTTACGCTGCATCACACTTATATCAGGGTATCAGAGAGAACCTAGTGTTAAGAGATCCCATTGTCCAAACATTACGTATTGAGTGAATCCACGCGAAAATATTCATCCTCCCGAGCTTATCACGAAATCAAACTTAAAACTGTCGCGTTTACAGTCAGACTCAATGCTGCTGCGCCACAACGGCATATATATGTCATATAATGTTATTTTTTCGGTCTCACAAGACAAAGCGTGGCGTAGAGCACCGCCATTGCGCTTTCTGTGTTTAAAAATTGGACTAAGAACTCGAATGTTGTTTCTGCCTTATCAGATATATAAAAAAGAGGAGTTAAACTAAAACAAATTGCAAACAATCACAAGCTTTTTTGTGTAATTGAACAAAGCGACGCTACTATGTACAGACTGTTTAATTTTGTAATGGTGTAATATATTATTGCACAATAAAAAAAATACTATTTGAATTCTTGGTACGATCACGGGAATATTAATGTTAAAATATTTTAGCTCTCCATGTTTAGTAAAACGAAGAACCGCATTAAGATCCGTCTCCCGATTTGAAATATCAATATTACGGATAGACGTCTATCTGCCTATCCTACAATAATTAGTGATAAAAAAATATATGATTAATTGATAATTAAAATAAAAATAAAAAAAAAACAATAAAATAATTTACTTTTTAATTTTTTAAGCTCTTGTTCCACTTCTCATTAAACAAGGATACCTAGGAGTCGTTTGTTTCTTTACTGAATTTCCATTTCCACTTTCCATTTTATTACTTCCAATGATTGTTCAGTTGTCAAATCTGAAGTCAGTCAGTTGTCCATCAGTGCAAAATAAAATGCAAATAGTTGTACATACTTCAGTATATATTATATAGGTGTTTTTATAAATTTTACAAATGCGTCACGACAGCGTAAATCTTCCTATTTTAGTGTGAATATACCGTATAGTAATAAATTTAATTCCGAATTCGCGGCTCTCACACGTTTTCCATCGAAGTTCCCACCAATTCGCCTGATGGAATTTCAATACTTTAATCTGTCGATGCGTCTCGATTCTAAGAAGCTAATACACTAAGTGATTTAATCTACGTTTAAATATAAATGACATTACATTTCAATTAGATTATATTTTATGCGTGTAAAAATCTGATTTGTGGAAAGGCGTATGGCTGCCGGTAGCAAAATAAAAGATGCTTTAGCTGCAATATTAAGGCGGCAAGACGACAGCATAGCTGCATGTTTGGCCGTACACAATGCGGTTCAGGTGCCAGTGCACGCTGTTATACAGCAGCATGTCGTGGATTACAGACGAAGAATGAAAGAAAGATGAATGCTGTGGATATGTGGTCTCTTCAGAGTGTATGAGAAGTCAGATTAACTGGCCGAATCCGCAACGAAGACATTCTGCGTGAATCGCAGAAACTAACGAATACGACAATGTCACACTGAGAATGAAGAAGAAGAACGTGCTCTGGTGATTTGGGTACGTTGGCAGAGTAAATGATGAAAGAATGGTAAAACAGAAGAAACAATTAGTAAGAGAAGTCGAGGGAGACATCGATTGACCACACACACAGTTTCAAAGATACCGGAGGAGTTTCACGTAATCTGATCTCTCTGGCTAACCCCGCTAGGGGTAAAGCGTGAAGCTATGGCAAGCTAAATATGGTAGATAGAGGTAATATAATATGGTGATAAAAATAAAAAAATCTCGATTCTACATCGAACCAACCATCACAGTCAGATGCTATTCGTATTTCTTATTTAGCTTTACATAAATAGCTACTTATAAACCAAAATAGGGCACCAAATAGAAGCATTTTCTTTATATAAATAAAGTTCACTATGCCACGTATAACAATTTTATCAGATGCTTTCATCGATTCTAACCAAACGCTACTTAATCTGTAGCCGGACCAATATTAATCAGAGTTGAGTATTTGCGTGATTTGGTACAAGTTATAAGATTTCTAATGTATGAACTTCATACTATCATTAATATCTATTACATTACTATCGCATGTTTTCTAAATTTTGAAATAAATAATTAATAAATGCCTTATAGTGAAATATAAGCCTACATTAGAATTAAGTGATTTTCTTCTGTACTATCTAAAAAAGACAATACTGTCTATGAAATATTTAAAAGGGAATAGCCACATTATAAATAATATTGCTCTTTATTCTTACGTTGAACAATCAAAGATATCCTCAAGAGTTTTATAACACAGACCATATTCTATTCGCTTTTCTATCTACCAGCAGCTCTTAAATAGACATTATTTATTTTTATTTCTAAAGTTCTTTGCTTTGAGTATTGTATAAATATAAAACATTTAAATTTTCTTTTCTTATCTTTACACTACGAGAAAGTGTAAAGGACTTAGTGATAAATCTCTCCGTTGCCTATTTTCCACCTGAATTTGAGACATGGCGTGTAGCATGTATGGGACTAAACGCCACAATTTGTTCTACCAATACCAGTGTACCAGCTTACACTCCACCAAACCATCACTGAAGTATCACACACTCACTCTGTGGACTAATTGTAAAGCTTCTTAAGGGCTTTCAGTGGGAATATGGTAATATTGTTTTTAAAAATATTGCTAAATTGTAAAAAAAATCTTAATTTCGCTATTTTTTTCTGTGATCTCCAGTTTCGTAGCGCTTAAACACTTGTTTTGATTTTACCTATTCGTTTATAAATTATCATTTAAGAAATGACCATTGCGTCTCTTATGAGCTGCAAGTCCCAAGTCATCCTTTAAAATACATTCAATCTTCATCTCCCGAAAGAAAATCTTTTGCTTTCGGACAGGATTTATTAGATTTTTTTTACCTTACTGCTAACAATAAACAGTATTTATACTACTGTAATTTTTGTACGATTGTGACCAGATAATCAGCAATGTAGGTCGTGTGATCGAATCCTAAGAAAAAAATTAATAGTATTAATAATTATTTTTTGGAAATAAATTAAAAAAATATATTTTATCCATTTTTTTAACCAGATCTTGTCATTAATTGTGTCACGATTGTATTTATTATTAGATTTTATTACTCTAGCAGATTATTTTCATTAATTAAACAAAGGTTATAAAAATATTTTAATAATGTTGTCCAATATTCAATTCAGCGAAAGATATATTATTATTTATTCCTCACATTTAATTGCTTTTACGGTTCCGCACCTCAAAAGGAAAATACGTACCCTTTATAGGGTTACTTTGTACTCCATCTGTACGTCTGTCTGTCTGTCTGTCTGTCAAGACGATTTTTCTCAAGAGCGTGCAGAGGTATGAAACTGAAATGAATACCAAATATTAAAAGTATAATCCCTTGGTGCGCAAAATAATTAAATTTGTAAGTCAAAATTTAATCAAAAGATACGGGAATTTTGTATGAAATTTTACCAGAAGTGAGTATTTACCGTACATATAAAGGAAAATAATGGTAATTTTTATTTGTATCACAAAAAAAATCCATTACTAACATATATCTGCAGTTCATATCATGCACAATTATGTTCATCAACTTTTATAAAGAGTACTTTTTATTGACCTACAATTGACCTTGTCTTACCGACCTTACAAATTGTTACGGAACTTTCTATACACGAGTATGACTTGCACTTAGGTGTTTTTTTTTAGCTTCACGTTGTATCCCACGCATAGCAGGATAAGAAGAAAGAACATAGTGTTTACTTACAGAACATTTTGTTTTCTTACCACAGCGCGGAAATGAAATCCCCCCAAGTGAGATTGAAACGCAGAACCGCGTTTACAGTCAGTTTATGTGCCATTGCACCGCAATGGCAAGTATATATTTTATATTAGACAAATATTCACAAAACATGTCACAGTTTGTGTAATGTAATAAATATTTTATACAATCACGATATACTTCCTGAAACTGTGAATAAATTTTATATCAATTCATAAAAACAGTACTAATAATGTTGATTCATTTACCTCATTGCTAGAACTAAATTTATTGCTATAGTGTAGAATCTAGTGTAATTTATTATATTATGATAATATATTGTATAACAGTCAAAGCAATTTTATACAGTTCATTTGATTTAGGGACTCATTTCTATACTTCTATTAGATTAATTCAATAAAGCTAGGGCTCAGGTAATATACATCTAATGCTAAATAAAAAAACAATTGTGGCATAGTGGTATAGATTTTAGCTTCCATTAGGAACGATCTCGAATTTTAGTATTTAATTTACCGGAGATTCGTTATGTATTTATAACTAGGAAATAAAAATGGTTTGATATACAAATAACTGGCCACCTGAAGTGATTATCTACCTTTTACATTTATTTTTTTTATTTAGTACAGCTTTTGATTTGTCGGCTAAAAGCTATACCATGTAGTATTGTCAATTGATAGAAATAACGCTTAATGAATGTAAAACTAAAATAAAGTCCCTCACTCTTGCACAGCGTAGAGCTGGAAAATAAATACAAAAAAAATATATATTATTTTTTTTATATATCAACATATTCCAACATCAATATCTAGAGGAAATGAGTGTGACAAAAAACACAACAAAGGGCCCAGGTACATCCGGCCGGAAGCAAACAGGGGCTGGCTCCGAAATCAGAAAGGCTCGGAACACATGCGATCACGTAGTCGGAAATGGAATTTTAAATGTACATTGTGTTTAACACCCTACCGCCGCTGCCTCTGAGAGCTTTAATAGTAATGGTAGTAGAAGAATTAAGTGCAATAATACTGTTATTGTCTAATGAGGATGTTTAATTAAACATAAAGTGAAAAATAATAATGACTTCAAAATATATAATAAACTAATTTTACTTTGTAAAGAAAAAACGTCTAAATATTCCACGGATATAAGTTCAACTGTGTGGCGTGACGCGGTCCGACCGCATACGCAACACATTCATTCGAGGTAGTCGTGGGGTCCGTGACGTAGTGGATAAGCTCCAAGAGCGTCGCCTGAGATGGTATGGCCACGTTATGCGCCGATCTGAGAACTATGTCGGAAGGAAGTGCCTTGACATGTCTGTCCCTGGAGTTAGACCACCCGGACGCCCAAGGAAGCGATGGCTGGATGTCGTGACATAAGACATGAGAGCCAATAAATTATCCACTGAGGATGTTAAAGACCGTGCAAAGTGGAGTAGGCTCAGTCGGAAGGCAGACCCTGGCAAAAGCCGGGACTAATGCCAAGAAGAAGAAGAAGAAGATAAGCTCAACTATCGGATAGTCCAGCTTTTCTATGTTGAGATCATCATAGCAGGGCAGGTACTTGATAGTAGATTATCAGTATCTATTCTATTATTTGTGAGATACAGCGTAAAAAGCTGGAATAACTAAGCTGGAATAAAAATTATTGACTAAGGTGTCGATGAGGATGTTTCCATGTGGTATTTATAAATATTTATTGGAAATTGGAAATATAGGGAACAATGACCTCTTAACTTCCTTTCACCATGTCGTAGATTACTCGTCTGAACAAGTTAAGCTCATAGCCCATAATTTTATTTCTTTATAGATTAACAGTATTAGATTAACAAGTTACATTGAACGCTTAAAGCGTTTAACGTTCAATACACGGAGAAGACCTTATTGGTTCTATTACAGAGTTAAGAGCTATAAGAACTGTTAAGAACATATACACATACATATGTATGTATTATATACCTAATAAACATACTCGGTACATATCGAAGTGCTATGCTTAATATATTTCCACCATGTCAGTGATGCAACGCGCACTTAGGGAGGGTCAAACTGAATACGCAACGCAAGCAGGGCGCTATTCATCAGGCGAAGAGATATAGAATATTCAGTATTTGAGAGTTGTATGTGTACTTTTACTTTAACACGTCCATTGAGAAACGTTTTAAATTCTCTCAGATAAATAATATGTTATGTATGGAAAGTATAACATATTACAATGCTGATAGTTTAGGTTTTATAGACTTACATTTGTCGTTGAAGATAGATTTCATACATACATATACCCATAAGCTATGGAGCTTCACGCTATCCCTAACGAGGCCAGTGAGGCTGCCGTACCAACCACTGCGATATCTGTAAACCTCTTTCGCCTCTTCCCTGGTGTTAACCTCTCCATTCTTCTTGATTTTATACATGTTCTTGAGAAATCCTCGTACTTTTTACTTGCTTTTTCCTTCCAATATCATCAATACTGTGTGTCCAACCGACATTTTCCCTTTCACACTTGTGAAAAAATATTTATTTAATTAATAATAAAAAAACTAAGCTTAATGAGCACATTAGCTTGGTCAATTGTCATTTACGTATAATTTAATTTAAAATATCAATAGTGTTATCAATAGGGCAGTGATTCTTGAATGATAAGATATTTTACATATTGAGTATGATTTACATATTGCTACAGTTGTGGGTTATATAAACACAGGGTAGCATTATATGTCATCAACAGTTGTCATCGTCATACACCCGTCATTGTACACTGTCAATTACAAAGTATATTTATTATATTAAACAAAATATTTATATCGATTTGGAGGCCAAGAGTCAGAGCCAAGGTCAATCGCTAGGTTATTCAAAACTAATTTCTCCTTTAGATAATCAGAAATTTTACAACAATATTGGTTTTCAAATTAAAAATAAAACACAAGAATAAACGTGAAGCTAAATTTAAAATTCCCGTCTAACGGCGCTCGGCAGATTTCGGCAATTTCATAAGAAACATCCTAAATAATTTTCATTTTCCACATACGGTCTTTAACAATATTCGGTTGGAATAGCGACAGCGGCCTCGGGGGTTTTCGGTTGAATTTAATAAATCTTTCCGATGTTTCCTCCTCCGCTAAATGGGCTCAGGAAATTCGATGAAAGACCTGTTTTCATAACAACGTACCCTCAAAGGATGAAATGAAATATTTCCGTACGCCAAAAAGGCTTTGCTGTAGCTAAACGGTGTTAAAATGTGCACGTGATTTTGCGTACCATGACGTAGGTAGCAGAAAGTGCTGGCTGCGGTTACATGAATGCTCGTTCATTAAAATACTCAGAAGCTGCTTAAAATTCTTTAAATCTGCGGAAAAAAATCACTGTACTGCGTTCTTTTTATAATTTGTTCCTGTATATTTTTTTTTATATATAAGTGATTTTTTTGTATATCTAAACAAAACTTCTACATTTTTGTTTACTATTTTAATTTTTTTTTAAGTAAAATTTAAATAGGCAAAGAAATATTATTTAAAATTTATATATTGTGCCATGTAAACTTATTCAATACAGCCCTCCGTCTCATATACGTATGCTAGTACTGTCTGGAATTTCAGGTATAATACAAGATTGTAATATCATTCTGAAATATGTTGTACGAGAATTTATAAGCTTATTGTTGTTTTCAAATTTCCTTATATATATAGTTTGCTTTTCTCGAGATGTATACAATTTCTTATTTACTAAATTTATATATATATATATATATATATATATATATATATATATATATATATATATATATATATATATATATATATATATATATATATATATATATATATATATATATATATATGGATCAACCTAGGAAAACATTTCTAAACGAGCTGCAGGGTTGAATAAATATGATTTTATTCTATAATTATTATATTAAATTATAACTTACTTTTACAACAGGCATTTTTCTCCGAGAACTTAGGGGTAGCTTGATGAGAACGTAATTTGGCATAGTGATTAGAGCGCTAGAGCGCTTGGATTGTTTCCAAGAGGCCCGGGTTCATTCCAGGGTATATGGAATAACAAACAAAAACACTTTAAACAAATAAAATATAACATGTTCTAACTAAACCTATGTATTACGGATTCGATGCTAGAACATACCAGCGTGTTATTATATAAGATAATTGTTCCGTCTGTGACACCGAGCGCTATATAGATAACGTATAAAACTTGAATGTAGCGAACTTCGAACCCGCGTCTCTTGGAAGCTTTTTAAGTTCTTGTCAATTAAGCCATACGTTATTTGTTCACATTGTGTTCTTTACAACTTATTTATGTTGTTTCAAATTCTTACTTTAACAAATTCCAAATATTATATCAATATCAATGAGAACATTTGATTTGGTATTTTAAAATATATTTACTTAATAAATAAAGATATTTATTTTAGAGCCGCAATTTATCTCGGTCAAAGGGTAGACAGCTACTATACTCGAATTAAACAAGTACTTTTCACACAAATTATTATTACATTCAAGAAGAATCGAACACAATACCATCAATTGAAAATTTGCGTACAGAATTTAACCAAATGCATAATTTTATATAACGAGCCCATTAAAACGTCGAAATCCATTCATATTTGGGAAAGTCGATTAAAATGTATACATTGTAGTTTTATAAAGCGAGCAACGCTACTTCGCCGTTATACTGTATACAATTAAGCCGGTCTGAAGAACAATTTATGACACTAGCGCCACTTAATGACTAAGGCTTGTGCATTAATATGACATTAACGAATGCTTAATGACTATTATATTCCCGTTGAGTGTTAAAATTTTTGACATAGAACAGAATAAATCTAGAAACTGGTATTTTACTCTAATTAGAAAAGCCAGGGAAAATCAGTAGTTTGTATTTTATTATTTACAGTGGAAAAATGAAAATTATTTACTTTCTGATTGTTGATCGAGTTTTCAAACGTGTATAGTCTACATTTTTTTTCCATTATTGTATTTTTTCTTTTAGCGATATCAAATTTCGCAAGTTTACACAGTAAACAAAATTATAACCAGATTTCTATATAAAAAAGCAATTTTAATTACTAATATTTATTACAATATAATTATTTATGGATTAATATGATTATAAGAAAATGATTAAAACTTGGCTTACTCTCATATACACCTTCCGTTAAACACATAATCTGAGTTAAAACTATGTTTTGGTGCTAATCAAAATTCAACTATGCTAATTTCACAACTGAAATATTGTGAAGCCGAGTCGCCCGCTCGTGTATGGAATAGTTAACTACTACGGAACTATAACACGTTGTGGATATCTAGTAACACATCTGTTATTTAAATAAAGCTAAGCTTTAAGCGCTTTCCCCGTGTGATCAACTTTTTAAATTAGCATGACTTCAAATTTTTGATTAAAATATTAAAATTGACCGTTATGGCACAGTTAAAGTTAAATAATGTATTGTGTTAAAACAAAGCGCGGCGTTGAGTTCCGCCACTCTATGGGCAGAATTTCAAATTCAGGCAGAAAGTGGAGAAAACAATATTTTAATACTAAGATCTTTCTGCTTATCCTGTTTTATATATGTTTATACATTTATCCATTTTTATTTAATAATCAATTATTATGCAATCAATGCAGGTAATATATTTTGATAGAAGAACTACTACACTATGCCTTGCTCACGTACGTATTTTGCATACAGGAAGAATATTTAAAAAAAACTAGAGCTCAAAAATATCAAAATTATTTGAAAATTTGAAACGCAGCGTGCGCAGACGAAATTCAAAAAGCTGTGGTCACAAGACTTCCTTAAAATATATGTAAAATTAAAATTAACAGCGTCGGGAGAATCATTTGTGTATACATTTTTTTATCACTTTGGTGATATGAGAACTAGAGAATAGAGAGAGAAGAAATGAGGAACGAAGTGTCCTAACACTAGGTTCTTTCTGCCTATATGCGGGATACAGCGGGAACCTTATAAAAAAACAAAAAGCAAAATAATCTTTGCAAAAAACACATCAAAATTTAAATATAAATCAATTTCGCAGCTTGTTTCAGTAGGGCCATTATGAAATAAAAAAAAACTTTTACAGCTTAATCGCTGTAAAACTTATTACAGTAAATTACATTAATACCTTTATTTCATAATGAGATATTATTATAGCGCGGTATTAAAAATGCAAATTGCCGTTTTATTATGCATAAATAATAAACGATTGGGATCCGCATATATGAATATTATATACTGTTTTTTCATCCTCAGGTATTTCTCATATTTAGCATTATAGAGAACATTGAGGACTTAGTGTAAAGACACTACGTTTTCCGCGTTTCAACTGAATTTGAGACACTGTTTGGTGGTATAATTTGACACTGTGTTTTGTCTGTTTTGAGCAAGAAAATGTACGTAATACATTTATTTGAGTCTAAGTTCAGACTGGCTGAACTTTTCCAAAACATTACTCAGAGTAAGCGAACCTCCAACTAGCTTGTGTACAGACAGACACTTTAACTTTACTACTACGGTACTTCTTAAGGGGCGTATGGTGTATTATTTATATATATAGCGGTACTATTAATAATAAATGTAGATACAGCTGTGAACAACCTTTGGCTCCTTGCCATTGACTTGTTACTTGAGGTCTATGTTTTGCTGGAGCTTTGACGGAGACGCTTAATTAATATATGGGATCTTACTAGAAAATATTTTAGCTTTGCCGAGAAATTCTTGGCTGTACTGCTATATTCTGTTATATATTTTATACATATTTATTTATATTATAATATTAAAAGTAAATAAAAGTACTTCGAATATACAGCTGACTGGTATAAAAGACAGCTTCACCTTTTCCACATCTATAAAATAAGCCATATAGTAAAAAAACCTAGTGTCAAAACATTCCGTTTTCCACTTTATTTTTATGTTTTATACCTTGTCTTGGTATATGGCCTTACCCTTACTTATACCTTATTACGAATGTAATAACTTCTTACTTATATGCTATGGCATGATTATGGGAATAGCAGCGTTAAAACATATATATGCCTAGACTAAGCTTTCATTCCTGATAGTTAAGCCTGTAAAAGGCACACCATACATTTCATCCGAATAATTTTCATGTGCTACGAGGATCTTATTGGCGGTTCAAATCGTTCGCTATGGGCTTTAATGTAGATTAGAATGAATGGAGCTCTACGAAATAGATTCACTTCTGTTTTAAGCGGTATTTTATTATAACATTTTTTTTATTTCAATAGACAAAGTTTATATTTATAAACTAAAAAACGTTAAAAAAAAGTAAAACAATAAAAATCATAATTAAGCTATATTGTCTAAGCAAGAACAGAAAATTTAGCAAAATAGAGAATATTAATAGCTTCCATCGTAGTACAGTGATACTTTAAAAATTTAGGGAAATAAATTATTTTCATTCCCCGTTCTTGTTGCAGCAAAGTGCAGCGTTAAGCTCCGCCAAACAACACACAATATATCAAAATATAAAAAATGGAGAATATAGTGTTTTAAATTTAAATTCTCTCTGTTACACTATATCGAGATAAATCGTAAAGCAAAAAAATATTACTGAAAAATCTAAATATTATATATGTATATACAGTTTAGCCGTGCGCTCTACAATTTTCTTAAGTGTCAGGAACAGTTTTCTTCAAAGCTTTCTTAGTACATTGCGATGAAACTCTCGACACCTAAGCATCGTGAATAGTAACCATGTTTAAGTAAAAGCTACTTTAAAAGTTTAGTTTTAAACATTTTTGATACATATAGATCCTAATTTGGTTAATAATCTAAATAAACTATCCTTTGAAATCTCATCCCATCGAAATTGTGAATTGAAGCGCGCTATATTTTAATTAACTTTATTAATCTACAATGTATACAAAAAATTAAATAATTAATACTTACGAGTATAATGGAGTATGGTAAGGATAGTTTATTTAGTTCACAGACCAAAATCTTTTACCTACGGTTTCATCCGCGTAGTCAAATGGAAATAACTATAATTTTTGTACGATTTATTTTGAGTGTCTAACTCAGTAGGTAACTGGTGACATAGGAATGTAAAATATAGCCTACAGTCTTAGATTAATAGATAATGCAACGCAAAATTTATTATTCAAATCGAACCAGGAGTTCTTGAGATTAGAGCGCTCAATCAAATGAACTCTTCGAATTTGTCAATATTTTATTAATTATTCTAATAATTGACCATCATCATATCAACTTTTGTTAGTTACACTGCTGGCTGGACACATACCCTTCCAAATATGGTATTTGCCATAATCGCCACACCCATCTGGCGTTTCTGGCTCTGGTGTAATAAGACAAGCCGTGGCGTCGAGTCCCGCCACTCAACATACAATGTCTCAAAATTGGACATGCAGTAGTAAACGGAGTGTCTTAATACTAAGTTCACTCTGTCTACTCTGCTATATGCGAGAAATAGCGTGAAGCTTTATATCTATTTCATATAAACCTTTAAGACAATTAAGCTAAAAATACCAAACATTGTCATTAAATACTTTATACATTGTGTATCTCTGTAGCTTGTATTGTCACAGTGGGCTATAAGCAATGTTATATGTTGCCATTTTCGGTTCTTAACTCGTCATGACGTAACTGGAGCAGTTTGGACACGGTCCAAAATTTTCCAGTTAATTGTTAATGAAATTAAACACTTACGGGGATTACTCGTTTTTTATATTGACAGTCATTTTTATTAACAATGTCATTTTACAATATCATTCAATATAGTTATCAAATAATTGTGAATAATTTTTGTATCGTTACTTTAAAATTTACTTCAAAATAATTATAATGATTGAGTGTCGGAATTAAACAGTATAGGTATAGGTATGCTAATAACAAATATTCGGTGTAACAAGCGTATAAGAATTTCTTACCGGGTACGATTAAAGTGTATAGCTTAATTGACGAAGATCGCTTGGACGGTATCCAAGAGTTGTGGATTCAAGTTGGCGGTTGAAATTTTATACACTGATAAACTGAAATAATAAAATGTCACGTACGTACATATACGTGTACGTATTTTTGCTTTAAAAAGATACACAATTCTTTCATTGATTGTTTTATTGTTTAAATAAAGGTAGCTATAACGATAACGGTTTTATTTGAAAAAAACTATATAATAGATATGATAATTTACATGAGAATTTAAAGCCATTGGTAACTAAACCTCAGAATTGTTTTTTGGACTATAATTTCCTTTACGAGCTTTAAATAAATAACTTGGTTTATTTCAGTTGTAGGTCTTTTCCAATATGACATTCTATATTATTCACTTATAACACACAAATATATACTGTACTACCTTACATACCGACCTGTACATGTTTTACTAGCTATATTTACCTATAAACAAATTATAAAATAAACATACATAACAAACACATATAACACACAAACATATAGAAATTGTGAACTTTGTATCTGTCCATCATCGTCTGTCACCCGTCATCCGTCACCCGTCACCAGTCAGCCGTCACCCGTCATCCATCATCCATCATCCATCATCCATCATCCATCATCCATCATCCATCATCCATCATCCAACATCCATCATCCAACATCTTTCTAAAATGAACCAATCGACCATCGTGTTTGCGCCACAATGGCCTTATTAAATAATTTGAGAAATTAATTATAATATGACAAAGTAGAATTTGATTATAATTCATCATTTTTTTTAAATTTCACTGTTTAAAATTTTGTGAAACATTCACGTTTAGTTTCCACAAACAGTCGTTTTAAGCTTTAACGAGTGTGAATTTCAATTCAAATTTATACATGACGACACGACTAAATATTTATTATATTCCTTTTTTTAAATAAAAAAATATCGGTAAAGTGCTAGTCATACTCGCACATCCACGGTTCCGTGCCAATTTCAAGATTGTAAGTGAGCAGAAAGTATAGAATAACAAACTTGCTAGATTAATATATATAATTAATTGTGTAAGTAAAGTGTAATTATGGAAAACTCGCTATTTATAGCCGTAGTTCCAGGAAACGAATGTAAAGATAGCGATAATAGTTTTTTTTATAAATTTTGTATATCACCAGTAATAAAATTAATATTCATTATAAAACATAATAAGTGAAAGTTAAAAAGTGTACGGACTAAATTATTTCAATAAAATAAGTCAATAAAACAATTAACAAACTTAAATTTTCGGGAAATTTACTTTAATTGTGTATGAAATGTACTACACATTTTAGTTTTTAGAGGTATTTCTCTATGATTTACCTTTAAATTTTCAATTTACTTTTGGATACGGAACCCTAAATAAAATAAGGCCTTAATTTATATTATTGTTAGAAACCAGAAGTGGTTAAAGATTTTCGTTAAAGAAAAACAGCAAAACATACGTAGACTATATATTTTGAGCATATTCAGACAAATATATTACGTAATATACATTAAATGACATAAACTACTTAATAACAATATTTCAGAGTACCATCATACAAAATCTCCGGTTGATATAATTTCGTTGTTTTTATAGTCTTTGTCATCTAAAACTATCCTCTTTTTACAAGAGATTCCTAACTTTATATTAATTTATTTACCTTAATTTAATTTTCGAAATGAAACTCTTGGTCACTTTTCAAATTGGATTTTTTTTTGGAATCCTACTTTGCACTATTCCATGGAACTTTGCACTATCCCATGGTTTCGGGTACAGCGGTGTTTGAAATTTCCTAAAATCTTCAATACCAAATATACACGATTAATCGGGTTTTATTTAAAAATGACTTAACTTTTTACTCACAAATTACTTTACAATATAATAAATAGTATAATGTCATCTTGTCTTATCTTCATTGAATTCACTGTAACCTATACATGTAAAATTAAAATAAAATATAAATATTATCGTAAGTCGTGTCGTATGCTATAAAAAATCTCCTCACTCGACCACAACGCATGAACGTACCGCGGTTAGCCGCATGCGTGTTCCCAGTTTCGAGCTCCTGATAATCTTTTAATCCTGGATACTTTACGTTAACCGCAATTGTTATAAATTAATGTTAATTTATTTTACTAGTACACGATTTTCTGAATAATTTTAATTACTTAAGGAATTAAGTTCATTAATAATTGTAATTATTAGTAATAGTAATTATATCTTCTTACAGGTATGGAGTATTTTGAAGACAATGGTGTGTTAAGTTTTCTTATGTATTTCTATTGAGTACATATATTATGGTTTAAAATTTCTGAAGAAAAAATATATAGCCCCAAATAAAATTAAAACCTTTTTAAATGGAGGATGCGATAACGTCACTAAATAAGAAACTCATTCAAACGTTCAAAAATTTGAATCTCATTGAATTTAACAAATATATTAAAATACAAAATAGTTTAAAATGAAACAATCTTAAAAGTATTCCAGAAAAGGCATAAAGTTCGTGCTATGAGAAAACATTGTGGCATCGGACCCATAACTTTATTAGAAAAAGTATCAAATTTGAATGTAGCTTATTGAATCTATCCGAGCACTCTAACAAGTAAGAAAGCCATAGAACATTTACATAAATAGAAAAATATGTGAAAGGCAAAGCTAATAAAAAGCTTATTAATAAAAAAGTTAAGTTAGTTTACTACATTAAAAAAAGTTGTACTTATTAATTATTGACTATAGAAATGATCGTTATTAATAGTACATCACCTATTCTTCTGTTATTGGAAGAAAGTACCAGCTGAATAATGAATAAATAATTCTTGGAAACATCTATTTTGTACATTTTGATTACACAAATTAAATTCTGAACATAGCATTGTTAATTGTTCTAAATCGACTTTTAATTACACTATAATATTTAATATAAAATCTATTATTAAGTAATTCGTGAAAAGGCTTTCACGATTGTTTAAATTATCATACATTTTAATATCTGCTTTATTATAAAAATATACTTTAAACACGATGTAAGCGATTCTCAGAATGAATTTTTGAAATGAAAATTACTAGTTGTAAAGAAAAATTCACTTAACCTTATAAATTGCAATTTTAATTAAATATGTTAAAATGTTATATTCTAAAGACCTTTAAAGAAAGCTTAAGAGCATTTTAAAATTGTGTTTATTTATTACAGTACAAATTGACATTTTTAATTAAAAAAGTTTAATATTATAATAATTATAGTAATCACGAAGTCCTTTGCTATAAATAAAGCTTATGTTCAGCTTTTATTTATTTTTACCTCCCAAGTTATATTAGTATGTTTAGGGTTCCGCACTAAAAAGAACACGTAAGCCTTAAAGGATTACTTTATTTAAGCTGAAATTTATTTCAAATAAAGAATAAGATCGAAAATGTGTAATTCATGGGTATATCTCATAAAAACCCATTACAACCTTATATTTGTTCTTCATATTTTCTTAAGCCTTCCTTTCACTTTCACTCGTGAAATTGGTAGGGAACCCTCTTCTTCATCTTCTTCCCTGTAGTATATGGAACTCTCACATCCAGCTTGCACTTGTCGAGTAATCGTGTTCTTCATTTCTGATCACGATTCATTTCCGGTTCCAATTTTCTCATCGTGTTACACTGATAACATTATTCTGTTATCCACTTTCCACCTATATTGCCTAACTTGTTTTATTTAGTATACCTTTAATTGTTATCTGTGACATGGACATACATACGTATTTAAATACGAATTTTATTATATAACATAAAAAATATATGTCAATTTAGTTGAATTTTAGACTTATTTAAAGTAATAATTAATTAATTACATTTTTTAACCCCCGACGCAAACAGAAGAGTGTTAACATGACATGACATGTCTGTGAATCTGTGTATCTGTCTATGGCGTTGTAGCTCCCAAAGCGGATGATCCAATTTTGGTCTAATTTCTTCTTAGCGAAATGTAAGTTCTTAAGAATAATATTCTTAGCCATCTTTCAAGAAAATCTAAAAAAAATGATGAGATCTTTCATTTTTCATCAAATTTTGTCAATATTGTTTAGTTGTAGTATTACTGCAAAGTGGTAAAGAGGTAGCCTTTATTTTAAAATATATAGGTCACTTCTTCGCCACTTTGCTATAGTATCACGTTTAAGTTATATGTTTTTGTATCGATTTTAATTGGGTTCCAATACTACTATTAACTATTTAATAAATTATTAATTATTTATGGGACCATTCAATTCTCCAATTTGTAATACGAGCTAAGTGGCATTTCATGAGACGAATTTCGATTTATACAAAACAAGCGTTATATTTTTCTAAAAGAAATAATTAAAAATATAAAACCTTAATAAGAAAACTTTTAATATATATGACTAGTGTTAAACATAAAAAAAACATATAGCTGATATTTACTGTAAACAAAACTCGTGTACGTTTCCAAGTTTATTTTTATTACAGTCAAAGCTTACCTAATAAATAGGTTTTTCGCGTGCTCTTTTATTTATTCAACTAGAAACTACAAGCATTCACAATGGCGAAATAAAAATCAAATTATAAAAGTGCTCGTGCTATTATTGTTAGCGATTATTATTTATTATTGCAGTTCTATAACGGATTATTGAAAATAATACTTTTTGTCTTTAAGAGTTTAGTATTAAGACACTTACGTTCTCCGCTTGAATTCGAGACACTATACTAAGTGGCAAAAATCAACGTCGCACTTTGACTTCTTCTTCTTCCTGGCATTAGTCCCGGCTTTTTGCCAGGGTCTGCCTTCCGACTAAGACCAATCGGTCCATATGAGTGGCGAAGTGGTTTTTTTGTGGAGCGATTGCCATCTGACCTCCAAACCCATTACTGGGAGAAACCAGGAAAGGAAAGGGAATACGAGGCAGAAAGTCTTGGAATATAGGGGAGGGACACCACTTACATGGATTGGATCGGGTTATGAAAGTGGTGGCTCGAGGTCCCGGGGTCGCGTACCCGTATGCCGGAAACCAAATATCGGACAGATAATTGGCTAGACACCCTCTGAGATGACACACTTACACTGGTTTGGCAACGAAAGGAGCGGCGTTAAGTTCCGCTAGATAACATACAATGTTACTTAAATTAGTAGCAACATTTACAACAGAGTATAGAAATGTTGACAGATATATTGACAAATATTGAATTATATACACATGAATATGAATATATATATATATATATCTATATATATCTATATATATATATATATATATATATAGATATTATAATATATATATATATAATATATATATATATATATTATTATATATATATTATATACTATATATATATATATATATACTATATATATATATATATATATATCTATTATATATATATATATCTATGATATTATTATATATATATATATATATATATATATATTTATATATATATTATATATATATATATATATATATATATATACATATATACATATATACATATATACATATATACATATATACATATATACATATATACATATATACATATATACATATATACATATATACATATATACATATATACATATATACATATATACATATATACATATATACATATATATATATACATATATATACATATATACATATATATACATATATATACATATATATACATATATATACATATATACATATATACATATATATATATATATATATACATATATACATATGTATGTATGTACATTACGAATAAACATTTATTCTTATTTATTTTATTTATCACTGATGTGTTTATCAAGCTTTTATAAATACAAGAAAATCATTTTAAATATATAATCTTAATTTATTAAGTTAAGTTAATTTATATCAAAATATAAATTATATTTAGTTAATTACGTCCAATTATAAGAAATGTTCGTGTTGTTTCTGACAAGTAACTATTTACTTATTGTAAAAACGATTAATTAGTAAGATAATTGATAATGCTAGAAAATAATCATTATATATTTGAGCTTCACGCTGTATCCCGCACGTAGCACGGTAGGCAGAGGGTAGGGAGAGGCAGAAGAAACCTAATGTTTAAGACACTCCGTTGCCCGCTTTCCGCCTTTGAGGCATTGCGTGTTGAAGTGGCGGAACTCCACGCGGCGCTTTGCCTTACAACCAGAGCGAGGAAATGAAATAATTCATTATCCCTTCATGGGAATCGAACCCACAAACCGTCACATTTACAGGCGGACTCTGATGCTCTACAATGGTCCTCAAAAAAAGTAAAAGATTTTTTACACTTGTTTTTATACTAACACGGTCTCCACTTCGATAACGTAAAAGTAACTCTTAGATAGGTAACTAAAGAGCGATAAAATTAACTTTAACTCAATTGAACTGAGGTCCGATTACGTTAGGTTTTTTATAAGGAACACGACTTATTAGCGGTATTTTATTAGTATCTTTACATATGATATTACTATTTGTTTTTACTAAAGGCTATACAGGTAACAGCATATTTTGTATAATCTATACACACATCATATATATGTATATACATATATATATATATATTTATATATATATATATATATATATATATATATATATATATATATATATATATATATATATATATATACTTTCCGCTCGAATTTGAACCTCTGACTCAACGTCGCACTTCGCGTACCAGAAAGGAAAATGAAAATAATCCATTGCCCCGAATGGTAATCGAACCCAGAACCTAAATGTACTTTGCATTCATGAACTCCACTTGTGCCTCAAAGGCCTGTAAATCTAATTCCCTACACATATTAAACAAGTTGATTAAAACTTACTATACGGGATCCTATTACGAAAACACTGTAAGGGGAACTCCAATAGCTAATGTAAGCGTATTTATTCCTCCCACTTAGTAAAGGGTAACATCGGTATCGCACGCAAGCTTCACTCGCTGATGAATCACTTAATTTGTTACTCGGCCTCGATACTAAATTTTGCATTTCAAATATATATATATATATATATATATATATATATATATATATATATATATATATATATATATATATATATATATATATATATATATATTATATATATATATATTATATATATATATATATATCTCAACAGATATAAACAATTCGTTCCTGATTTCTTGTGTGTTAAACTAACATAAATTCTCATTTCATCAGTTTAATTTTATATACACATGAAATGTATTAATTTTTTATTCAAGATAAGTGCAATGAGCCATGTTGATAGTAACATAATTTAATTACCTTTAATTTTTTTTATTTATACTGTTTTGAAAATTATATTTACTGACTTGAAGAAAATGTTGCTCATGCTACATATTCACAAAATGATTTTTTTATGACTTAATTATAAATAGTATAGACATATTTTTTATTATTTTTAGAAGTTAAATTAACTTATTATGAAGAAAATAAATGTTAATAACAAAAAATTGTAATTCAAATATATACTAAATACAAAATATACAATAAGAAGCATATAGAAAAAGAAAACAGTTATTGTATGTTGTAACAGCTTATTGTATTTCAAAACATTTTTTACAGCAACATCTACAGAATGTCTACGTTACTGAGATGCGTCCATTAAAGCTTTTTCAACATTTGCAAAAGCACAATATAACTTAAGATTAGGATCTGTCTAGTCCCTTATAGATTTGTCGAACCAAATGTATTGTCCTTTAAGAGATTGTTCAGCATCTAATGACAAGTAAACAGGCGCAGCGCTCGATTCCTCCATTGTGAAGTCGCCAGAATTTTGTGTCATACTAGTTTTAACAAACCCTGGATGTAAAGAATTGATAGATATTTCTCTGCCGATTTCCCTTTGTTGTACTCGTGATATTGCACACAAAGCGACTTTAGATATCCTATATGCGAGCAATGGCATTTCTTCAAAATCGGCCTCGTTCAAAGTATTTGTTTTGACTGATTCTAAGAACCAATTCACAAAAATGTTCACGTCGTCTGCAGTAATACTGTCTTTAGTTAGACGATCGATCCAGTATTTATTTCGTAGGTTAGATATATGACCACAATCACTAGACACATTGACTACGCGTGCATTCTCTATCAAAATAGGGAAAATATGCTGTTGAATATTGAAAATACTAAAATAATTAATATTTATCACATATTTAGAGTCTTCATATGTTGTTTTGGTAAAATCTGAAGTTATAACACCAGCGTTATTAATAAGAATATCGAGGCCTCCATGTTTCTGTTTCCAATATTCTGCGAAATCTTTTACACATTTTCATTTACTACGTCAAGTTGATGAAAAACCGGATTGTAGCCTTTTTTCTTCAAGCTATCTACTGCATCTTGGCCACGTTTCACATCTCTTGCCGTGAGGTAAACTATTCCAACACCTCTTCTGCACAGTTCTTCTACAATTGCATATCCAATGCCTTTATTAGAGCCAGTCACTACCGCCACTTTGTTCGTCATATTTGCTAAATATTTTGTAACTAATCAATCGACCACAACAACGATGCTTTATAAGAGTATTACTTTTGATAACACGGCTTCAACAAGTGTGTTATTTACGTGATATAGGGTGGATATAGGGTGAAGATAAAAAAAACGATGCAATATCCTTGATCACAACGTGATCAGTAAACAAATAAAAACTACGCAATATTATATAATTTTTTTTAATACTATATAAGCTTTGTGTATACGTTATGATGACATACATTTGTAATATTTGCTTCCTTACTTAGGGACCAATGAAATAATTCGAAACACGTTTGCTTTGTAATAAGAATGCATATTATATTCTAACTCCACTGAGGAACACTATCATATCTTTCACTATCTAGTTTAATATCATTATCAATAAAAAATATTATCAAATTATCGCTTTTACAAGGAAGGAAAATAGAATATTAATTAATAAAAAAAATTGATAACAATAAATTATCTTAATTTTTTACTATAGAGTAAATATATCAAGAGATCTTAATTTCGATATTTTTAAGAAAATTACTGCGATAATTGTTATTTTGAGCTTCACTTTGTTGGGAAACTAGTCTACACTAGTCTCTACAGACTCCCTCCCCATTTTCCGCCACATATTCGACATATTGAGTGGCGGTACTCAACGCCGCACTTTGACTTTTTACTAAAGTAAGGAAATGAAAATCATTAGTTGAGTAGTTGATTGAGTGGGTATCGAAAGGTGCCGTTGCACCACTACGGTTAATAATACATATATGTAAATATATTATTCATAATTTCCATTTATTTTAACATCGAAATAAATGAAAGTAGCTACTTGTTATATTGCTATAGTTATAGATAATATATGTAATAATACAAATACTACAAATTGTATAAGCAAATATTACAAATATAGCTTATATAATATAAAAAAAAATTATATAATATTGCTTAATTATTATTTGTTATTATATATATTATAAAGTAGTGCTCGGTGTCACAGACGGAAAACTTATTATATATAAAAAACGCGTGGTGTAATAGGCCGGGCGTAACGTAATGCTGAATTACTAAAGATCGGGTTAACAGCAACCGTGGGTGGTGAGATGAAGAAGAGTTTCCCTTTGACTCACTTGAGGTTCTAGCATCTAATCCATAAATCAATATAGGATTAGTTAGGATAAGTTTTATTCTAAATATAGAATGATATTATTATTTATAATAAAATATTATTCGTACTAATTTCGCTCTTCAACTGCAGTTTACGTAACTTAATTGTAAATAAAAATAATAATCTGTGAACAACTACACTGGCAATAGTTCTTTTTATTTTTTCCATACAAATACAACTATATGTACATAATTTCGCAATTCGACAAGAAGTGGCACTGGTGATAGTTTAGTTTAGTTAGCATATTTGCAATAGGTACGCTTGAACATTTTTTTTCAAACATACTTTCTGGGAAAAGTAAACATTTACGTACATTTAGGCTTGCTTTTTTTTAACAAAAATTTATGAGTATGTATAGGTTTGAAAGAAACTTGTTCAAAGTATTGATGTTATCCTGAAATAAGATTATGCTACTATAATTTTATTTTAGCATTATGCTGGATCATGGCTACATTAAAAACGGTAGACAGAGGAAATCTATTACCAAAAGACACTTCGTTCGGAAAAATGATGTTAGTTCATTGAACCAACACCCGTTGTTGCACTGTGACACGAAAGCAAGAACTACGAATTCTTTTCTTAAGTTGAGAAGTTTAATATAATGGAATAATAAATAAGCGCTTATATAAGAGATTACGATTATGCTGCCATTTGAACAAAATATGGTGACCTTTTTTAATTTAAAAAAATGTAACTGAATTGGTATTTGAATAGGAAGGTCTTTGCAACACGATTAATCAAAATTTTCGTACAGTTGTTTCGTACAAAAGTTTCGTACAGTAAAATCAATACAAAAGAATTGTTTTTTATTGTGTATTTAAGATTGTAACAAACGAGTATATTACAAAGTTGTGAGTAAATAACATGTAAGTAACACTTTAACTTCTAAATGAGGTAAATAGGTTTAATTTTTTTTTAAATAATATTTAACATTTCTGAATTATAAATACTTTTAATTTAATTTAATTTAGCACTAATCGGTGCACAATATTTTTGGTTAATCTGTCTTTAGCAAACATAGTAAGTAGCCCATGAGAAAGACATGGATTTTTCAGCTCTAAACCACAAATGGACCTTGTTTGGCCTTGAGATTTATTGATAGACTTGACAGAATCTTCTGAAGGGTATCCTAGATTGTGACGGTATCACTGGAACATATGGCAACAGTCTCCTGTAAAATGTCCAGTTAAAATGGTTGCTTCGTACTTGTGTACCGTTACGTTATCTAGGTGGATCATCCAGGAGAATAATAGGTGAACCAAACTTTACTCGAAAAGTATATTTTGGCATTCCATGCATGTCTAGTGAATTAAAAAATTCAGTTGGAAATCTAAAAGTCAAACAAGCTTTAACTATACAATCTCTTAAAAAAGCTTATTAATTGTCACTTTATGTCTGTTAGTAATTTTACATGTTTTATATTCTTCTTTCTGTTTCAAATACGTTTATTTCCTTACAAATAACTGTATATATATATATATATATATATATATATATATATATATATATATATATATATATATATATATATATATATATATATATATATATATATATATACATATATATATATATATATATATATATATATATATATATATATATATATATATATATATATATATATATATTCACATTGGTGCACAATAAATAATATTTTACTTTTTACTCACTATGTATATGTTTAAATTTACTTTAACAATAACTTGATATGTACTAAGTATACCCTGCCCCTGTTGGATTGGATTGAGTAAGTATCTATTTAATTCATTTATAATTTATTCATTTATTGACATAGATCTCCAATAGTTGTATATAATTTTGTTTTTACATTTAACACATTTTTATTTGTTGTAGTTATTTACATCTATAACAGAGATCTCTTCAAGGTACGTAAAAATACATAAAATAAAAAATTCACTAAAAGTAAAAATAAAAATAATTTAAAAAAAGGCAGCTTAAAATATGATATACTTATTAGGCAAGGGATTGATTTTATTTATATATATATATATATATATATATATATATATATATATATATATATATATATATATATATATATATATATATATATATATATATATATATATATATATATATATACATATATTCTTCTTCTTCTTCTACTTAGCATTATCCCGGCCTATTATCAGAGTCTGCTTTCCTACTTCATCGACTCCACTTTGCACGGTCTTGAGCATCCTCAGTGGTTAGTCCATTGGCTCTCATGTCCTGCGTCACGTCGTCCAGCCATCGCTTCCTTGGGCGTCCGGGGTGTCTTACTCGAGGGACAGAGGGACATATTAAGGCATTTTGTTCCGACGTAGTTCTTAGGCCGGTATGTATATATATATATATATATATATATATATATATATATATATATATATATATATATATATATATATATATATATATATATATATAAGTTTCTCGCCGGCTCTTATCAGCAGAACCTGCTTTGGACCCGGTGGTAACCTCCTGAAAGACTGACACTACTTCAATACAGAATATTTTGATTTTTATTTTGAAATAAACTCTATAACATTTTTTGATTAAATGAAAGTAAAAATGTATTCTATATTCATAAAAGCTAAACGATACAGAAATGAGAATATGTACATTTTTTTTTATCTTTGTCATTGTAGGAACTTGTGTATTTCTAAGAAACAAAATTTAATCAAAAACATGATGCGATTTATTCGTTGAACGTCGAGTTAAAATAAAATTGACGTTTGTTTTTACAATGCATATTGTAAAGAGATCAAAAAACGACATTATAATTAGAATGTGCAGAGTGCATACTTGTGTGTGGTAATTTTTTTTAATGAAATACAAGAGCCTTGAATAATATTTCTCTATCTTCTCTATCGTTAAGTAGACATAGGTTACGAGGTTATCTTTGAGGGTCAATACTAAATCTACTCAACAGATCACTATCATCAATTTTTCCATAACATAAATTGTACTGGAACTTTATGTCAATGAACCATCTACGGCTTGTGAGCAATTGCAATTTAAAAGGTTAATATTACCTTAAATTTAAAAGGTTAATATAATTGTGGTTTCTATATACAAGATGAATCTCTTTTGAGTCCCCATAAAATTGTTTTTGTATGGAAAAAATAAATAAAGTCACAGATTAGATTTTTTTATTTACAAGTACTTACTTTCATTTATTTTCATGCTGAAATGGAAATGATGAAAAATTTATGTAGTGGTATTATTAACCGTCGTGGTCTAACGGCACCTTTCGATATGGGTATCGACTACTGAACTGATGATTTTCATTTCCTTATTCGGGTAAAAAAAAACAAAGTGCGGCGTTGAGTACCGCCACTCAACACACAATATGTCGAATATTGAGTGGAAAATGGGGAAAAGAATCTCTACACTATTTTCCTAACAAAGTGAATTTAAAAATTACAGTAGTTTGCTTACAAATATCGAAATTAAGATCTCTTGATATATTTACTCTATAGTAAAAAATAAAGATAATATATTATCATAAAATTTTATAATTAAATAGTGTTTTATTTTCCTTCCTTGTAAGAACAATCATTGTTCAATTATTATTTCTTTTACAAGTAAGGAATTTTTTTTAAATAATATTTGTTAGTAGTAATTTTTTACCAAGATCACGATAATACTCCACGGTGGATTAAAAATGTAATATGCATATTGCAATTATGCATTTTATTTATTATATATTTACATTAAGTAAAAATGACATTGTAGTCGACTAGTAATTAAGTAATAATACAATATTGCGATTTATTAACTAATTATTTTTAAATTTAGTCTTATCATGTGAACCGTATAGATTGTGATCAAGTATATCGAAACGTTATTTTTTTCGTTACGCTATATACGGGAAAGGGGATCTATCTAGTAACCTCTTCAGTGTGAAAATTATCATTACACAATTATCGCGTCTTATCAAAAGTAATACTCTTATAAAGCATCGTTGCTGTTGTCGATTGATTAGTTACAACATATTTCGCAAATATGGCGAACAAAGTGGCGGTAGTGACGGGCTCTAATAAAGGTATTGGGTATGCAATTGTAGAAGAACTGTGCAGAAGAGGAGTCGGAGTAGTTTACCTCACGGCAAGAGATGTGAAACGTGGCCAAGATGCAGTAGACAGCTTGAAGAAAAAAGGCTACAATCCAGTATTTCATCAACTTGACGTAGTAAATGAAAACAGTGTAAAAGATTTTGCAGAATATTTGAAACAGAAACATGGAGGACTCAATATTCTTATTAATAACGCTGGTGTTATAACTTCAGATTTTACCAAAACAACATATGAAGACTCTAAATATGTGATAAATATTAATTATTGTAGTATTTTCAATATTCAACAGCATATTTTCCCTATTTTGAAAGAGAATGCACGCGTAGTCAATGTGTCTAGTGATTGTGGTCATATATCTAACCTACGAAATAAATACTGGATCGATCGTCTAACTAAAGACAGTATTACTGTAGACGACGTGAACGCTTTTGTGAATTGGTTCTTAGAATCAGTCAAAAATAATACTTTGAATGAGGCCGATTTTGAAGAAATGCCATTGCTCGCATATAGGATATCTAAAGTCGCTTTGTGTGCAATAACACGAGTACAACAAAGGGAAATCGGCAGAGGAATATCTATCAATTCCTTACATCCAGGGTTTGTTAAAACTAGTATGACACAAAATTCTGGCGACTTCACAATGGAGGAATCGAGCGCTGCGCCTGTTTATTTGTCATTAGATGCTGAACAATCTCTTAAAGGACAATACATTTGGTTCGACAAATCTGTAAGAGACTGGACAGATCCTAATCTTAAGTTATATTGTGTTTTTGCAAACGTTGAAAAAGCTTTAAGAAACACATCTCAGTAACGTAGACATTCTGTAGATGTTGCTGTAATAAATAATTTGAAATACATTAAGATATTGTTTTATTTTTCTAGATGCTTCTTATTGAATATTTTGTATGTAATATTTTTTTGTACTTTTTTTTTATTATTGATAGTTAATTTTAAAAATAAGTCATTTTCACTACTGAAATTATACAATAAAAATATGATTTATAATTATGTCAAATAAAGACATATTTTGAATATTTAGCATGAGCAAAATTTAGTTCAAGTCAGTTAATATATTTTTTAAAATAACATATTAACATTAATATAAATTATTCATAAAAAATAAGGTATTAGAATTATTATTAGGTTATACTTATTAAAAAAAACTTATTTTTTAAAACTATAATGGAAAAGGTTTGATTTGTTTTATTACAACTAAAACCATTTTTTTAACAGATTCATTGAGTTTTTAACAGATACATTTTTCCCTGCAAAATGTTTAATTTATATGAAATAAAGATAACTTTAAAATAAAATTAAATAATATATAAAATATTTAATTTATTCTATTTTACATTTAAATTCAATAATCTATTATATCTTATTGTATAGTTATATAAAAGAGCAAAGTCACTCATGGTAATGTCATCAGATTCTCTTTATGACTATTAATAAGGATACATATATTCAAAGACCAATGTAAAAGAGAATTTGGTTAAGTCTATTTAACAGCAAAAAATGTTACACGAGGACAAGATGCTATCTAAAAGTTTTGCAAAGTATTTAAAAGAAAAACACTAGTAAAAACAAATATTTAAATAATAATTCAAGAGTAATAACGGCAAATTTAACTATAGGGTCTTTAAATAAGGGCGGGTCGATGCTAAAATTTAATAAAACAAGCTGTGTGTGAGATATTAACGAAATATTTTTTTTTTTAGAAAGGCTCATTTAATTTTAAATGTCCACCGTGGCTTCGAATGGAGGCACGAATCCGTGAGGTGCAATTTTTAACAACTCTGTTGCATAGATCTGGCAGAATCTGAGCAATGGCCTGCGTTATGTTGACTTTTAGAACATCCGTCGATTGCGGCTTATTGGCATAGAGTGAGCATAGAGTGGACAAACCGTCATATACTGTCTATTGAAAACAGATACATCCATAAAATGATCCACGAGGCTATTGAAAAATAAAAACGTGTTATTTCCATAAAGAAGAAAAAAGTCGAAACCAGAATGCCCATACAGTTAGCTCAATCCGCATCGAACGCATTCCGTAAAGATGACTCAGAAACCATATTTTTTAGAAAAAATACATAATAACTTTGATCTCATCGCGAGTTACATAAAAAATTTTAAAAGTTTATAAAATCTTTCTGCCACCGATAAATATTAAAAATAATCATTAGGTAAGATAAAATGTTATTTGTTAAATACATCATTACTTTTTTAAATTGTTACCACATTATGAGAACAAATATATTATATATAAAAATATCTAAACATATTTTTCTTTCTTGGCACTATCTATTTTATCAGTCACCTCTTTATATGTTTAATTGACATATAGTTTAGATAAAATAAATGTGTTTGTAACTTTTGTTTATTCACATATTATTATAAAATTTACTCTTATACTGTACGCCGATAAGATAAGGAATTATTAAATATTTATTTTTATTAGTAACATTAACTATCTCACAGCTATGCCAGATGTAGATGTTAACGTAACGTTTCAAAACGCTCATTTAATATTCTTACTAAGAATAATACTAAAATCTGACTAAAATAGCTCAAAATCAAGATATAAACGTAAACTGTTCATGTGTTTAAACCGTGTAAAAATTATCATTGCATAATTATCGCGCTTTATCAAGATTCATATACTTATAAGTTATCGTCATTTTTATCGGTTGATATTATAACATATTAGGCAAATATGGCGAACAAAGTGGCAGTAGTGACTGGCTCAAATAAAGGGATTGGATATGCAATTGTAGAAGAACTATGCAGAAGAGGAGTTGGAGTAGTTTACCTCACGGCAAGAGATGTAAAACGTGGCCAAGATGCAGTTGACAGCTTGAAGAAAAAAGGCTACAATCCATTATTTCATCAACTTGACGTAGTAAATGAAAACAGTGTAAAAGACTTTGCAGAATATCTGAAACAGAAACATGGAGGCCTCGATATTCTTATTAATAACGCTGGTGTTATAACTTCAGATTTTACCAAAACGACATATGAAGATTCTAAATATGTGATAAATATTAATTATTATAGTATTTTCAATATCCAAGAGCATATCTTTCCCATTTTGAAAGAGAATGCACGCGTAGTCAATGTGTCTAGTGATTGTGGTCATATATCTAACCTACGAAATAAATACTGGATCGATCGTCTAACTAAAGACAGTATTACTGTAGACGACGTGAACGCTTTTGTGAATTGGTTCTTAGAATCAGTCAAAAATAATACTTTGAACGAGGCCGATTTTGAAGAAATGCCATTGCTTGCATATAGGATATCTAAAGTCGCTTTGTGTGCAATAACCCGAGTGCAACAAAGAGAAATTGGCAGAGGAATATCCATCAACTCTTTACATCCAGGGCTTGTTAAAACTAGCATGACACAAAATGCTGGTGATTTCACAATGGAGGAATCGAGCGCTGCGCCTGTTTACTTAGCATTAGATGCCGAACAATCTCTTAAAGGACAATACATTTGGTTCGACAAATCTGTAAGAGACTGGACAGATCCCAATGTTAAATTGTTGTGTATTTTTGCAAATATTGAAAGAGCGATAAAACAAGCATCTCAGTAATGTCAAAACTATGTAGATTTCGCTGTAATAAATGTTTTGAAAAAAATGAAGAGATGGTTTTTCTTTTTCATTTTCTTCATACTTGCATATATTTTGTATATTATTAGTAATAAATAATGTTAAATATAAGTTAATATCACTTCTAAACTATACTATAAAATATATATATATATATATATATATATATATATATATATATATATATATATATATATATATATGTATATATATATATATATATATATATATATATATATAGATATATATATATATATATATATATATATATATATATATATTTTGTATATTATTAGTAATAAATAATGTTAAATATAAGTTAATATCACTTCTAAAGTATAAAATAATATATATATATATATATATATATATATATATATATATATATATATATATATATATATATATATATACGCCAACGCCCATACCACGTTGAACACACCGGTTCTCGTCCGATCACCGAAGTTAAGCAACGTCGGGCGCGTTCAGTACTTGGATGGGTGACCGCCTGGGAACACCGCGTGGCGTTGGCATCTCAGAGGGTGTCTAAGCCAATTATCTGTCCGATATTTGGTTTCCGGCATACGGGTACGCGACCCCGGGACCTCGAGCCACCACTTTCATAACCCGATCCAATACTGTAGTGGTGTCCCTCCCTATACCTGTCCTTTTTGTTTCTCCCAGTAATGGGTTTGGAGGTCAGATGGCAATCGCTCCACAAAAAACCACTTCGCCACTCATATGGACCGATTGGTCCTAGGTCGGAAGGCAGACCCTGGCAAAAGCCGGGACTAATGCCAGGAAGAAGAAGATTATATATATATATATAATATATATATATATATATATATATATATATATATATATATATATATATATATATATATATATATATATATATATATATATATATATATATATATATATATATATATATATAATATATATATATATATATATATATATATATATATATATACTATCACTTCTAAACTATAAAATAATATATAAACTATAAAATAGGCTCATTGCACTTATTTTGAATAAAAATTTATGTGTTATATATCTGCAATGAAACATATGTATGTAGTATCATATAAAGTACCGTGATGTAGCCATTGTGGCGTAATTGTCTTACCGTCAATTTCAGTATCACTTTCAGATCAAAAGACCTACTATTAAGTTTCGCCAGTGATGTTTTGTGCTGAAGTGTAAACACTGGAAAAATATTTTGCAAAAAAATCTTTTATTTTTTCACCATCTTTTTATACGAGTATGTGTAATTAGGGTATAGTTTAGATAAAATAAATGTATTTTTAACTTTCGTTTGTTCAGACATCATTATAAAACTTACTCTTATACGGTACACCGATAAGATTACAATTTATTAAATATTTATTTTAATTACTAACATTAACTATATCACAACTATGCCTATTTAATATTCTTACTAAGAATACTTCTTAAGCCTGACTTAAATAGCTATTATTACTTATCAGTTATTGTTTTCAATTACTTATTTTTCATATCGTTAATTAATTTATTATAATTAATTAAACAAATCATCACATTTATTTCTACTCAAAATCAAGATATAAACGTGAAAAGTGCACGTGCTTAAACCGTGTGGAAATTATCATTGCATAATTAAGTATCGCGTCTTATCAAAATGTATATACTAAGAAACTAACTTTTTTTTTATCAGTTGATATTATTACATATTAGGCAAATATGGCGAACAAAGTGGCGGTAGTGACTGGCTCTAATAAAGGGATTGGATATGCAGTTGTAGAAGAACTATGCAGAAGAGGAGTTGGAGTAGTGTACCTCACGGCAAGAGATTTAAAACGTGGTCAAGATGCAGTTGACAGCTTGAAGAAAAAAGGCTACAATCCATTATTTCATCAACTTGACGTAGCAGATGAAAAGAGTGTAAAAGATTTTGCAGAATATTTGAAAATGAAACATGGAGGATTAGATATTCTTATTAATAACGCTGGTGTAACAACATCAAATTTTACTAAAACGACGTACGAAGATTCAAAATATGTAATTAATATTAATTATTTCAGTATTTTCAACATACAAGAGCACATTTTTCCAATTTTGAAAGAGAATGCACGAGTAGTCAATGTGTCTAGTGATTGTGGTCATATATCTAATCTACGAAGTAAATACTGGATCGAACGTCTAACTAAAGACAGTATTACTGCAGACGACGTGAACGATTTTGTGAATTGGTTCTTAGAATCAGTCGAAAATAATACCCTGAATGAGACTGATTTTGAAGAAATGCCTATACTTGCATATAGGATGTCTAAGGTCGCTTTGTGTGCAATAACACGAGTGCAACAAAGGGAAACTAGCAGAGGAATATCTATCAACTCCTTACATCCAGGTTTGGTTAAAACTACCATGACAAAAAATGCTGGTGATTTCACAATGGAGGAATCGAGCGCTGCGCCTGTTTACTTAGCATTAGATGCTGACCAATCTGTTAAAGGACAATATATTTGGTTCGACAAATCTGTAAGGGACTGGGCAGATCCTGATCTTAAATTACATTGTGTTTTTGCAAATATTGAAAAGGCTATAAGAAATACATCTCATTAATGTAAAGATAAAGATCTGGATTTTTATAATAAATTTTTTCAAATATATGTCGATGTTTTTATACTTACTTTATTATTTTAGCTTCATACTGTATATTTTATGCATATTTATTATTATTATTTTTATGTTACTATTTAGGTAATATTTTGATAATAATTTAGGTTAAGAATAGATTTATCTTCACTACAAAAAATATACAACAAAATTCTATTTATATTTAGTGACAATAAATTCCGATTTATTATTCTTAGCATGAACAAAATTTTACTCAAATCGGTTGATATACTTTTCAAACTATATAAATTAATTTTATGGTTCAAATAAATTATTCAAATTACTTGTCATATCGTAAAATAATATTACCAAAAGATGGCTCTTTGCATATAAGATACTTGGTAGGATACTCTTACAATACCCGCTTATATAAGTAAGAAATAAATACATTAAACTACTATGTAAATTCAAATTTAAAAAGTGTCTTGATACTTGCCAGACCATATAAATATTAAAATGACTTTGATTTTTATTATCACTAATATCAAATATATTTCAGCTTTCCATTTTTCTTCGTATTATATTTAATTTAATTTGAAATAAATATTCATTATTTTTTTTTTGTAACTGAAACTTGATAATTCATTGGCGGATACTGATATAAAAGATTAAACATCAACTTCATGTTATTGCCCTTAGTTTCTATAACAATGACTGATAATATCGCTGAAGTGACTGGATCGCATAAATATTTGGATACAGTATTGTTAAAGAACTATATAGAAATGGAATTGGTTCAGTCTATTTAAATACAAGCAATGTTAATCGAGGACGTGATGCAAGAGAAAAACCTAAAAACGAAAGTAATCATTGAGTTTTCCACCAATAATAACATACAGATTCACAAAATTTGCGAACTTTTGCTATATATTTAAAACAAAAATACGGAAGCTTGGACATGCACATTTTTCGTAGAAATCGGAATCTTAGCTTACATTGTATCTTAAATAGCTATAAAGCGCGCTTATAATAAGAACCAAAGGTTAAGCTAACACTGGAATATGAATTAATTCTTAAAATCCAAGTTTTATAATAACTGTAATGACGAAAAACGGAAAACCAGTGATTTAAATATAGAAGAAGTATATAGTACTCAAATTTATTCCGCATTGGATATAGAGCACTCTGTAAAAGGTACTTTGGGTAAACATTGGGTCGATTGCAATTATCAAAATACACCATGTGTATGCGAATTCTGAAAAAAACTAAAAGAAATCCGCAAGTTATAGTCATTAACGATTTGCATATTGGAAACTAATTTTTTTCTGGGATAAGAAACTTTTTATAAAATAAATTTTACGATATTTGATTTTTCTATGAAATTACTTTTCGATTGTGTTATTTTATATGATTGAACAAATTATTTAATGTAATAGCTGTATATTCCTTATTATTTTTGTATTTGAGAGCCCTAGGGCCAAATGAGCCATGAACCCGAACATTCACGAAAACTTTTTGATTCTTCCACGACTTTTTTATGTACGAGTAACTTTTGCAATGTCAAAGGGTGTGTACATCAAGTACACGGTAAATTAGCTTGAGATAACCCAAATAAATCTTCCATTTTCTGTAATATTCCAATTATTATGAGCTTTTGTTAGGATGTAAAAAAAACTCGATATCTCCACGGATAACTTATTTCAACTACAAGCATCTTCTAGATATGATAAACTTTCATAGAATAAGTTAATGGTATCAAAAATAATAATAAAATATTAGATGAATACAAATGGCAATAATGCAATATTTGGTGGAAAAATATCAACCAAGTGCCAGTAGTAATCGCACAATAAGGGTTCCGTACCAATTTCATAATTGTACAATTGCGAAATGAACGACATCCAGATATAATTTTTTTATTATTTTTTCTATCATATACAAATAAAACCCAACTTTCACATTTTTTCCTTTCATTGTATTTCATTATTTAAACTGTTTGTCAAATTTCAAAATTATACAAAGAAGTACCCCAGAGGTTTAAAATAGGCAGCAATTTTATACAAATTGCGCCAAAAAAGAAATATAGCGTTAATTTATTTTTATTGCTTTGACTTAACTTTGAAACCTAGAAAATTTCTGTGCTCTAAAAGAGACAATAGCGCAAATATCCATGGCATTAATGTTAGCTTGATACTTACTATATATGAATCAGATGGACGTATAGACAGCTAAGAAAATGGCGAACACCGAAGTAATCCCATAAATGTCGGTCGGTTGTCATCCTTAGGAGGTACGGAACCCTAAAAAACATTTAAAGTAATTTGTACAAATTACTATATATATAGCTATTATGAGTTTACGCAAACTTAAGCATATATATATATATATATATATATATATATATATATATATATATATATATATATATAATATATATATATATATATATATATATATATATATATATTATATATATATATATATATATATATATATATATATATATATATATATATCTACTTCTTCTATTTATACTATTCATATATCACATCTAGAACAACACTATCTTGGATTGCATTCTGAGTGGGACCCTAACGATTGAAAATGTATGCGCATACATTGAGAATGCGAGTGAACCAATTTTTTACAGAAACTTGCTTCATTTGGATTTTATTATATGAAGGTGTGAGAACTTATTTACGAGAATACATATAAAATTACCGCTTTTTATTTCAGATTCAATGGCGATTACAGCACATTCATTAATGTATAGTAATTATTAGATTTTTTATTTAGGTAAGGTAAAATTTGGCGTTGAGATTGGTCAACAATTTCTTTGTATGGAATGTAAAACAGATAAAAAACGTGTCATATTGCAGAAACTAATGCCTAACTCACACAATACAGGTTGAAACTTCAAGATTAGTATAAACTAATTGACTGACTTGACTATTGATGGATATAGTAAATACAGTGAAAAAAGTAAGGATATCAACACTTTTTACGCCAAAGAGCCATTCACCACTATCGTGTTTTCTTTTTGGGAAAACTATACATAAGCAAATAAGATTAGAACTCATTATTATTTTATTATGTATTTGATTAAATAATTATATCACTGAGTACTGAATCTTTATATATGGCGTTTCGAGCGTGGAGCACAATTTAATTATATTAGATATAGCCAATAACTTTTATAACAACACACTGTAATCTTTCATACACGTACTTACAGATAAATATTAATTTTACCGCCATACTGTATTTAACGCTGGCAAAATATCTAATAAGACATATTTAATAAAAATTAAATAGTAATGATAGCTAAGATTAAAAAAAAACAATTGAATCGTAGCTTTATGGATAAGAATCAATTCGTCTTTAAACAATTATTTAATTTAATATGTATTAGTTGATCTATATCTATAACGTATCTGTATCGTTAGCACAAGTCGCTTGTATAACATTGCCTGAACGATGACAGTTACATATTTGTATAGAAATAGCAATTTCACACAGTAGACCAGTTTACAACACAAATAATTGTTGTTCGGACAGGAAGACGTATTGAATCAATTTGTTTGCTCGATTCTAACTCGGGACAGTTGGGGAATAAATCACAAATCACTATGAAATATTACGGGGGACGGGCCAATATAACTTGACACGTCCGTACATTACCTCTCCGCTGACGATGGAGGCCTCGTTGAATAGTTGACACAAGTTGAATAAAATTCAACAGAAAAGCGCCCATAAACTCTGGCCCATTCGTTTCGGAATGTAGTTTAGTCTTTGCGGGAATAAAACTAGGAAATCGAATGAAAATATTGCGGTTAGATTGATATGACTTGTTTTAATAGCTTCCATCTATTTATAGACCTAACCTAAATAAAAAATTTATCTGTTATAAATGTAATTATGTATATGTGTATAAATACTGTTAGAGAGTTAAATATAAAATAATATAGTAGAATAATTTTGTTGGCAGTTCCGAATTTTTCTATACATTTTGCTAAAGAAACAATGAATATATTCAAATGACAGTCAAAATATTAATTTTTATAATCTTCTGACCCATCCAGATCATTATCTTCAGGAATGAGCCCGGAAACGGGAAATTTCAATGCTTCAGATATAGCACGAAAATATAAAAATATACAGTCTACTTCACGTAGAAAAAGCTTTTCCCTCTCATTAGAAAAAAAATCCAATGGGGCGAATGCCTCGTAAACCTAAGCTCGGGTGTTATTTTATACTTGATCTCACCCGCGGCTTTGTTTACATAAGTGTTCTGCAGGACTGTTGTTTTAGAGTTAACTATTTCGTACAGTAAAGCTTTCACGAGCTTTATTCTAAATATAGAAGGACGTACGTATATTGTTTATTTTTTTTATTTTATTACAAAGTTATTATACAATTATTAATGAAAATGTTTGTTTATTTATATGTAAGTGAACTTTGTGGAAGCCAAGCAGTAAAAGTCTTTAGTTTCCTCTTTTGACTAGATAGCTTGATAACTTTTGATATACCTTCTATTTTTGAATTTTTTTTTGTCTATATTTACTACTACCCCTGTCATACCACTGGATATGTCGGTACACTGCACATAAACAGATTACTTACTGACATATATATATATATTATATTATATACTTCACCAAGCCAGACTTGACAAGAAATAATATTTCAAACGCAAGCATTATTTAACCCCCAATGTGAATCGAACCCACAATCTGAATTAATAAGCACTTTAAAAAAATGTCAAAACGAAAACAAAAAACTGAAATCAATTAAACGCTCAAAACATTACTCAAACAATAAAGAATAAAGATAATGAAAATAATTAATACAATTTTATGGTAATATCAATCTTGTCAGTAGAAAAATAATATTATAATGTAGGATGGTATAATTGATTTTTCGATGCAAAGCCCGAAACCAGAGGTGCCGACCTCTGGTACCTTGACAGCAAACAAACGGAATTTGATTGATTATGAAAATTCCAATACCCTTAGAATATCCCAACTTTAAATTCCTTGATCTGCTCCAGGGAAATGAATTCCACTTTCGCCTAATGAAAATTCTTTGATACTTCGTTCCTTAATCTTGAAATTTCTAACTTTGAGACGCATTTTACTATACGAATAAAAACAAAAGGAATTGTTAGAATTTCACGGCTTCGTGTATTATTTCCTGATTGGTGACTTTTTTTATTCTCTTTTGGCTTGCTGTTGTCATATGTGGTAGATGTCCGCTTTGCTCCTTGTAGCCGGTTTTTTTTTCTGTGGATAACAAATTAAGCGATTTTTTCTAGTTTTATAGATTTTATATTAGTATATAAACTGATTAATTATTACAATTTATTTTCATGTAAATTTCGTATAGAACTTCCTCACAAATACCTATCACCTAATACACATTAGTTACTAATTTATAATTTACTAAATTACTAATTTATTCATCACAGGGCTTACAACTTATTTCTTTAAATCAAATAAAACCCATTTAAAACATTGGATAAATACGTTCAAAGTCATGTTTCTCATTTAATTTAACAACCATTTGCATTTGACTAAGTTGTTCCCGACATCGAGACCGAAAATAAAAACGGGAATATTCAATGAATTCGACGACAGAGGAATCGGATGATAAGCGCTACGTTGTATTTTTTCGTATCTTATTTCGCTCCATTAGCTTTACTTTGTTTTGTAGAACGCCTTCAAAAGTCGGTTTTTTACATGATGAGATCTTAGAATGCGTTAACTGAAGGGAATTCGTCTTGGGAGCAACGTTTCAATGGAAATTATGTGACAGTTTATGTTTGTCAGAGTTTTTTGTTCGTATTTTTGTTGCTAATTAATTTCGTTATGCAAAGAACTTGTTTGTGTTTTATCATTGTGAAAGGAAATTAGATATTCGTTCTGGTTCCATTCGTATTTGGGAATTGCTCAATTTTAATACAATTTCATGTAAAGGCTGTCGAAGCGAAGTGCGTTTTGGGTTTGGTTTACATTTAGAGATGATAGATTATTTTCATTTTCCTCAATCTGAGGATCTGTCTCTAAACACCATCAGGTGGTCATCAGGTCTTGAAAGGCAAAAAATGAAGAACGGTCTTAATATTAGGCTGCCTCTGCCGTGGTATATGTGGGATACAGCGGGAAGCTAAACACACATTCATACCGCTATGATTTATTTGATGTTAATTATCATATTATAATAATAAATATTCATATAAATAGAATTTTCTAAATAAAGCAAACAGTGTCTTGTGAAACTTTGACGCAGTTGGGGGTATTTTCGACGTGACCTGTGGGTGTAATTCCTACTGGAGGTCAAATGGGTCTTTGCTTTAGTTGTCTTTGAGTGCATGATGTTATAGATATAGAAATAAAACTAAACATCCAAGATCCCATGATATTTATTTTTTACTTTTTTGGTACCCCCAAAATATACTCGTAAATATAACTAAAATTATAAAATTAAAAAGTTTGGCTTTACACGCTAATCTTAGGAATTACTTAATTTTTATTTTTATTTTAGCTTCACACTGTATCCTGCACATAGCAGGGTAGGCAGACGGAACCGTAGGCTGGAGGCTTAGTGTTAAGACGCTCCGTTCCCCACTTTCCGCCTTCGGGAATTAATGATTAATAAATTAATATCTAATTCATAAATTATTTTTGGATAGTCTATTCATCGAGGAAGGCTATATTATATCATTTCAGTCATTTCCTTGTGTATGTGTGTATATCTGCGATCAGACCTATCTCTAACACTTAGAATATGCTACATGTCACACGCGACTCTTTGTATTTTTTTTCTATTTTTCGGACGAAACCGCGTTTAAAGGCTAGTGTTAAATAAAAAAAAATAAAGAAAGGATATTTCAGTTAAAAATTATTGAAAATATAAAAAAAGAAACTTTAAACTCAATTCTCTGTACCATTATTGCAAGGGCCATTAAAATATTTTGATACTTGACAAGTGGCACACATAAAATATTTATCGTGGAAATTGTATGACGGGAAACAAATAGGGTTCTCTACGCTAAACGTTCACAAAAGACCATATAAAATATTCATATACTCCCCCAAGACATTCTTATATAACAAGGATTCTGAAACATATTGTCGTTGAAAAAGATTTTAAAGTGACCTACATATGTACATGTTCTTGAGAGGAATTTCACTTATGCTATACGCGTTCAAACATATTAAAAACTGTGCGCTCTTCATCTTTTTCAAGTTTATGACATAAATTCCTTAGTCACTGCACAGATTCTATAGTATGTAAACGATGATTATGGCATGCGATATATGATTATTATTTTTCACCCGGCCGCCCTTGCCTTGTCTGGAGGCGCTCGATCGAGAAAGGGGCTGCGTGAACTGGCTTCGGCTGGAGTGGATTGGAAGCTGCCGTACTAGATCGTGAGATAAGGAAGTTCCTTCTATGAGCCATAAGTCCCTGTCCCTTTCTTTGATTTTGCTATTGCGTTTGGTCAGTAAAACATCCATCGAACATTGTCAAATCGTGACGCAGTATGACAGAGCCTGTCTTCAATTCTCTATGGAGGACGATTGATATGATATCAATTCCTCCTTGCAACTTCCAAACTATAGAAGATATATGAAGGTAATGATTTATCACATTTTATACACATCACTATATAACATAAATCTCTTAACCTAAGCTATTATATTATAAAAACATATATAAATAAACTGAGGATGAAGTACAAATAGACTCATTTCAATATCTTGGGGGTGGACTGTGAGAAATACATAATTCTGTTTCTCAATTTCCTTTCAATTTACAAACACTAGGTTGCAGAACGCAATGCCGCATTTGTCACACTGTCCATACCAATGGGACCAATGTGCCTCTGTGTACATCCCTAGATGTAAACTGTATATTCTTGAATAGGATTTGAATGTGAAGTACCGAGTAGTCTTACGTAAGTCTTAAGTAAGTCTTACAACACCTATATTACAACGCTTTGAGACAAAGAAAATGAAGATATATATATATATATATATATATATATATATATATATATATATATATATATATATATATATATATTATATATATATATATATATATATATATATATATATATATATATATATATATATATATATATATATATATATATATATACATATATATATATATATAATATTATATATATATATATATATATATATATATATATATATATATATATATATATATATATATATATATATATATATATATATATATATATATATATATATATATATATATATATATATATATATATATCTATATATATATATATATATATATATATATACTTTCGGGATAAAGCGTGAAACATTTTTTTCCATTAATATTATATTTTTTTTAAATACATGTATATAGTACGCCTATTAATTTTTATTACTGTGTAAAAATTTTCCAGAAAAAATTATTTCTAATACTGAACTACTTCACGCAAGTACTACTTTATTAAACAAACACCAAGTAACCTCGAATGTTGAATATCAAGTTAAATATCTAATGTTGCTAATATTCTGAAACTTATTTCATTCTAGGTCGTATTTTTTATCATATTAAATGAGCTCACAATAAAAGTAAAATTTACTTTTGCTCTTCTATTGTCCATTCTATCTATAGTATATTTATATATCGGTTAGTAGAAACTATTGATATATTGGTACATTTTTTTTAATGCTATCTCTTATTAGCAGAGGAACTATTACATTATAATTTTACTCAGTTTAAAATAAATGGGAACTCGATAAACAGATTTTAGCGTAAAATGCTATAAATAAATTTTCATGTAAAATTCCATAACGTTATACTACAAACTACTAATATGTGGAACCAATATTCTAAATTACTTTGCCACCTTAGACAATTGCGTGGCTTGGCGACGGCCAATCATCAAATCATTACTATTAATATATTTTGTATGCGATTTCAGGAAATGCGATTTTAAGTTCTGTTAGAGGAAACACGAAAGTAGCTAAATTCACCTAAAAACCTAGTATATGTATAGAAAAGGTAGGAAATAGGAAGCTAGCGTAGCACCCTAGCGCTTTGCATGCTTCATCTTAGCGGAGCCTAATTTTTTGACTATTATTACACAATCGCGAAATATTTTTTGAGAGTTAGCAATAAGATGTTTTCTTAAAGTGCTCCGAAATACTTTCTAAACTGCCTTTTAACGACTACGTTGCATCTTAAATCCAGAAGGGAAGCGGAGAGCGAGATTGATTTGGTACTACTCTCTGTTTCCTCTATTTTTATAAAGAATGAACCCATCTGCCGTAACAACAAGACACTTTCCGGCTTCTCCATAATGACGACGTAGTGTTACAATATTCCTATATGAGGAAAATATACAAAATGAAATAAATAAAATATTTATTTTATCATTTTATTGAATTCAATGCCTCTAAGTCCGTTAGGTGACATTTATTACTGGCTCAGTGTTTACACATATGAAAATCATATTAATTCCAATAATTTTAATTCAAATAAAATTAAATAGTAGCTATTGTAGTAAATTTAATTATTTTTATCTCACATTGAAAATAAAGATTAAAAATATCGTTTTTAATTTTTACTTCAGCCGGCGCTCCTCGTTACTGTAACTGATTTTTAATATACTACATAACGAGCTATAGTATAGCTTTAGTATAACCGAAGTATTTAATGCAAGACGTCAACCCGCTTACAGGACGGAGGTAAGACAATACCACAACTGACAGTCCAATTATCCAGTCGCGATCCGCAATGGCCTCTGTAGTTCATAGTCTGTTCCCGACGCGATAGTCGTTTTTACAGAAATGAGAGGCAAGAAATAATTGGTTCGCTACAGAAACTTATCGGCTTTTTTTACGGGCGACGTTGAAAGTTGATTTTTTTCCCTTTGCTTTTATTAATATTGTATAATGAGTTGTCGATTATTATTTTTTTTTTTTTTGGATATTTATCAAAATTTTATTTGTGTAGTTATATAAATTATTTTTTTTTAAACTGCTCCTGATGGACTCTAATAACGATTGAACATTAAAGCTTATATATTATAATGTAAGGTTCTCTTAAAATCGACTTTCTTGTCTATTTTAAAGAAAATTGAAGAATTGAAGAAGATGTAATCATACTTGTAACTCCCAATGCTTGTCTACCTCGTCTTGTTGACATTTCAATGTTATATGTGGATCAGCCCAATCCACTTCAGTTTTTTCGTAGCATATAAATTTCTCCTTTATAGACTGGTCACAGTCTAATACTAAATAAACATAAATTTGACTCAATTCCTGTATTTCAAGTTAAGTTTTGACCAACCCAGGATGTAATGAATTTATCGATATATTTTTTTCTATTTTGGCTTACTGAGTTCTAGTTTAGGCGCATATAGCAATCGATAAACTATAAGCGAGTAAAGCGGTTGAAGCAAAATGATCTTCGTTCAAAGTATTATTTTGAACCGAATCCAAAAACCAATTTACAAATTCATCAATTTCTTCGATGTCCAAATTCTGTTTGGTAAGTCTGTCAATCCACTAGGGTTTTTTAAATTTGAAATGTGACCACAATCGCTAGAAATGTTTACAGCACTTGCATTATCTAGTAGTGAAAATCTCGAATATTATAATAGCTCCTGTAATTTACGTCTAGAACACGTTTGGCCTCGGCATATGGCTTTTAGTTTTTTTATAGCTTCTTCTCCTTTTTTTACATCTCGAGCTGTTCAATATACTATTTTAACTCCACGTCTACACAATTCTCTCACAATTCCAACACCTTTATTAGAAACTGTTACTACAGCGACTTTATCGATCATTTTGATACGGCGGTCAACGTGCGACTGAAGGTTTATTTTGAACGTTGTATCTATGTATGTGGATATGGCTGATTCTTTTAAATTATCAAACATTAGCTTGTAATTTACTAATAAGCTTGCCATTATTTGAATATTATGCACTTAAACGTGTATTAAGTATATTAAAAAGTATAGTTTTCTATTATTTTCTAATGATAACTATAGAGCTATATGCATTATGAACAAATACCATGCTTGTGGCTCACATGAAGCTTATGGTTTGGTTCGGTTTGTGGGTTCGATTCCTACTCGGGGAGAATTAATTATTTTCATTTTATTCGCTCCAGTAACATGGCAAAAGCGCGGCGTTGAGTTCCGCAACTTAAACAATGTCAAACAAGCAATGTCTTAAAAGGTTGGGAATCTTTTTAACCCTAGATTTCTTTTACCTACGGTTCCCGCTGCCTACGCCTAAGCGGGTACAGCTTTGGCCCACATATGACAAGCTAGGCAGAGAGATCCTAGCACGAACATACTACTTTTCACTCAAATTCGATACTTTTTGATGTTAAATGACGGAGATCAACTCTACATTTGTCTTTCCAGAGAGAGGAGAAGTGAAGCAGAAGAAGAATAATTCTTAGAGAAGCGCGTCCAGCAGTTAATAGTCAAATACGGTTCTACTGCGCCATATTGAACCCATCACAGAAGACATTATTTAAATTTCTATCATGTTACAAATTTGATGAATTCAAATTTGTTACCGTCGAAACATAAAATGACAATTTTAATTTTAATCATTAACAAAATATAAATGCTCATAATGATAATTTGTTTATACCAATGCTGTATTAAACATTTGTGCAAACATAACCAACGTATTAATTATTTCGTACAGTATATTTGCCATATCGATTATTAACATTGTTTATTTACCACTTCACGTGAACCAAGTATTTACAATTGTTGTTTGAGTGTTGCCACTCGAGCCCTTTTAGCATGTATTTCCTATAAGAATATATTTATGAATATATATTTATATATATATATACATATATATATATATATATATATATATATATATATATATATATATATATATATATATATATATATATATATATATATATATATATATATATATAGATATATATATATATATATATATATATATATATATATATATATATATATATATATATATATATATATATATATTATATATATATATATATATATATATATATATATATATATATATATATATATATATATATATATATATATATATATATATATATATATTTATATATATATATATATATATATATATATATATATATATATATATATATATATATATATATATATATATATATATATATATATATATAGAATGCATAAAATATATTAATTTAATGTAAAAATACATATATTATATTATATTTATATTCAACACGCAATGCCTCAAAAAGGCGGACAGCGGGGAACGGTGTGTCTTTACACTAGGTTCCTACGGTTTCCTCTGCCTACCCTGCCATGTGCAGGATACAGCGTGAAAATAATTTAATTTAAGAAAATGTATATTTTTTCATCTCATCATTCATACATTATACCATTATTTTCTAAACTAATATTGAGAACAGCTACGAGGGCGGTTTAAATAAATCCTGGAAATTATTCTAATGATAGGCTTTTAAACTATCTATATACCTTACAAAGTACGAAGTAGGGATTAAGTGCAAAACTAACATTAACCAGTATCCTTAGTTTATATGTAAATAGAATCCAAATCTAAAATCGATAATCCAATGTATACGTAAGCTATTTACCTACAATGAATGCTAAACGCTTTCATAATATTAACAAACTTGTTTACCATACGTCAGCATAAGTATCGTTAAGTTCCTATTTGTATAATGTTGCGTAATAATATTATATTTATAATATAATCTATGTATTGAGATTGTTTTGTCGCTGTAAATCTTATTGTAAAAGTAAAGTAAGTTTTTAGTAGATGGTAGCTTAAGTAGGTAGGTAGTAGTTTTGGCTTCAATACCCACTCGAGGTGTATATATATATATATATATATATATATATATATATATATATATATATATATATATATATATATATATATATATATATATATATATATATATATATATATATATATATATATATATGTGTGTGTGTGTGTGTAAGAGTAGACGCAGCGTTGGGTTCCGTAGTTCATCAAGCCGTATTACGAACGTATTGAAAGTTCACGGTGCTTCGTAACGGAACAGTCTCGATAATGGGTTCTATTTCTTCTACTACTACTAATGGATAATATTTTTTATATAAAAAAAATGTATAATTTTTAATCAGTTGAACAGTAATTGCATATATAGATTGTAGGACCGATTCGCCCTCAGGGAAAACCGAAGTTAATTTTATTTATAACAATTATTATCATAACTATATATAACTATAACTATATATAACTATAACTATATATAACTATAAATAAATTATTATCATAACTATATATAACTATAAATAAATTTACAAGCTGCAGCCTGAAAAATTTAAAACTCCGGCTCCGTTGGTAGTTCAGGAAATTCTCTCTTAGTACTCCCCTACACTCCCCAAGAACCCAAAATCTATGAACAGTTACAACTCTTTACACCAAACTGAATCCAATTCACCAAGTAATAATTTCCAACAATAATAAGCAATCATTGACCATAATTTGGTAATTTCACGGAGCAAATGTGTAAGAACAACTGCCTAACAACAAATTAACACCATTACTACGGAAAATAACTTCATTTATCCCACTCATTGGACGAGAAGGAATCATTTCTTTCTACGTTGCGGAAAGTACCTACCTATAGGTATGTATGGAAATATACTATAGGGTAAAAGTTTTTGATTTGTTTAATTTACCATTTTTTTGATGGTGCATGCTCTTTTGCATAGTTTTACCGTTTTACATTAAATTTACATAAATTTGAAAGTTATGATTAAATTATTAATAAATAATTTAATTTTAAAATTATTAATATAATATGATAAATGTTATTCGGATACAGATATAAAATAAATAATAAAGATTTCACGTTAATTGATAAATGTGGGCAAAGAGAACTTATTAACATGAAGTTCTATTATTTCTTAATTCTCATGAGCACCATGTATTCGAAACACAAAGAATTGAAATTTTTTATATATAATAGAAACTAGGGATGTAATAGTTCCGATATGTCTAACTGATACGGACCGATTGAAATAATATCTATTTCTTGCCACTTGTCAATCGGAAGCTAAACACGAACGTGATGCGATGGTACGACAATAGAGGCGGTCAGCGTGTATTTATTTAAAACAAGCTTAATGCTAATCAATTATTCTATTTCCTTTAAGTTAAATTTATCTGAGATTTTTATTTGTAGATTTGCTCTTAACTGTCTCTGGATTCAAATCCGGCTCCGTTTCCGATAACACAAAATCAAAAAGCACTTGCATTAAGACCTTTAAACCTAAAAGAAGCTTCATTGAAACTTCCAACTTTGTTTATTTGGTGTTCACTTTACAAAATGTCAATTTAAAATGTCCGTCACATCAAAGTTGATTAAATTTATAATTTTTTTTTACTTAATGTCAATACAAATGTATGATAACGTATAATAGATCTTATGTATATTATAATAAGACGTCGTAACAACGTCGCCGTTGTCATGGTGATGAAAGTAACAGGTCCAACTGTCAGTGACAAAACAGGTCCAACTGTCAGTGAAAATAGAAGCGGCAGAATAAACGTTAACAAAGTTGCGAGTAACTAGATAATACATAATAAAAAAATACAGATATACAGACAAAAATACAGATTGAATAAATGTATATTTAGAAAATTTCATTATTATTTCAGGTAACAGAAGATGGAAAAGTTGTCATGAAAGTTTGATGCAATCTCCTCTATCCCAATAGATATCGTTTTATTGACATTTACAACTTGAATTTGTGACTGAACTAAATTTGAAGTACCCTATTTTAGGTGACTAAAATTCCTATTCCGGTCCACATTTCCTATGATAGGAGATATATATCGTTCTAAAGAAAAGTATAAAAATTATATATATATATATATATATATATATTTTTATATATATATATATATATATATATATATATATATATATATATATATATATATATATATATATATATATATATATATATATATATATATATATATATATATATATATATATATATATATATATATATTTCTTTAACAGAATAAATTTAAAGATAGGTATATAAAATGTATATCTGTCTAGTAATGACCCTATTTATATTAAATTATAGCCCATGTGTTATTTTGATGAAAAAGCTGTATTACTGCAAAATTTCACCAAAATCGATTCATTTCTTTTGAAATCGGAACGAACTCTAACATTTATAACATTAGGATAAATATAATATTTTGGTAAACATACATATCCCGTTTATCCTGTTCCCGTGGGATAAAAAGTAGCCTATATATTATTTCAGACAATAATCTACACATGTTCAAAATTTCATGCTGATACCTTCAGCCAATTTGACGTGATTGAGTAACAAACATACACATAAACTCACTCACAAACTTTCGCATTTATAATATTAGGTAAATAAGGCTTTTACTAAAAAAAATAGAAGTTAAACATTGATATTAAGGACTTAAAGCTACTTTTTCAGTTCAAAAACGCCTATTGACGATCTACAGTCGTTTTATACTTACAATGAATGTCATAAACCAACGTTTATACTGAACACTAGAAATGCAGGCAAATTGCCTAGTAGCTCTTGAATACGTATCGTGACTTGTTCAAATATCGGAATCGATGGGCTAGATTCCGTAAATACGGCCTCAAATCCATTTTTAAAATAGTAAGTATCATTAGGTATTCTTTAGAAGTTAGCTCTTTTATTTTTTTTTAGAAATAACATTTAATTTTCAATGTTTATTTTATAAAATATCCATAAAGATCAATTTTTGAATCCGATGTTTTAAAAATTTGGTCATAGATAGACAATATATGACCTGGTATACATATTAGTTTAATACTTTCATTTTATACATATATTTTGTTATTATTATTAATTAGCTTCACGCTGTATCCCGCACATGGCAGGATAGGCAGAGGGAACCGTAGGAACCGTAGGAGCCTAGTGTTAAGACACTGTGTTTCCCGCTTTCCGCATTTTGAGGCATTGCGTGTCGAATGGCGGAACTCAACGCCGCTCTTTGCCTTGTTACCATAGCGAAGAAAATGAAATCATTCATTCTCCCCGAGTGGGAATCGAACCCACAAACTGTCGCGTTTACAGGTAGACGCTGTACCTCTACGCCACGACGATATTTAGTATTTTCCTTAAATAAGATAAAATTATAAAATAATAAAATTGTGGGTTTTTTTTAGCTTCAACTAGTATTTATAGCATATAGCAGAGTGTGTAAGGGAAGCTAGTGATAATACATTCCGTACCCCGTCTTTCTACTTTTCGAGGCATTGAGCCGCGCTTTATCTTGTTACCAGAATAAGGAAAATAAAAAAAAAAATTCCTTTAGTGAGAATGGAACTCACAATCGTGACATTAACAGTCAAATGGCACTTACTTCTTCAAATTTTTGATTCAATTGATTTAAAAGTGTGTTCTAAAAGCAAGATGTATCGTAGACCCTACCATTGCCATCTTTATGAAAAATCTAAAACAACATCTAAATACGGGTCAGGCTTTGCTTCAAATTTTCCATAGTACAATATTTATTACTATGGAGTGACTTAATAATAGCGTTGAAGACAATATTTTAAAAATGACAGATGTAGCTACAAATTAATTACCAATTAAATTTAAAAATCCATTTCTCATATATGTTATTAACGTAATAGCTTTATAATTTAAAAATAAAACTACCCTATGTATACATAAATAAAAAAAAAGCTTAATAATGTAAAAATATCGCTTCCGTCAGAAATATTGAATTTCTGCGCGGACTATAAAAGGGTACTTAGTATGGAATATAGGATTCATAGTGAATATTAAATGTGAACTGAACAGTTTAGCTGACGAATATTTTAGTACTAATTTTAAATTCTGATTTTGATGAGGTTTTGTATTGTTTTCACTTTATTCATTTTAATTTTACTTTATACATTTTGAGTGCTCGTGGTAGTCATCGTGGACCAGACAAAGCGCTGTATTAAGCTCCGCCTATACGTAATATCTTAAAAATTCAGTTGAAAGTAGTATCATAGTGTCATAAAACTAGATTCCCTCTGCCTTACGCGAGATACAGGGTGAAGCTATTGTTTATATGCCTTATATTTTATATAGAACACTTCTGCATTTTATCACATAAATGATAATTTCTTCGATATCATGGTAGATATGTAAATGGAAAATTAATCTAAATCTAATCATCACCTGTCTTAAGTGACGATTTGCAATGTCTATCAATTATTGGGCGTAATTGAGAGTAAATGGTTATTTAAATGATTAATTTCGTTGTTAATACCAATGAGCTGTCAAAAGAAAAAGTGTCAAAACACTATGCAGTGAATGGTGACATACAAAGTCTATAAATCGTTAATACCTATAGCAGGGTAGACTATATAGCAAGGTAGACAGAGATAAGTCGCGATATTGCGTATTAGACGACAGAACTTAACTCTGTACTTTATTCTAGCTAAGTAAGAAAATCAATGAAACTACCTTAAACTGTTATAAATTTTATTTTATGTTTATGTTAAATGGCTTTATTTAATATTTCAATCTGTAAACACTTGTTTGATAAACAAATTCATCTCCTCGAGTGGAACTTATGCCCCCAGCCATGTACACTCATATAATATTCTCATAGACTAGCAATGAAGAAAATCCAAATTAAAACCAAATTTTAAAAAATAAATTAATAGTAAAATAGAGCACGCTACATGTTGTCACAGGTTCAAATATCTCGATACAGATATATGCATTTCATTACTTAACCATTTCAATATTAAAACGTATAGACATACGTTTGAACACACATATATATAATATATATATATATATATATATATATATATATATATATATATATATATATATATATATATATATATATATATATATATATATATATATATATAATATATATATATATATATATATATATATATATATATATATATATATATATATATATATATATATATATATATATATATATATATATGATTAGTATCTGCCAAATGTCGGAACATTCCAAAGTATTAAATTCGCGACGACGCTCTTTTCGTTTGGTATATAATAAAATTTTTGTATAAAAAAGCAGCCACTTTTACGCTTGATCCCGCATATAGTAGCGAAGACAAAGAGAACCTAGTGTTAAGAGACTCTGTTCTTCTTTTTCCACTCGATTTTGAGACAGTGACGAAACTCTACGTTACGATGTGACTAGTCTGATTGAAGAAATAAAAACAATTCATTCTCCCCCTATCCCACAACCTCGTTTACTATCTTTTATCCTATTTGACAAATTTCATCTACAATAAAGAAAATTATGTTATTAAAATATACAAGTATATGTAAATTATATTTTAGTATTATCTCCACTAATAATACTAATGGAGTATATTCCTCTTGATGCTTAAAAATATAGGCCGAGAACGTAAAGTACTTTCTCACCAAACGAGATGAATACAAATATAAAAGTAAAATCTCAATGTACAAATATATATGTATGTATGTCCGTATACGATACGACTTATCATAAATTCAGGCATAAAAATCATACACGTATAGTGTTTTAAAAAGGCACGATATAAATGCGAGGTAGGACTAATATAATAAATATTCCGCCAAGAAAACGATTTCTTGTTTTTATTTAATCCATATAAAATACGTAAACAGGTAACAGGTAACAGGGTAAAGGGGATTGTAAGAAATTTCACGTCCGAACCCCAACACAACCCTCTTTCAACGGAATATTTGAGTGCCTAAAGGAAATCCTTTCATTTGGCCTCACAGTAATTACGCTTAGTGAGCCTTTTTCTAAAAATCCCTAATTTGGGAGGGGATATAACTAAAAGATTTTTTTTTTGGGCTATTTGAAACCTTCGAGTATCCTTTTTCATCATTGTCATTTTGATAATAGCTTTTGTAAAATTAGTGAAAAATGCACTGTGACATACAAATATTAAAAAAAAATACTTAAAGAAATCATATAAAAATTGAACGTACCGGGATTCGAACCCGCCCCATGGACCTCTTGGATGGTATTTTTTTTATACTTAGTATGGATTAACACTTTAAAAATCATCAAAATATCATGTATTTCTTGCGAAATTCAAACTTTACGCTTTATCCCTGGCAGAGTAGCTAGAGAGAACGGAGCTCGAAACGCTGTGGTCCCAGCATACCTCTTTAAAGTCGTCCACTGTGATAAACCTCTTCATGCATGCCCTCTGAAAGGTACTCGTACTTTTTACGTGAACTTCATCTGGTATCTTCGACATTGTGTTGTCGAAGGTCAACCGAGGTCTCCTATTACCTCTTTTACCACTGACTTTTGCTACTTAATTAATAACGTAACTCAATGGCGCATCTTTCATATCTGCAAAGCCGATTTAGCTTTGATAAACAAATCCACAAACATAGACATTTTATTAGCTAAAACGAAAATTTGGATCGCTTACTTAAAAAAATTGTGATAAAACGCTATAATTAGAAATGCTATGACATCATTTAATCTAAGATAAGTTAATTATCGTAATAACAAGCTGGAATGAGGAAAATTTATATAAATTATATAAAATTGGAATAAAGCCGTCATCATTGAAAAAGTGTCAGGAAAGGCTTTATGAAGCAACAGGCGACTTTATATTAGGTTCTTTTGTTTGGCTCAACTTAAAAATTGAACCTTCGAGTAAATTAAATTTATTAAATTAAATTAGATTAGAAGAAGATTTTTTTTTATTTACTAACAAATGAAATCGATTATTGAGAACATATTTTGTCTTGATGCCATAGTGGCGCAGTACATACATTAGTTCTGTTTCATTTAGACAATGCGTCAATTTTCGTCACTCTACATTGAACGTCTCTACAAAATTAACAAAAGTTCGGTATCCTACCCTTTTAGAATGCTAACATAGCGTTATGAGCTTTAGCTTACATGACATTAGAAGAAGGCGCAGAATGGCAGGCGGAGAGCGCTGGTAACAGTTACACAGCTGTTCCCTCCTCCTCATTCTTTTTTAATCCTCATTTGCCAACGAATTCTAGTCAATACATCCCTAGTATAACTTTTCCATCTTTTTTTATGTAAAACTAGGCACAGAGGACTGTCCCCAACACTAGCACTTTTTCCATTAATACTATATCTCGGTATTAATATATTCTTTAAAAAAAGGATAAATAAAAAGTGTAAAGGTCTTAATTGTTAAATAAACACAAAAATAATATAATTGTATTATTTAATAGCAATATTACACACATTATATCTCTCTCGGCTCAAGGCTTCAACCCATATTAAGATGTGCGGAAAATGTAACGACAGCGAGCATGTCACCGGCAATTTTGACAGTCATTAAATTTGACTCTCTTAAAAGCATGGTGTGCTATTCGCGTTTATGTTTTATACATGTATTTTCACTAATTCACTTTTCATATTCTCTACAGGTATAATTTCTTAACAGTGTAATCTAAAGCTTCAATACGTTATTAAATTTTACCTGGCTTTTATATGTGACATCACCCACGTATGATATTATATATAAATATATTGAATAATAATATATATATATATATAATATATATATATATATAATACTATACATATATATATATATATATATCTATATATATATATATATAATATACTTTTATATTAAAATCTACAAAACAAATACTATATAGATTCTTAAAATAGATTATTAATTGATATAATATGAATTGTTCCTTCAAAATAAGCGCTCAAAATTTTTGAATATATTTTAAAAAATAATTAAGAATTATTATGTAAGATGATTGATCTTATGAAGATATGAAATTCATAATTTTAAATTCTGTTTCGATATATATTAATATATTATAGTAACATATATTTTATTTATGTATTAAGGTTTAAGTAGTAAAAGATCTATACTACTCACTGTTTTATTATGCAATCACGTAAAGAAGGAATATTTCATGTAGTATACATAAATAAATATACGAAAATATATATTTTAATGTGACTTTTTATTTAATTTCTTGAAAAATGTTTCTTATTTTTGGTCAAATGTCAAATAAATAGCTTTACTTCGCATGTTTCGCGAATAGCCGGGTAGGCAGAGAGAACCTAGTGTTAAGACACTCCGCTTTCCGCGTTCTGCCCAATTTTAGAAGCATTGCATTTTGAGTGACAGAACTCAACGTTATTTTATCGAATTTAAAAAGCAAACGACAATAAATTTAAAGCCCCACTTTTTGTTTTTTTATAGTTACTACAAATTTCTCTTCTCCTTATAAATAAATAGTCTTATTCGCATATGAAAGGTAATTTCGGTAATAAGATTTGATATTTACCAATAAAGGTGTTAATGGAACCAAAGTAGATCTCCCTTCCAGTACAAGAGCGTATAGCGAGAAGGAATTGCCTCGTGTTCGTTGGGAACACTTCAGATACGTATATGTACCACTGTACATATACGTATCTGAAGTGTTCCCAACGAACACGAGGCAATTCCTTCTCGCACAGTAACTAACTCCTTCAGTAACGATCGCGTACAGTTCACTAACTGTACGCGATCGTTACTGAGACCTTTCCACAAAGATATAAAACTAACGACAGATTTGTTTTATTGAAAAAATAAGATCATGTATAAAAAATATGAATGGAAAAAATTATATGCTCACTAGATTATTCACACCATTTAACACGCAATACCTCGAATGGCGGAAAGCGGGGATCGGAGTGTCTTAACACTAGGTTCCTACGGTTCCTACAGTTCCCTCTGCCTACCCTGCCATGTGCGGGATACAGCGTGAAGCTAATTTAATTTAATTTAGTAGATTCTTCTTTCTTGCTTAAAATGTAGTAGAATGTTATATATTTTTTAATTAATTTGATTTTGTTTTATTTAAACTAGTTTAGTTTAAGCAATAATTATTAAAGATTTAACTAAATATATAGTAAATGAAACTGATATAAAACTTACCATTTAACACACAGGAATATGCATTTCAACACGTATCCAGTTAGAGCCGAAATTGTATATCTTCAAAGCTCATCTAATATTAAAAAGCATACAATATGCGCAGGTATCTCCACAAATGCTTCCAACATAAAGTTTACAAAATTATTACCAGACAAGGATACAGAATTAATGGAGCGTAATACACAAATGTGCATTTTAATAAAATTTTTGAACAAACCAATAAGCGTTTACAAATTTTACGTAAATTTGAAATTTTCGAATTTCTAGAAGATATAATTATAATAGAAGAAGCGCAGAGGCACAGCATCTACCTGTAAACACGATGGTTTGTGGGTTCGATTTTTACTCGGGAGAATTAATTTTCTTCGCTTTGGTAACAAGGCAAAGTGTAGCTTTGAGTTCCGCCACTCAATACGCAATGCCTCAAAAAGGCGGAAAGCGCGGGAACCGAGTGTCTTAGCACTAAGTTCCTATACAGGTTCCCTCTGAATACCTTGCCATGTGCATGTGCATGTGCATGTGCATGTATATTATTATAATAATTGTAATATTATATTTTTTTTGCTTCCTTTCCTAAGCAACAATGGAGAACTTCCATTTAGTATATACAGGTAAAAACAAACGTATATCGCCGATAAATACATTATTCGAAGCATGTATCTCCAATTTAGTAACAACCACGCGAGCCCCGCAACAGTCACGAGACTAAAAACGTAGACAAAATTAATGTGAGTGTTGCCGAATACACGACCTTTCGGTAGAACCATTCCCATAGCTGAAATAATGTTTGTGTTGCCATATTATATAAATATTACATATTTTCTTAGTTCGCAAAAGGAAATGGTCTAAGCGAATTGATTTTCATAATAATTTTTTTATCTTAACAAATCTTTTATAAGGATTTAAGCGGAACAACGATATTTACCTCTTAATTAAAATAATAAACCGTTTTGGAATATTCCTAAATCTTAAGGTTACCTGGCAGAGATCGTTTATAGGTATAAGGTCGCTTGCTGTACTATTCTTCTTTTTTTGTATATTCCTTTGTTTTTGTATATTTTATGTGTGGTGTAGAATAAAGTATATTATTATTATTATTATATTTTATGTATTAAAAAATCTCCTAATGGAATTTGAACCCACAGACTGTACTCGGTCCAATAATCTACAACTGCGCTAAATGACGTCAATTAATATTATGATACTACTATAAAGGTCAAAGCAGAAACTTACGGCTAAGGCGTAAGTAAAAATAGCCACTTAAATATTTTAACATGTTTATATTATATGGAATTATTAAAGACCCAACTAACCACAGCTCATCGTATATTTAATAACTTTCGTTTCGAGCTTCGGAAAAGTAATTGTTAGAGCAAATTAGTAGCAGGTGCGTAAAGATGATATTGTAAAACGCGATAGTTTCTGCCATGCTTGTAATGTTTTTTTATATAATTAAATAAACTTAATTAAAATACTTATTGTATTTATGAACAATACTTGATAAAAAATAAATTAAGTGAAAAAAAAAGTTATTGTCCTCAACTGGCACGCTTGAAACGCCATTACTATAGAACAAAATTGAAAATAAAACGTTTTATTTGCTTAAGAATAAATTTACTAGCATTTGTCAACGTGCCTAATATATATATATATATATATATATATATATATATATATATATATATATATATATATATATATATATATATATATATATATATATATATATATATATATATCATTCCAAAGACAAAAGCCTCCAGGAACTCAAAAACGGCCAGTATCACGTAGGTCTTAGAAAATGACCGCGCAACTCCACACAGACTATTCATCAACGAAGCTAACGGCGAAGCCACTTTCCTCCCAAACTTGTCAGATATTAATCCCGTGAGAGGTAATGAGGCGAATACGCCGGCGTTTTGTATTTTACCAACTAAAGTCCTTTTCTAGAAAGTCAGTTAAACACAAACTATGGTTAATAAAATTAAAATAATATATAAAAGTTAAAAAAAATATATCGTTGATTACAAAAATAAGTTTACTGATAGAGGTGCATATACCAAATGATATAGAGTTAATTACATTTCAAACGTTTTAACGCATGAATATTGCAAAATGGGATTCATAGGAAAATGAAAAATAGAAGTAGATTATCCGGCTTGAACTCTCGGCACTCTTATCTCATGGATACTTTTTTATCTCAAAATATAACGTTCGTGGTCCAAGCCATACGTTCTTCAGGATAACAAATATCCATGAGGAATGGTAGCTAGCGGTACGAAATTTTTTATACGCTTTCTAGTATATATTTTAGACAATAGTAGAAGCTGTTTGTCTTTAAGCTTCGACGTGTTAACATGACTTTTTAACCCGTTGGAAAGATATATTTTCAGTAGCGCAAGTCAATACAATGAATTTTATTTAACAACACATAGAAATCTGGACTATTTTATTTATAGCCTGGACCCTGAATAGGAATCGATACTATGACTGTTATCCTGTGTACCATCGCACTGCTCTTTCAGCTCTTTATTATGAAGAATCTTTTTCTTATGAAGAATTTTTTTGATTCATTGTGGTCTAGTGCAGTGGGACGATGTCTGGCTGACAGCACGATGTTTCAAGATTCTATCCCCATTGTGGTGGAATGAATTACTTACAATCTCCCAATGCTCTGATAAGTGTGGCTTTAAGCTATATCTTGAATTCGGGCTGAAAGCGAAGACAGAGTGTGTTGATGCTATGTCCTCTTTGCTTACCTTATTAAAAGTAAGATACAGTACCTTATTAAAAGTAAGATACTTATTAAAAGTAAGATACATGAATCTGGAAAAAGTCTTTTAACAATGATACTTGTAAATGTTACGCAAAATCTAACACGGATAAATATTTTTATATTATTATTTATTAGTATAATTACGATGTCAAAGATTACGTTGACAATTGAATCTTCGTCGCTACAAGCTGAGTGATTTATATTGTGAAACTTTCTCACAGGAAAAGGATACTTTAGGACAGAAGTAATAGTAGTTTCAGAGGTACCTAAGGACTGCATAAAGACACTTCGTATTGGCTACACTACACTTACATTTGGCAAACACTCTAAATCAAATTTAATATTATTTACATCTAAATATTATTTCACATTCTGATATTTCATATCTTAAACAATAAAAACAATAAATTTAATGTTTGATTATATGGAACCATTGTGGTTCTGAATGATACAAGAAATGATAATCAATATATATATCAATATATCAATATATATATATATATATATATATATATATATATTATATATATATAGTATATATATATATATATATATATATATATATATATATACATATGTACATATATAATATATATATATATATATATATATATATATATATATATATGTACATAATAGCCTTCCGTTTCTATATCCAAGACTACAGAGTGTAGAAAAAAATGCTGATATTTTACATATTATGGCCTATGGCAATATAGGAGAGAAACTACGAAAAAATTAAATTATACGTCCTTAAAAATGAAGTTGCGAACTATAACTTGTGTATAACAGTAATGTATAAAAGTTTGCAACACATGGGCTTGTGCAAAAATTTTTACATAAAATTTAAAGAAGTACATATTTTACTCAAATGTTTGCCCGCGTGGTTGAATGGGAATAACTAAAGATTATGCGTTAGAAATTAAATATTCTAAGAGCTTTTTTATCGTGAGGAAATCCTTTAACGTGTACACCGGCAGAGTGGGACTTGAAGGGCTATGTGGACCGGCAGATATAAACCGCTAGCCAATACAGGAACCAAAAATATTCTTCTGATGTTAGCACCGTAGAGTGCCAAACACCTGACCACTTCTCTTTACTACTATTTACAGTCGACGGCTTGACGGCGCTGACAGCACTAAGTCCGCTGCTATCTTAAAGACATCCGGGATTAAGATAGTAAAACGATCCCGAAAGCTCCACCAGAATGTGCGAGTAAAAATTAAACATTAACCCACAAATGCCAGCCAGGTAAAAGGGGAAATGGTTTATTTACGACATTAGTTCAATCATCCGTAGCACTAAACACAAATTTCCAAAATATTCCCACAAGATTTTTGATTTTCGCCGTGAGTAGAACCCACGTAAAGAACCTGTTTACCAGGTTTTCAATTTCAGATGAGCCTTTCCTCGTCCACTGCTGCATATAGATGTCTACAATGGCACGCCACTTAGCTCCCTCTTAGGCACGTAACCACTACTGTAATATATATATATATATATTATATATATATATATATATATTAGATATATATATATATATATATATATATATATATATATATATATATATATATATATATATATATATATATATACGTACTACTACTAACTAGATAAGTTTAGTTATAATTAGTAGAAATTGTTCATTAATTATGCAGGGTAATTGAGGATAAGCTAATGACAATTACAATTGAAGTGATTCTAGCGTGGACACAGATTGCTCTGCTAGGTTATCAATAATCTATACTATATGTATATGCTATATACATTATATATTTCAATTACTTTATATGGAACAACAGCTACTTGTGTTGCCAATTTGAATCTCTAGTCTTAAATGATTGGCCATTTATTCTGTGACAAGTAAGGTTCACTGATAGTTCTAGCAGTTTTAAACTGTTATTAAGCACTAAGGATCATAAAAATATGACCGGAACTGGATATACTAACATAACACTAACTTCGCACAAGAACTTTTACGTAGCTTTATGAGATCGTATGGTTTAGTGGTCAGTGCCCTTGGACGGGTTCTAAGAGGCTCAGGTTCAAGTCATTCAAGTCAGTGTTACGTTCAAATTTGTTAACAAGTCATCAGCTAAGTATTGTTTTCTAAATAACATATTATTTCGTTACAGTAAAAGAGATATCACAAACTTATTCCTTTTTAATTTGAACTGGTTCATTTTCCTACCACTAGGTACAAATTAAGAAGTACTCAATAAGAGCCATTATCATGATTTAAAGTGAAATTAGTTTGTTCATTTGTTTTAAGGATTTCGTACCTCTAACGGAAGAAACGGAACCCTTATAAGATCACTTTGTTGTCCGTTTGTCTGTCTGTCCAAGACCATTATTATCAAAATCTAGTGGAAGTATTAAGTTAAAGTTAATATCAAATGTTCAGTCTACAAGTATCTCGGGTCTTGGGTAGGGTCAAACTTCTAAGTCAAAGCAATCAAAAAATACAAGGACTTATGTTTAGTTTGTCTTTTTGCATTTTGTATGAAATTTTTTGAATTAAAAAAGAAATACCTCTTATAACACAATAACGAAGATATTTAACAATACTCGCTTAAATTCGAATGGAAAATTGTATACTAAGGCTTACATTTTACTATGAAACAAAAAAAGCCCAAAATGTACCAAAGCCTAAAATAATGACATCCAGACTTATTCGACAGATGCAACAAAGAGCTTCGTTAGTCGCCACTCGTGAGTCACGCGACGTTTTGAACCAATATAGAGTAAGTACTTTTACAAATTATCAAAGCTATTGTTTAAGGCTTAAAAAACTTTGAAAGTGCATGCTGTAAAGCTCTTTCATGAACGTGAAAATTAAAAACCTTTATTTTTTCGATTTTTTATTAATTTTAAGTTAGTCTAGTTTTTAATATGTGACGTATTACTATAAAATCTGTGTTCTATATAAACTATTCTATAACACTATTTTAGAGTGTACCAAATTTTTGTTATTGTAAACATTTCTGTTAAATACACAAACATTTATTGTATATGTAGCAGGGCTATATATATATATATATATATAATATATATATATATAATATATAAATATATAATATTATATTACATCTCCGAGGGTGTTAGCCATTACTGTCCGATATGGTTTCCGGCATACGGGTACGCGACCCCGGACCTCGAGCCACCACTTTCATAACCCATCCAATCCTGTAATGGTGTCCTCCCCTATATTCCAAGTCTTCTGCCTCTTATTCCCTTTCCTTCCTGTGTTCGTCCTACAGTAATGGGTTTTGGAGGGTCAGATGGCAATCGTCCCAAAAAAACCACTTAACTTCGCCACTCTATGGACCATTGTTCTTGTCGGAAGGCAGACCCTGGCAAAAAGCCGGGACTAATGCAGGAAGAAGAATATAATATATATATTATATATATATATATAATATAATAAATTATACTATATCTATATATATATATATATAAATTATATATATATATATATATTAAATTCTAAATAATCTATATACTGATAAAGAAAATACTAACCTATCCTTTAGATGGTCCGCATAAATTCTGATAAGTCTTCCAATAACCGATCGAGTGGAAAATTCGACTTCGCTGATGTAGTTAAAGCTTTGGATTTGTTTGAAGTTTGTGAAATAGATCAGTTAAATGTTGTGGAACAAAAATATATTAAGCGTCAGTTACTATTGACCGTTTTACATTTATTGTACTTTATTGTAAGATCCACTAAAACTTACTATTGGTAGAAAATATCTGGTAATATATTATTTGTTCTCCATTTCTATCCCTCTATTCAATCATGTATTAACTTGAGTGCTTATATTTTAAACACAAGTTTTAAGCCCGCGACTTTGTTTCCATTGACAATAAAACATGAAATCCCGCTTTATCCATTACCGTAATCCCTAATAGTAATATACTGCTCCTCAGCGATACCCAAAACATTGGAATGTCTGTGCGTTGTTTGTAAGTTATTAATTTTACATATACCTACACTCCTATTGATAGGTATTTTCGTAATTAATATTTTTACATATAGACGTTCATCTTCATCATCGCAGCAGTCATCTGTTTTGTATATAATTTTTATTATTCACCACAGACATATAGTCCGTACCTTTTGTTAATAATCCCTACCTACATTTTCAGTATTTTTTTTTATTTTACATTACTCAAAACTAGACTTAGAAAAATCTCTTAAAAAAGTCTACGGTTTTTCTAAAAATAATTAAGATAAATTAGACAAAGCTGTTAAATACCTTACATATAATGCAATATGCATGAAATTAACATGGGTAGTTAGTTTATGTAAGTTAAGGTTTGTAAGCTAGTAGTAGTATATATATATATATATATAGTATATATATATATATATATATATATATATATATATATATATATATATATATATATATATATATATATATATATATATATATATATATATATATATATATATATATATATATATATTCTTCTTTACAAAATTCAAATTGTCAATTACATGCATCCTATCAAATTACTTAGTATAAAGAGAACTTTAATTCTTTTGAAGACTTTACGAGTGCAATGTAACCAATTTGTTACAGTAGGCCAAAAGTTTATAAATGCTTTATAAACAAAAATATCCACTGTTAAGATTCAAACGCATATCCATCTCGGTCATTCAATTACCTCTAAAGTTCATATATACCGAATCAGTAGTATTAGTTAAATACAATTGAACATATAACAAAAAAAACTCTAATATACATATATATCTGACTGATAATGAATATATAAATTACTGAGAAGTTTAAAGCTTGAAGCCAAAATAGCTAGTTTAAAACAGTCGACATAAATTGCGAAAAGTCGTCCAATAACCGTTGAAGCGGAAAATTCAACTCCGCTGATATAGTTCCGTGGATTTACTTAAAGTTTGTTGAATAGATCAATCTAATGTTGTGGAAAAAAATCTTGGCGAGTGGGAACAGAAGTACAATTTGAATTTCTTCAACAAACGCTTAAAATTTACATTAAACGTTTACTTTAATCTTTGTGTATCCATCACATTTCCTTATATAATATATCTAAATATTTAACATATAAAACATACCTATATAATATATATCTTATATTTCAGTTTTACAATATTTAAAAATTTTACATAAATTACAATATTTTAATGAATATTTAAAAAAAATATACAATAAGCATTTGAACGCAACGTACATTTTTTTCTTTTCCTAAAATAAATGAAAATGTTTGATTTATTTTAATAATGGAACTAATTTCACCATTTTACTTGTCTCTGAATATAAATTAAATATTTGGTAGCGACATCTAACAAGATCTGACCAGACTAACGTATAGTGCAACGAATAATACGAATATACGACGACGGTTGTGGTTCGATTCCCAGTCCAATCGAAATTGAAGCCAGGGAATTATTTTCATTTTCATCGCTCTGGTTACAAGACAAATTTTGACGATTTTGATGTCTTAAAAAGGCGGAAAGCAGAGTGTCTTAACACTAGGTACCCTCTGCATACTCTGTGAAAAAAAAAAAAAAAAAAAAAATATATATATATATATATATATATATATAGATATATATATATATATATATATATATATATATATATATATATATATATATAGATATATATATATATATATATATATATATATATAAAGATATGCTCATGAAATACATAACGAAATAGGTATTGTAACAATGTAGTCATAAAATATAGACCTCACGGGCAAAGTCGCGTGCGGAACACGAGTATGTAAAAAAATTCTAATCTTTCTAAACTTAATATAAAATTTATAACAAGATCAAGTTTATGCAACGTATATAATATAAGTTATATAGAAATTTTCTACAACATCTCCACTAAAACTAAGAACATTACTAATTTATTACCCTATTTATTTTTTTGGACAATCTCATATTTTATCATCGTTATGGCAATTTATTTTAGTAATGTCTTTTAGGACTAGATATAATGATTCCCTTTATATCATATATATCTATTTTTATTTATATAACATATATTAACTTAACGATAATTAAGTAACAAAAAAACCCTGTTTTTTCTTACAAATTTCATTGTATGTATATAAAGTAATCTCTACAATTGACGCGTATACAATCAAACAGTCCACAATTCTGAAATTCTAAATTAAAAGATCGACAAGGACAAAAATAAATGTACAAATAATTCTAATAATAATAATAATTTATACTAAAGCTATATATAATTATTAAGTAAAAAAATAATTTTCTGTTTTCTCTATATGTTACTGTGTCTTTATTGTATTATTCTTGACACAAATTAAAGAGAATCTATCCTAGGTGTAGGCCTATCATTAGATCATTGGATATAGACAAGCTATACACTATACACAAACAAATCCATGGCACACAAACCAATCAAAGGTCTATAATCACAACGACTCGATAATAGCCGTACGGCGTCTTAAAGAGGACTAATCGGCTATATATTAATCTATTTATATTACAAGCATATAACATCCTTATTTCATGGCTCATTAAGTCCAAAATGCTAGTGCATTTCAAATTGAATAGATTAATTGATATTTTGATGTATCTTATTTGTATGAATATAAGGTTTATTTTAGGTTAGTTATGTGGTGGTCAGTATAGGCTTATTTCAATTAATTGCGGCAACAATGCAAGACTACGAAATTACTCAGCTCTGCCTCAGGCGTTCTATTTAGAATGGTATTAGCACATAATAATCAATTTAGTTCGACGTTATGGTGTAGTGGTGATATTTGATTGATTGTTGTGGGTACAAATCAATATATTTTTCTTTACTTTAGTTTCATCTTACATATAGCCTGTATATATAAGGGTAGATAGAGTTAAGATACCCCGTTTTCCACTTTTCGCAAAAATTTCAAGATATTACGTGTTGAGTGGTACTCAATGTCGCGCTTCGTTTTTTTACGAGGACGAAGAAATTAAAATAATTTATATTTATATACTCTAGTGGGAATTGAACCCACAATTATCGCGTTTACTTTAAAATAAAGATAATTAAATAACATCAACTAAAATAACATTAATATAAAACTACTAAATACATCGTATAAAAGCGAAAACATTTTATTTTAAAGTGTACCCAAAAATAATCTTATACGTTACGTATACGAAGAAAGAATTATCTTTCTATATAATTTTTTAAATTCGCATAATTTCCTGTGGCACAGACAAATAATCTAATCTAAAATCAAAAATTCTTAATCTATAGACAAGATATTATTGTATAAGATTCGAACCTATTATCGTTATATGTTATATGTTATCAATAAATTCTAATTACGCCATATTTAAAAGGTTTTCAAAATATTTATTTAAATATGTTGATACTATATGGGGTGTTTCTGAATGTTTGACAGCGTAAAATCAGGAATAATATCTGAGAAAGCACTATGGGAATTGTGATCAACTGGCACACTTGGAACTCAAAATTAATGAACTGGTCTGACCTGGAAATACTGGCACAAGTACTATAATATATAAGCCATTCAGTTATCAATAATACGTTAATCAATAACCTATATACTAGAACGGTCCACAGATGACGGATGACTGATAACTGTCAACCGAGGACTGACGACGGATGACGGATGACATGGTCATGGTGATAAATGGATATATGATAAATAGATTAAAGTGAAATAATGATTGATTAAGTTTTTTATTTATTTTAAACGAATGCTATATATACATATATAGACATATAGTGATATTGATCAAGTCAAATCAAGAATATTTTGTACTAAGAAATAACAAGAATATACTAACAAAAGTTTTTTTTTCTCATTACAGCTTGCAAAGCAAGCGGATGTGATCCTCCGAAACGTACTTCTAATCTCAAGTTTAAAAAAAATTGTTTAATATCTCTATACTATTGGGTATAAATGAAGCACAAGGTAATATGATCTACAAAGCGATGCGTGTTGAACTGTAGATAAGGCGCGTAATTTACTACGCTATACTGCTGGCCGCGTAACAAGATTACACTGTGTTAATATTAACTGCTTCAGATGATAACTGCGATTGATTCAAGCGATTGGTTCTCTTATATGTTTATATATGTAGATATTGCAAGAGGATACAATTATTGTTTATATCTTTAATGAAATCGTTGAAAATATGAAAATAAGAATGATACGTATATTGTTAATTGTCATAAAAATGGAATATAGCAAAAGTTACGCGTGTACCTCTTGGATTGAGTCCTTTGAAGCTCTCTAGAAGATTAAGCTTTCAAAAATAAAATCTTTCTACAATTATTGTCTCTATTTTTGTATAAATTACATTAAAATTGTTGCACAGGATTTTTTAATAAAGTGTTAAAGCGTCGGTAGATCCGGTCGGTAGATAAATATTGGTAGCAGAGATAATTTTATTTCATACTATCGACCCGTATGCGTCTTCTGGGAGAAGATATATATATATATATATATATATATATATATATATATATATATATATATATATATATATATATATATATATATATATATATATATATATATATATATATATACATAGAAGCGGATATATAACACTGCACTTGAAAATACACAATATTTTACATACATATATACATATCTTAACACTCTATCGGAGCTGTTCCTGCAAAACTCTCTCGCCTCGTCCACTGCCATAAACTCTTCATACATGCTCTCAGGGTTTTACATGACCTACCTCCAGTATCTTCGACCTCTCTATGTTCGAGTGTCAACCGAGGTCTCCCCCTACCTCTATTACCACTCACTTTTTCTTTATCATTTTTCATTTCTTCTTCTTCTGCGTCATATATCATTTTTACCATTCTTTCATCACCCATTCTCTCGACGTGCCACCTGAGGACGGAGCTACAAACAGTTTAATTTTATTTATAAATACCACCTACAGATGTTTTACCTACATATATAATACTACCTATTTTACCTACATATATAATACTATATGTGTGTGCATAGGGTTGTATCGTGGGCTCAGTGGCGATTTCAAGATGTTTCCGCTTGTGGCGACGCCCAAGGATAATATAGATTCATTATTATATTTATACATAAATAAATAATATATATATATATATATATATATATATATATATATATATATATATATATATATATATATATATATATATATATATATATATATATATATATATATATATATATATATATATATATATATATATATATATATATATATATATATATATATATATATATATATATATATTTAACACACCATACTTATAAAGCATTCATCACATAAACCAACTGAACGGGAACTCATTATTTTTTACACCATCTTACCGAAGCACAAAGAGAACGTTTACAAATAAATAGGGGGAAACTTTATGGTACCTTGTTAGGTCTCTTGTTAGCTATGGAACCGGTTTTTATTATAACTGCATGTACGTTATATTGTTATATTATTGAATTCTGAGTTTTCTAGATTATTCTATTGTTATAAAAGAATATGAATCAATTGCCATATCTGGTTATTTATGGTTACTCAGAGATGGACCACGGATGATGCGAGACAGTAAAATCTTTTATATTATCTTCTATCTAGCTTCTACGTGTTGGGAGAAAGGACCGGTAAAGGACCTAGTTTGGTACAAGATCCAGTAGTGGTCCACCTATATAGGAGGCCAGCTATATAGCTGGCATGGGTAGCCAAATTTCGAGTCATTGCGCGTTGAATGACGAAACTCAACGCCGCGCATCGTCTTGCTAAGAGGAGGAATGGGGGGGAGGAGGGAATAAAAATAATTTATTAACCCGAGTTCGAATCAAACACGTAACTGTCACATTTACTTTCAGTAATTAACTGTATGTTATAATAATAATAGAGATCTAGATTGATTTTTTAATATCACTGGTATCTAAAACTTTGTAAACTTCCTCTTCTTTGTCAGCTTCACATATATATCAGGCTGGCAGTGAGAACCAATGTGTTTTAATAACTTCGTTTTACCATAGTGGGCAATTGAAAACAATTTATTCCCCCGAGCGGGAACGAACCCAAAACTATTGCGCTTACAACTAGATGCTTTCCCACTGCGCCACGACGACCCCAGCTTTGTTAACAATTATATATATTCAAATGTAGTTCTGTCTGTGTTTGTCACCGCGATTAGTACCACCCGCATGTCCGCACTGCGTCTGTTTGCCACAAACACACAGTTAGATAGTAAATTGCACATTGTAGATATACAGTTCTTAGTTAATAAAATTTTCTAAGAATTATGTTATTTTTAATTTAATTGGCAAATATTTATATGGTTTTATGGACCCAAATCTAATGATGCGCTTGATATATCTATCAAGCGCATCATTAGATTTGGGTATTTATTATTTATCAATAATAAATATAACTATATATATTTTTTTGTTTGTTTCCCAAATCTACATTTTTTAACAATTAGATATTTCCCGTTTAAAATACATTTTTAAATTATAATAATAGTATATAATTTTCGCCTAAAGTGTGTAAATAATTAAAAAAAACATATAAATCATATTTAATTCTTAAAACCGCTTATTAAGTTTAAATCAACAAAACTTATGTAGGTAGGAATAAAGTGTTTGTAACCAACAACGGTAACAAAATAAGGCCGCATTCACCGTTTAAGTATAAAGTAATTTAACTTCCAACCAAACGTTAGAACAAAGTGTAGCATCGCAATCTGAGTTAGAATCGGAGCTACCTCTGGAGAATCTAGAGATAATCCACTTGGCAACTTCACACAATAGACCGATAGCGTACCTGCTGTTATTTAAGGTTTATCCAAAACAATGTTGTAAAACGAGAAAAGATAATAAAGTATTGTTCTTGTTCTTGATTTTTAGTTATAGAACGTGATTAATAATGAAAAACAGACTATCCGGTAAAAAATGGAGATTTTATAATAAGAACAAAAAACTCTCTTTTGTTTAAATTTTTCTACTTTTGCCACAAAAAGAGGTAAACGTAAAATAACAAAATCTTAGAATTTTGTAGATAGTTAGTTATATGTTTTATGTTAAGCATAAATAAGCACTTATAAAAAAATTGTGGACAATCAAACCATAAAGGAGTAAAATAAAAGCCGTTCCTCGATATATTGTAGATTTTAAAGATAACAGAGCGTCTCTTTAATTTTTTTTTTGTTTTTATGAACTGCTTTTCTCCGGCTGAACCGGAAACTTTTTGCATTTAAAGAAAGGTTTAATTTCAGATATTTAGCCGACTTCATTCTTACTTAAACACCCCCATTAAAGAAACGGTCCTTAACTGCCTTCCTTTGAAGTTTCCCATATCCTCTCTCATCTTCCTGAATAATTTCCTTATTTCCTTGGTCAATTCTGTTTTCTCCTTTATTTCCTCCACAAATTCCTTGTTGAAGCCCCCACTCGATTCTCATTTTAAGTTGGTAGATTCTTGTTCTTTGAAGGAGCCTATCTTCATGTAATTTTAGGATATTCTCGTACATCAATCATTCCAAGACTGTATCGCTTTTTAAAAGGCGTTTAAGTTTCCCGACTGCTTTCCTTTTCAGTATCTTGTTCCACTTGGGTCAGTATACATATATACATATCCGCTCCATTTCTACTAAAGCCTTCGGGAGCGACAATCTCAGCCTTGAGATGATTCTTCCTGTGTTGGAGGACATTGCACCAGTGCTTACCCACATCATAAATTTTTCACTGCCATGTAATGTCTTTCCCACACAGTGGAAGAATGCTTATGTCATTCCATTGCCTAAAACTTCGAATCCCACCAATGTCTACGATTATCGTCCTATATCCATACTTCCTATCCTATCCAAAGTCCTTGAAACTACCGTTTACAATCAACTTTATTCCTTCCTTTCCACTAATAATCTTCTATGCCCTTACCAGTCTGGTTTCCGCCCCTTTCATAGTACAGTTACTGCGCTGCTGAATATTACGGAAGACATTCGTTGCGCTAAGGATAATACCAAGCTCACTGCAATGGTACTACTGGATTTCAGCAGTGCTTTTAACTCAGTAGATTTTGATATACTTCTTGCTTCTCTCCGTGCAGTTAACATTCCTCCTACAGTTATAAACTGGTTTCACTCTTATCTCTTCGGTCGCCAGCAATGCGTGAAAGCCAATGATAATACATCAGCTTGGCAAGATCTCACAGCTGGTGTTCCTCAAGGCGGCGTCCTTTCTCCACTTCTAGTCTCTATTTTTATTAACAATATTTCAAGTCATCTCTTCTCCTTACCATCTGTATGCCGATGATTTACAATTGTATCGACATGGCTACTTTAGTGAATTGCCAGAAACCATCGCGTCATTAAACGAAGATTTAACTGCGATACAAAGCTGGGCTGAATCTTTCGGTCTTTTAGTTAATCCAAAAAAGTCACAAGCAATTATTATCAGCAGTAATAGACTTGAATATAAGATCAATTGGGATTTAGTACCCAAGGTTATGTACTCGGGAACTCATATTCTGTACCATGACAAAGTTAAGAATTTGGGACTAATTATCGATAGCAACTTAACATGGAGATCTCATTTTAACGAACTTAGTAAACGCATACATTTTTCATTTCATTCTCTCAAGCGTCTCCAATATTTTCTTCCTCATAGGATCAAAATTATGCTTGCGCAATGTCTGCTTTTACCAATTCTTGATTACGCCGACGTCTGCTACTTGGATGTAAATGAGGAGCTACTAAGCAAATTAGAGCGCCTTCAAAATCTCGTGATACGTTTCATCTATGGTCTACGGAAGTATGACCATGTCTCTCAGTTTCGCGCACAGCTTAATTGGCTCCCAATCCGTTTTCGCCGTGATATGCATATCCTTTCCCTCCTTTTTAAAATACTTAATTACCAAAATTTTTGACCTACCTACGTTCCCGTTTCAACATCCTGCCTACTCCCACCCGCTCAAGAAGGTCTTATGTAAAACCAATTCTTGACATCCCAAAAAGTAACACAAAATTCCTACAAAAGTCCTTCTCCGTATATGCCGCATCGATTTGGAACAAACTTCCCAAGCCAATACAAGAGAGCCAGTCATTAACATCGTTTAAATCTAAATTAAAACAACATCTTATTTAACTTTCAGGCAGCACTTAAAAAGTAAAATATTGTATAACGATGTATGTGTATGTGTATATGTGTATGTATGTATATATATATATATATATATATATATATATATATATATATATATATATATATATATATATATATATATATATATATATATATATATATATATATATGTATATATATATATGTATTTGTGTGTATATATGTGTATATGTATGTATGTATGTATGTATTTATGTATGTTTATTTGTATATGGGTATATGTATGTATGTATGTATTTATAAATTAAATTTAAATGTACATTTCTTTTGCACATTTTTGTCGCCCCGCTATATTTATCCTTCACCCACTTGCACAGGTTGGCTGGAAGAAATCTCTGTTAGAGATAAGTCCACCTTTGCACACTTTTTACTTTGTACTATCTGCTTATTATTTTTTTGTGCTATATATATATATATATATATATATATATATATATATATATATATATATATATATATATATATATATATATATATATATATATATATATATATATATATATATATATATAATTTATAATGTTTTATATATAGATCAACTATATACGTATATCAAATTTGAAGTCTTATAAGATATTTGAAAAAATACGAATTTTATCTTTATTTATTTTTGCTTCAATTAAAAACAAATATTATAAAAAATTACTCATTTAAAAATCGTAATCCACGTGAGTAATCCGCGAGCGGAAAGCCAGCGTATCAATTATTGTATGTAACGCCTACTTACTTTATCATAGCAAAATCTACTAAGCTAATATTGCTTCCAAATATTAAAAAGAGGCCGACCTTTTCCACCAATACAGGCCATATCAGAATATTGCATTTTTAAGCAAATACCAATACACATTCTTTAATAATGGTAAAAAATATGACATGAATTTTATGATTACGTCCTTAACAAAAGTGTTTTTTTTAAATAAGAATTTGATTATAGTTTTATTATAAAGAAATATTATAATTTTGAGAGTGGAAATATTTTTAGAATACACGATTGAATATAAATAAAAGCGCATTTTATTTATATTCAATCGTGTATTCTAAAAATATTGTTATTGTAATATTAATATTGCGCTGATTCGTAAAAAAAAGGAATAATTAATTAGTACTTTTAAATTACTACTAATTTATTATTTTACCAAAACAAAGAAATAACAAATTTTGGGGCTTACCCATAGTTACGACTGACACTCAAAAATGTTTATGGACAGATTTATTTTTTCTATGGACAGGTCTTCAAAAATGATATTGTAGTTTCTCATATTATTTATTTCCAAACTGAATAGTTTGCGTGAGATACACTTCCGAAGTGGTCAAATATGAGTGTATGTTAATCTAATAATATAGTGAATATTGATAATAATATATTAAAATAATATAAACTAATTGAATCCCGCAAAATGGTTTTCGTGGACTATAAAAAGTAATTCAGTTGTATCCCTTACCGTAGGAATTTCCAAAAAATTTTTCTTATTGCTCTTTTACATTCTCTAAGAAATCTGTATGGAAAATTTCATCTTTCCACGCTGTATAGTTTGGTTCTATACTTTTTCTGTCAGTCAGTATTGGAAAAGTTTTATATATACAGATTTATATTATATTTACATACACAATAATAACTGACTAATAAATAATGAGCAATGTACAAACGGAAAATGCTGTTGGAATTTGCTATTAATTAAACGTTTAAGTATGATCTTGTTAAATTGGAAGATTACGTTAACCGCTTACTTAATCTACGTACGTAAATGCACCGCACTCTGGAGCTAAATACTTTTTGCGTCACCTTGACTTTGTCGTATGAATATTTATGTAGTTGTGGTATTTATATAATATTATTGTTGTTATATAATTATTCTAATAGTTCTAACAGTTCTAGAGATTACTCAATTTTGCTAAACAAACTCTTTTTAATATTAACAAAGATTAAAAAAAATACACATACACTTTTAATAATAAAACTTAATCGTCGTGAATATGTTAGATTGCAGTAGTTTCTCTCACAATTATTAAGGTCATATTAGAAACGATGTATGATTTAGTCGTCTACAACATATACGAGTATATGTATGCAATGCATATGCATTCAACACGCATGTCTCGAAATTTTGGTTAATATTTTTTTTTTATTTAAAAGTATATAACATTAACTTATGTACTGTACTGAATGTACATAATTACATATACGTTGGCCGTAACTGACCTAAAGGTCGCAAGTTCAATTCCCTCGTTATACTAAGATATTTGAGATATACAAACAATTAGCCCGGGCTTTTATAGGAGCATGATCAAAATTAAAGTCATAAATAATATGATTATAGTAAAAATTACTATTTTCCAGGTCTATAATTATAAAAACTGGTTGCCTCAAATGTTAAATTAAGGTATAAAAGGAGGTAAATCGCTTAATTCATTAAATTTGATTTAGAAATTTATGTAAACACGTTCGTTAATTACATTTATTATTAAATATAGATTATAAAGTAAGCTATGAAAAAGCGGAGAATCGACTAATTTTGGACCATAAAATGAAATAGTTAATTAAAATAATAAAATAACTAAATAACTATACATTTTTTCCCACATATAGCCTAAGACACTCGATTTCTAGAGCGCGGAAGTTAAATAATTTATTCCCCAGAGGAGGAATAGAACTCACTATCGTCGCATTTACCCATTTGTGATTTTTATCTCTTTACGTGCATTCGTGGCCACAAACATACCGTCCTTGGCTTTGTAATAAAACACGTTCTTAATGAAATAATACCGCATATATGACGGGTTGTTTACTTTTATAAAGTGGATTAGAATTCTGAATGGCAATAATCTTGAATTTAACTTTATCAAGGTGATTCGCTATTTTAGAATAGAACGATCCAATCTATTACTACAATTTCTTTAGTTACGTACAAGATTTTTTAGTTATATATAGAATTTTTTCTTTTATTTCGTATTCATTCGTATATATTAGTAGATATTAGTATATATTAGTATTCTACAAATAAATATGGTTTTATTATTTTTATAGTCTGGAAAAAAAAAATTTTTAGGCAGTGTTAAAAATATTATCAACACTAACACCTGTGATAAATTTGGACTTGATTCTCAGTAATTTCTTTCTCCTCTGTAATTTTTTTCTATATCTTATATATATTTCTTTATTTTAATTTCTCGAGATTTTTTATTCTGTCTAATCTACGCAAATTAATATAAAAATAAGAATTGCATTTGAATATAAAAAAATTCAAATTATAATAGAGTCATACATATAACCAGCATTATAAAAATGATAAGTAATATCAGTATCCCTTATTAATAATCAGTACAACAATAGCTCATAAAATATCATCTATCCTGTTCACACGTACCGCCAGAAGCAATATAAATACAATCTATCTCCCTCTAAAAATTTTAGCGGGACTTTGTGTCTATATTTGTAATGCCATCGCAACCGCATACGTGTTTGGACTTCGTCTAAGAGTACATCTATCGAAAAAAAACAATTATATTTCACTTAAATATCGCGTGAAAACGTGAAAAAAAGTGTATAACAGAGCGCATGCGCTAAACACGTCATTCTGGAACACGTCAGGGTTACACGTGCGTTTTTTGGTTGTTAAAAATGTTGTTTTAATGTTTATTGTGTACTTTAAAAAGTGATAATGGGACAGGATATTGGTCTGGACGCCATTTTGGCACAATTAGGCCCTTTTGGAAAATATAATATTGTGAATTATGCATTTCTCCTTTTCCCTATATATTTGGCGGGAATGTATGGTTCAGTTTATGTGTTTGAAGCGTCCGATATAAATTACAGGTAAGATTATTCATAATATTAAAGTAAATTAATATATTATATATAAAATACATTCATAAAACAAAGAAGTCTAAATTTTTTATAAAATCTTATATAACTTTTACAAATCACATTTAATAAAGCAAAATAGTTATTTAATATGAGCATTATTTATGTAATGTATATTTTGAGATAAAAATAAACAAATATTGTATTTTTAAGGTTATAATCGTTCTTATGTAGTAGAGTTGTAATACGCATGCGCGAATATTTGTTTACGAGAGCTTTCTCGAGAACTTGAAAGTTTAAAGCATATTTGCATGGATACAAATTAAAAGCAAGTGGATAAGAAATAATAAAATGTAAAAAAGATATTGCACTAGCATATTAATTAAATCTTAAAGTAATTACCATATTATTTATTTAAGATCGCAATTAGGAAATAAGTTTCATCGTTAAATAATTATAATAATTAAGTACTACACATATAAGTCAAATATTACTTACATAACTAGTTTTTTTTTTCTGTTCGTATGTTTTTATTTTTATTTATAAATTATTAATAAAAAAATATTATATAATTTATAATTCTGTATATACTGTATCACTGTGACAAATGTCGCTCTACTCGCCATTTAGCTAAAAGTGAGACTCGATTTTTGCTTCGATAATGTGGAGTTAATATTTGTTTAAATTACTTACTTAATCATTTACTGAACATAAACGTACATTACCGTTTAATGCTATATGCAAAATATGCAATAGAAAAACATATACATAATTGTTAAACAAGTTTAAAATAATCATACATCCAATATGGTGTAATAAATATTTTTTTTATTTATATTTATTTAGCTTCACGCTGTATCCTGCACATAGCAGGGTAGGCAGAGGGAACCGTAGATTGAAGCAATCTAGTGTTAAGACACTCCGTTCCCCACTTTTCAACGTTCGAGGCATTGTGTTGCCTTGTTGCCAGAGCGAAGAAAATGGAAATAATTCATTCTCCCCGAGTGGGAATCTAACCCAAAAGCCGTCGCGTTTATAGGTAGATACAGTCTACAAAAAATGTCTTTTATCATAAAGAAATTTGAATCTATTACGATCTCATATCCAAATATTTGCTTCTAACCGCGCGCAGATCGAAAGTGTGTATAAAAGTAGCTTGTGTCTTGTTACCGGAAGTTTGTAAGCAGTAAATGTAAATCAATAAATGCTTATTAAGATATGCTACCATGTAAGTATAGTGTTAATGTGTCTTTAAATAGATGATTTAAGATAGCTACGCCATGGCATTCAAAAAATAAATAATCCATTTATATCTGAGTCTGAGTATACCTGTCTATAATAAAAGTTCGCAATTTATTCCTACTTTGAAACTATATCAATTAAAAGCTTAAAAAATTAAAAACAATACATTTAAGGTAAATTGTAATAGGTTTTACTGCTAGAATGTTTAAATGATAAAAATGTTTGGAATTAATTATTTTAATATTTCCCCGTTTTGGTAGTACAAAGTGCGGCGTTTACTTCCGCCATTCAACACGCAGTCTTGTAGGCAGAAATGCCATACAGAGAGTACTAGGCTTTCTCTACTTGTTAAGTTAGAATAAAGAGAAAAGAATCACATCACTCTGGGCACGTAACTTGTTACGTTAATTTTCTTTTTGCATAATTACCTCATCATGTTATTTTTGTAACTCGAACTAGGCTTGGAACTGAAATCCAAAAAAACATTAATTTTCCTTTTTTATTTAAGTAAATTATTAATTATCGTATGTTTTAACCCTACTGTCTCTTCCTAGCAGGCTATATACTATGTATATACTATGTATATTACATATATCGATAGACAAAACGTTAAACGTTTTTTTTAAATATATATAGTTAAATAAAATCTATACAAACACAATAGAAGAATTTAACTAACACAGCGCGACTCAATTAAATCCAAGGACGACGACTCTAACACATATATTATATACATATAATTATAATAGTGTGATGTCCTAATGAATATTTAACGCTCCTAAACTTTTAAAAGGCCAAACGAATATTGTGTAATCAATGTTTATGTAGGTTAATTTAATGTACATCATTTTGTGTACGTGTTATTTTTAATGATACATATTTTCTTTTGTTTATTAATAATGATATGTAGGTAACCAAATTGTTCTTAATTATTCTAAACTCTGCCTTATTTTCGAGACATTGCGTGTTAAGTGGTTGAAGTCAACGTCGCGCTTTGTCGTCTAGTTAGCCAGGAGCTGAACAAATTCATTCACCAGAATGAGAATCTATCTAATAATATTTATTTGTACTTAAACGAAACCAACTATAATATGTTAGTAATGATTTCATCATCATATATATATATATATATATATATATATATATATATATATATATATATATATATATATATATATATATATATATATATATATATAGTTAGGAATCTCCACCTACCCTCCACTGACGTGAGTGACAACATTATAAGAACAGGCAGCTTAGTAGCGGACTGCTCATTATTCTGTTAGATTTCGAACAGTACGGCCGGGGTTTGTTGTGATTTGTATTATTTAAATAATTGTGATAATTGCTGGATGAATGATATGAATGATTTCATGTTAATACGTTTTTGAGTTATATAGGTGATTCCTTTCGGTTAGTACTAATTTATGTAAAAGTTTGATTACATAAATGTAAATAGTTGCTGGATTGTTATTCTTTTTAACAAACCTGCATCTGAATCCTAAATTCAGAAGTGTGATAAAGAACGCCCTTTTCGCTCTCAGTTGTTTACGAATTCGATTTGAGTTTAAACGATTATGTTTTAAATATGTATTAGAAAATTTTAACGACTACCCGAAAAAGATCACCAATCGTACATACTTACTTTTGTTTTTATATTTCTATATTTGATGTTTGATACATTGTGTTTAACATGTCTGAACCGAGACATGATTCCCGTAACAAATCACAACGGCCAGTTCGTGGGTCTCGGGACCGTGATAGGTCTCGTAGTGGCAATAGTGTAGTGTAGTCTCGTAGTGGTTCTGCCCCATATCGACAGCAACATCGTGAACTAAGCTTCAGATAACAGGAGTTGTTGCACCCGTCCCCACCAACAACTGCAGACATTCTCGTAGTTATCTGCCTAGTGATATAGAGCACAATTTGTATCCTCCACAGTTGCTCAGACCAATCAGCTTTTCTCTGATTAACTTCAATTCTTACCTTTTAAAATTACATTTGTACAGCTTTGTCCTCCTATAAGTATTATAGTTCATTGGAGGCTCTCATGTGATAAATGGTTACTATGGTTGGGAAGTATTTAGTGACCGGTATTTAATGTATGAGTCATTCATTTTATCTGAGAGCTCTATTTGTAATGTGTTTACCGGATATGCCTACTGTTTGACGCCTCTATCCGAAGACAGGGTTTACCGGATATGCCTACTGTTTGACGCCTCTATCCGAAGACAGAATTTACCGGATATGCCTACTGTTGGACGCCTCTATCCGAAGACAGGGTATACCGGATATGCCTACTATTTGACGCCTCTATCCGAAGATAGATTTAAGGGACGCCTTCATCTATTTATGTTGACATTTTGCCGGTCATTTTGCCAGCGTGAAATCTGCAAGTGAACCTTAAAGACAACAAAGTCAATCTGAGAAAAACAAAATGAGGTGCTGTATTATAAGGTGTGGATAACGTATTGGGGTTTTAAAATGAGAGCTCTCGTAAATTGTTTCAGTTTAAGACTTGCTTACTAATTAACAAACGTACTAACAATGAACAAGTACATAGAGTGAGTATGTGACTGTGGATTTGTAAAACTTGGTTTGAACTTTTAGATTTAGAACTTGAATCTGGTTCGTCGTTACCTGCTGAATTTGAGGGTTCTGTAGAATTAGAATAGCAGCGGGTACACGCGACGTGGTTCCGGAAGAAAAAGGTCTGTCGGGGACGCCGGAGAGTCAGGAACGGCCGAGTTAGGAATCCCCACCTACCCTCCACTGACGTGAATGACAACATTATAAAACCAGGCAGCTTAGTAGCGGACTGCTCATTATTCTGTTAGATTTCGAACAGTACGGTCGTGGTCGTTGTGATTTGTATTATTTAAATAATTGTGATAATTGCTGGATAATCATTCATGTAAGTACGTTTTGGAGTTATATAGGTGATTCCTTTCGGTTAGTACTAATTTATGTAAAAGTTTGATTACATAAATGTAAATAGTTCATGGATTGTTAAATAACAAACCTGCATCTGAATCCTAAATAAATATATTATTCTTTCATATATATATATATATATATATATATATATATATATATATATATATATATATATATATATATATATATATATATATATATATATATGAAAGAATAATTAAGTATGTTCTTTTTAACTTAACACCTTACATTTTATATCAATAATTATACTCTCATAGCAGATACAAACTAATATAAAACGTAAACAACACGGGTTTTATGTAAATGCTTATTAAGCACAAAATTATTCCATAAAAAAACATAGTAATAATGGTAAACTTTTATAATTTAATATATTTTAAGAATGAATATGTTTATTTTAAATAGAAAGAAAAAATATAATTTGCGTTCTCGTTACATAAATGCCCATTTTAGGATTGACCAACAAATCGTCACGTCTGTACTCTGTTATATATATGTTTGTATATGTTAAATGAAGAAGCAGAGATAGGAGTGATGAATATTGTGAGAGAATAAAGTGATCTTATTTACGGCTTGTCCAGGACAGGACAGTTTATATAGCAGGGCAAAATATATTTCAATGCTGCGGCTTCTCTTACTAACGGGGAAAAGTTATTAGAATACGTATATCTTCTTCTTGGCATTAGTCCCTGCTTTTGCCAGGGTCTGCCTTCCGACTGCGCCCTACTCCACTTTGCACGGTCTTTAACATCCTCAGTGGACAACTTATTATTAGAATACGTATATGTCAGCATATATTTATCTTTGTTATTTATTTTTAAACTTATGCAGTGTTATTTTTTTCGTAGTAAAATATAATTTTTAAGTTTTTCCCTAAATAACATTTTTGTTCGTTATCCCTCACTTTTTGTTCTCTGCACTCATTCTCTTTCTTCTGCTCCTATCCTCCACAGTATCACTCCTGTTATCTATTTTGCTTTGTTCTATAACTTCAACAACAACAAGCTCGTATCTCAATCGAGTTTTTAGCAGCTAATGGAGCTCTGGATATCGGGACCGAAACTTTTCGGCTAGAGGGAAACATTTCGAATGGCTTTAACATTAACGGCGTTAAATTTTAAAAATAGCGTTAAACGTATTTTCTCTATGCGATTGGATATTAAGCCCACTTGCAGTTGCTTCGGTTATATACCTCTCTACAACTGTGCTGTCTTAAGCTCAGCATACTCTTAAAGGTCCGATCTGGGCAAATCATTCTTGTGTAGTAAGAAAAGTGTTACAGACAGCACTGGGACTTCGAGAACATTAGTATCTATTATATAAGATGAGCAACCAGTACGAGCGACGACCAGGACCAGGAGTCAGCTTACCAACAAGTTAACCATGCCAAGCCCTGTCAAAAATCTTTGAGATGTTCTAGGGAAAACAGCGATTCCCTCGCCATGCCTCTCAATGGATTTGCTCCAGATATGTGTAACGTACACGAGAAGATCCCCATTAGACCGGTTACGCCATTACCCGTGTTGATGATCACTAAGGAGGTCATTCGTTTCTAGGCATGTCAAGAGTTTGTTGTTCTGAACAGGTTCCATAACCTTCAAGGTGCCACTACTAGAAATAGTATAAAGTAAGCTCTCAGTTTGTTTACATAACAATTTTCAATAGAAAATAACTACAAAATCATTATAGAAAATAAAATTATTATTATATTATTTATAAGTAAATATGGATTGCATTTCAAGATGCACACACGTGCCGCAGCTCCTAAGCCTGATCCATTATGCATATACCCAGAATTATATGACAGTGTAACGGCGGATGACAACTGACGCTCAGTTTGATGCAAATGTATGTAAATAACTGCATCGAGAGACACAAATGTGCCGCGTGTTTGATATTACTAGACATAGAATTGTTCTTGACACTGGTGGTACGTTTGCTATTATCTATTCAAGTGATGGTTGCCGCTTCAAATTCAAGTTATGTTAGTACAATTAAACTATTTACGTTTTATTACAGGTGTTTATTTACCTGTAGGTATTTTGATTGAACACTAGGTAAAAATAAAGTTACTAATGGACACTAGATAAAAGCTCGTCTTTCTCTATTACCAACACGCAAAACTATATGAAATTTAAAATAAAATATATTTAGTACAAATAAAATATTGTTTCACAACGTCAATGTTAAACGCCAAAATTTTATTAAAAATTCAGATTAGCAAGAATTATTAAGATATATACTTTTGGCTCGACTTGGAGATTGTATTTGTTGAACAGTGGACTCAACGCTACACTTCGCCTTGTAAAAGTGTCCCTCGAGTGGGTATCGAACCGATACCATCGCGTTTACAGCGACACACGGACCCGCAGTCGATGGACCCGCGGTTAATAAATACAAACATACAAAGCTTTAAGGTGTAACTATAGAAATCTCACTACAGTGTATTTAAGATATAAACTTTAGATAATTTAAAATAAATGTTCAATATGTAATTTCTGTGTAATTGTTAATAATTCAATAACATTCTGGTGAGTAGTTGCACAAATTACTCTAGCATGTAACAGATGTATTCGGCATATATAAAAATATTTCGACGATCAAATTATAAGCTAGTCCAAAGAAAAAAAATAAAGGTCCAAAGAAAATACCAAAAATCATGACATAAAAATATAGCTATTTTATAACTTTTATTATAAAGCAAAAGGTACCGTACCATCAAGCTTTAATCCTATAATAATAATATTCAAAGTAAGTTTTCAGTTATTATTGTTTTATATGTGCCGTGATAAAGTACGTGTATAAGATCGTCTTGGCTTGTTTCTGAGATTCCACATAATGTTACAAAGGAGGTTGATTGTTACAACGACTATACGACCATAGGTAGTCTACATAACTATAAATAAATATAGATATTTTACATAGTACATCACTAAATAAAAAAACACACTACTCAAATATTTTATTATTTTCTTTTGCATATATTAGCTATAATTAAATAAAATTATACCTTACAAATTTTATTTTCTGATTAAAATTTTATTCACAACGCAGTAGGACTTAACGGATGACTGTCTTAAACCCGAATGCGTTATCACCATTCGGTCGAATGGACTTTTTTCATTTCCTCGCTTTTGCGAGACAAAATGCGGCAAGTCTTAATTTAAAAAAAAAAAAATTCTCTCTCTATCTGCCTTTATTTATAGCTAAATCTTATATGATTTATATTTTCATATATGATACAATAATTCATATATAAATAACAAACATCATACATATCTTACTATATATTTGCACTGAATAAATATATCTTACATTGTGTTTTATGTATCTAACAACAGTTTTTGTTTACGATCATATCATTGCGGAACTATAGACTTCAACTTTTTCTTTTCAAATCACCTGTTAACTAAAACTTGATCGTAGTCAAAACTTTTTAAGCTTATTTATTTTCAAGCAACATATACTCGTATGTGTTATATTTTGCTATAACAAAGCTTAATTTCCCAAGAACGCTCCACATACAACAAGCTCTTGCACATATTTGTACGAGTCCTTTGAACATAGTGACTGGATCATTTGCTAGCAAAATTACTACAAACTCAACACAACTCTCCAAGAGTTACAGAAATGTTATAAGCAATGAAAGTGTCGTGTTGTGAATCAAAATTATATGATTATAAATAGAATATATTTATAACCAACACTATTTTATAGACAAAAATGTTGTCTTATCGACAAAAATGTTGTTTTTTTTTACTATTTTGTTCTAGAAAAAACAAATTGTATCTCTTACCAAAAATACAATTAATGAATTTAGTTTTCTTGTATGGTCATATATATTCTTCATTATATTTGCATCATTTAAAAGTATTAGAACGTATACTATTTCTAGCAATAAAACGTATTATACGGATCAACGCCTGTTCTGAAATCCTCATTGTTCTTAGCCCGAGCGTTATCGTTTGCAAACACTTAAGACACGTTGAGGTACTCTGTATAAACATTCAGGGGGGAAACGGAGACTTTATAAGTGAGCTATTACTATACACAGTATGTATGTATGTATGTGTACTGTGTATAGGTATAGGTAAATTGACACATTTACCATTATAATAAAATAACAAAAGAATATTTTGCTACAATAAAAAAATATGTAGATATTTATGTTTAATGTAGTAGGATTTTGTGTCTTTTTTATTTTAAAATATACCTTTTAATATATATATTATATTATTAGCTTCACGCTGTATCACGCACATATAAGGGTAGGCAGAGGGAAGGAAGGACACTAGGCATTGCGTGTTGAGTGGCGGAACTCAACGCCGCGCTATGCCTTGTTGCTAGAAAATTTAAAATATTGTAACATTTTAAATAAAAAATCTTCTTGGATGGTAAGTCTTAGCTGTATTTAATTTGCTTAACAGTTTTAAATAGAAAATATTTAGGAATTGCAATTCAATTTGTTTGTCTAAACCTAGCTGCCACTAGCGTGGGCTCAGTGAGGAATCCTACTGAGAAGAGCTGGCAAAAAACTGAAAAGTATAAAATAACATTATTCTACAATGGCTTTTAATGCTACGCCTGCATAAAATTCAAATAAAAAGTATGTAGTTTATATACATTTATATATTTTAGGCATATTCGAATAGAGTATCTTTAAATTATGAAAGTAGCGAATTTGAAATACATTACAGAATTTTATTATTGACAGAGACACAAGTATTCATACTTGTAAAGGACTTACTTAGTTTTTCTAGCAATAACTTACGGTTACAAGTTTATCATATCTTATTTTTTACTTTATTATCGTATGATTACCTATATCTAATTTTAGAATAATACTGTATATATTGTCGAGTAAGAAAAAAATCTGAAATATTTACATATATTTTGAATGCAAAGTCACATCTTGATTTAGTATTACTGCATTCAATTATACTTTATCATCTTATAAATTTCATAGCACCCAAGTGTTCACAAAGCCGGGGTGAGCTTGAACTTGTCTACATGTCTAATAGGCGGCTCACTGTAACTGTAATCCGCGCTCTAATGATCCACCTTCGTCAATTTGATAAATTGCTTCAAGAAACGGGTTGTCTTCGAACACGTAAAGTTTTCAGATATTACTTACTTACTTATTTGTATTTCAGTTGGCCTCTATATAGTTTTCTTATCGTGTGTGATGCAATTGGCTCGTTTAATAATGAAAATATAAAAAAAATAATAAGGATATTAGAATAGCTCGTCTTGGCATGTTCGGTTTTATGACAAATTTGATATTTATCATATATAAAAAATAATATTAAAAAAAAAAACAAAATACAACGTTAATTAAGACCACAAAGCGCATGGTTTTTAAATTAATAATGTCAGTTTTGGAAAGTACGTGTACTCACTTTTAAATTATCCAACGGATTTTAATGGTGCTCTCATTGATAGACCGAGTTATTCGAAAGGAATGTTTATGTATGTATAATACAAAAGTTATAGCTTATTATTTAAAAATATAGCTTAACTTTATATATGTATTGAACATTTTCGTCACCCACTTCCGCAGGTTGGCTGTAAGAAATCTCTGTTAGAGATAAGTACACCTTTGCAAACTATATTACTGCATTTGTGCAATTACCTGCTATGCTATGTTTTTGTACAAAAAGATATACATATATATATTATATTACGTCTTCATTATGTGGTAAGTTCGATTATAATCACCTACTAAATTATGACAAATTTAACTTAAAACAAAAGTCATAATGCTTCGTTAAAGTACATCTAAGTGCTATATTTTATACATTTTTGTTTTAAACTCCAGAAACGTCTATATTTTACTTATAAATATAACTAAATATTATCTTTTTTCACACTCCTACTTAATGGTTGTATTGATTTGGAAAAAATGTTGTGACTAGAAAAAACTATTAAGCACAGTAGGTGGCGCTGCGACTGATGACTGTAATAGTGATATGGTAAAAAGTAGCGTTTTCTATTTAATAAATAAATGCAAATCTTGACCTGACTAGGAATTGAGTCTAACGCGGCTTTACAAAAAAGATCTTACGTTTTCTTATAAATATTTAAGATTTCGAACATAACAAACAAAATTACCATGTTCCCTTAAATTTTTATTTATGGAACTAAGTTTAAAATCACGAGTGTTTCTATATAATATATGTACTATTGTTGTACTCATAAATGGTCTGATGACGTATTTACGTTATTGACTCAAAAATAATAAAAAAATTGATATTCAATTTCGAAACACTATAAACAATAACCTATGCAAAAGAGAGTTTTGCTTAGTAAAATTTATATATATATATATATATATATATATATATATATATATATATATATATATATATATATATATATATATATATATATATATATATATATATATATATATATATATATATATATATATATATATATATATATATATATATATATATATATATATATATATATATATATATATATATATATATTTATAAGATCATATTAGTCTTGTTTTATTTTTTTCAGCTTCACTACTTTATATTCACTATTTTCACGTTTATACCATTCATGCCCGCATATGGAAAAGCCACTCCAACCTGCTCTTAAGGCATTCTATCTTTCGTTTTTCGCCTGAATTTGAGAAATTCCGTGTTAAGCGGCTGACTTTAACGCCACACCTTGTCTTGCTAGAGCACCACGCACAACCGGTGTGTTTTCAGTCTATTTATATATTTGTATATGTAGCAACAAGTCTATTTTTAAGAGGTCCAAGATTCCTATTTAAGGCACCTTGAAAAATAACCTTCACCATTATTTTACTAATGAAATATGCATAGACACAGTCCAATTCCGTTAATTATTATAATTTAAACCAAGTCACGATTTCGTTAAAAAAATGAAATGTATTGGCGACGTGATTTGTGTTGCAATGTGAATGAAATTTTATATAACAGAACGTTGTTATCTATATTGTATATGAAGCGATATGTAAGTTAGAACGCGATACCGATTTTTAATATTGCTTTCGCTTGTATACATTTTTAAATGAAACCTTGCCTTGTCTAGAATGTATAAATACCAAAATAATTAATTGTATAAAATTAAAAAAAAATAATTAAATTAGCTTCACGCTGTATCCCGCACATAGCACCCAGGCAGAGGGGACCGTAGGGAAAATGACGCTTATAAATATATTTGCAACATCTTATCTTGGACAAGATAATTATAGCTATAATATAATTTGATTTGAACCTCAACTACCTCAACCATCTTTCTAACACATCTCCACTACACCACAATGGCAACGAATAATTTAATTAACAATTTTAATTGTTAAATGAATTTATCATCCATTGAAGTTAAAACAATAACTCGAGTAACCGCGGTTACGTAGAACAGATTACGCCATCACTTACAACTGCTTTAATGTCTACTATCAATCATGTGGGCTGTTATTAATTGTATACCTATATATACCAACTTCATGAAACAGTAAGAAAAGATGATTGTATATTTATATTATATATCACTTATAATATATATTTGATTGATATCATTGTTTCCAGTAAGTATAACATGCCTAGTCTAGATTTATCTAGAAACTTCTATATTTTAAATTGTAACGTAGTGGGAATCGAAGCCGCACATCTTATAAATGGTTCAAGGGCTTAAGCCATTTAATGTAATTGAACAAGTTCGACCATTTTAAGCACTGTATTAAAACAAAATCTCTTTAGTTTTAGTTTTAGGCGCCTAGCCTCCAGTGTTATAAATTAATCAATAAGAATATGGAGTAAAATTTAAATATTATATACATACAGTTGTGTGTTTATGAAATTTGTAATGAATTTCTTTTTCAAAAATAAAACCTGATAAATAAATACACTATTATAAAATATTTTCAAAATAACTATATGTATAATTAAATAATCGTATTTAAGTATGTATTCTATAGAATAGATTTGCATTTTAAAGTGAAAATACAAACAAAACCACAAACAACTTGCTTGTTTTTTTAATTCAAAATCAAAGGTGAAAGCTCATAAGCTCAATTAAAATACATGATTTTTATAACGAGCAATGTCAATTGAAATAGCTTACGGTACAAAGAATTTAAATTCGCTGATATTCCATTACAGCGAAGCTTAAAAAGGAAGATCCTTAATCACTAGCACTGGACGGTGCAATTAGTCTGAATCCTTTGTTCACTATAATTGCTACTCTCATCTGACCGATCCGGAACTTCCAACGCTTTACTTGGAGCACACCTGAAAATTAATTTGTGATACCAACATTGATTATAACTCAAAATACTTACTAATATTATTTTAATTGATATAATATATTCTATTACAATCATATTTTGACACTTTTTAACATAAAGCAAAAAGGATTTTGTAAAAGAACATCCGGTTATCCTAGCCGAAACTTGTCCATCTGTCGAATTACGATCGGTCCTGCGATAGGTGACGATCAATTTGCACGCCTGTACCAGTCGTACAGGACCTGGATTTATGTTATAGGCGATACTGTACTGCACTATTCGGCAAACTAAAATTTAAATTTTACGGTTAAAAACTAAATTTTATTGAAATGTTTACGTTTTATGGAAATTTGGTAACTTTATGCGCGTCAGGTATGCAATTGAATTGATATTGTTATTATATATTTGAACCACGACAGATATTTTTATATGCTGCATTTTTATGCACTAGGTATAATAAAATATAAATTATTACTTTTTAGTAATAATTTTTATTCTAACATAATTTACATGTATATATTGAGTTTTATTTTATGTTAGCACAAACCAGTAATAATTTCCTATATTCAAATAAATTTGAAAAAAAAAAATGTTATTCTTTTATATCGCGTGATTCTATTTTTTATAAAGTATCGTCAATTAAATTTAATATTTTATTTTGTTTACAGATGTAAAGTTTCACAATGTGAGAACCTCAATCATTCATCATGGTTAGAGCATGCAATACCTAAAGAGAAGGATAGTCTGTCGAGATGTGAAATGTATGAAATGAGAGCAAATAGCAGCGACATATGCAGTATTAACGATTTCGATATCAATGTGGTGACAAAATGTACTAAATATGTGTATAGTGAAGAGGATTCGGCCGTGAAAGATGTAAGTAAAAGAAAAATGCAGTTTTACTTTTTTCCTGTATGGCAGCGGAGGCAGAGGGAACCTAATGTTAGGAGAATGTGATTGAATTGGCTGAATTTCAAATAGCATAATAGGTGGTGGAACTCAAGCCCACCTTTTGTCTCGGTAGGGAGAAATAAATATATTTTATTACCCCAAGTGAGTATATAATCCACAACTAGCGCGCTTACAATTACACCCTGCCACTGCTCCACAATGGCCTCAACACTTTTCGTCTTTTACGATAGCCTTTGTATACAGATACTTGTAAATCATCAGGTCACAAATTTGATTCTCATCCTGGAATATATTTTCAGTTCTAACATTATTAATTTATTCATTAGTTATCAATTTTCAATTATGACACTAATTTATATCCAAAGATAACATATAAAGATACAGATTACTTTAAAATTATATTTATAAACATTTTTTGAACAAAGTAATCTGTAAATAGCATCGTGTGATACATCATGCGTCTAGTGGCTGGTGTCGGCGAGACGCGTGTCGGGGGCGTGGTGATAACGTATCGGCTTATCTAAAAATAAAAATTAACCCAATTTTACAAGACACTAGCAAAACTCGTGAGATGTATCGCGCGATGTTTGTTTATCTTAGAAATGTTGCTCATGGTAGTTACTCAATAGTATTTTACTTAATGTTTTTATGGTTTCACGTAATACGATGATGGGTTTCGCCACCCAATAAATAATAATTAATATCTTAAACTCATGGCATGAATGACGTACGAATTACAAAAATAATCTCTCATTCATTTAAATAAATATTTTAAAAAAAATAGTAAACAAGTAATTTGTTTCAGTTTGATCTTGGATGTCGAAATTGGAAAAGGACGCTCATAGGGTCAATTCACAATGCTGGTCTATTTGTATCACTACCCCTTACAGGATTTATATCTGACAAATATGGCAGGAAACTTGCCTTGTCCATAGCTTCTTTAATGAATGGTATATTTGGTTTCCTAAGGTCCTTCTCAGTGAATTACCCAATGATGCTGGTTTTTGAATTTTTAGAAGCAGCTTTAGGTGCCGGTGCATATAGTACCGCCTTTGTTATTGGTGAGTTAGTCATTGTTTGAAAAAATCCCCTTCTATTCCCCGCCGATATTTATTGAATTTATTGAATAAAATTACGTAATTTATTTACCCATTATTTTTGTATTCATGTGTAAGTAATCTTATATTCAGTTATATGATATATCTATCAAAGATATCATATTATAACTGGTCTGTTTGTCACACGTGATGAGAATAATTTCAATTCACTGAGCTTCAAAAGTAATATAAATATAATATTTTTTATTTTACAATGATATAAACATGTACTATTTAACTTTTCAATTAATTCGACATATTGTTTAGAAATACTGTTAAATAAGTTTAACAGTATTTTAAACAATATAAATTCAAAATCAATTATTTTTCAGCAATGGAACTTGTAGGCCCAAAAGGCAGAGTCTTCGGAAACACTCTCATAAATATTTTCTACGTAATGGGATTAATGTCTCTAGCCGGATTTTCGTGGTGGCTACAAAGTTGGAGAAGCGTATTGAGACTTATATATACACCAGCTGTCTTAGTTATAAGTTATTATTGGATTCTCAACGAGAGCCTTCGATGGCTACTTAGTAAAGGTCGTATACAAGAAGCTACGAAAATCCTGAGGCAAGCAGCCAAAATGAATAATGTAGATTTATCAGACGATGTTCTTTCACCGCTCTATGAGCTCAAAAACACTGTACCAGAAAACGATAAGTCCAAAGAAAATGTCGAAAGTCCGATAGAAGAAAAAGAAGAGTCAAATTTTAGGAAAGTGATTAAATCCAGCATAATGAGGAAAAGATTAGGAATATGCTCGTTTTTGTGGATCACATGTACTTTTGTTTACTATGGGCTATCTATAAACTCAGTGTCGTTAGCTGGCAACAAATACGTTAACTTTATGTTAGTTGCTTTTGTCGAGATACCAGCTAACATTGTGTGCTTGCTAGTGCTGGACAGATTCGGGAGGAAGAGAGTATTAATTATCACATACGTGTTGAGTGCGTGCTTGTGTATAAGTTTATCCTTCCTCGCAAAAGGTAAGTTCAGCATATCTATTTTGTATTTTCGAAATAAATAATTGAAAATAATAATATAATAAAAGCAAGGACTTTTGGCGCCCTTGTGTAACAATATCTGACACTGTCGACGAGATGATTGTGGATTCGATCCCAACTCGGGGGAACGGTTATCCTGACCCTGGTAAAACAGTTAATTGTCGATTTGTACTCAAATAAAATTCAAGTAAAAAATGGAGAACGAAATTTCCTGACACTGAGTTCTCTCTGCCTACTTCACTACGCCGAAATCCAATAAACAACCGTAAAAAGTTAAACTGTAATATATAAGTATATAGGGTTTCCGTGCCGATAATATAAAATGAAAGTTTATTGAAAATGACAATTAAATGCATAATTTTATCAATATTGACACAATTCCGTTAAACCTAGAGCGTCAAAAGTTATTACATTAAGATATCCCAACGAATTCGTCATCATATTTTCAATGATAGCAAAACAACGCCCAACAGAGATAAGAATATCTCTCCGAATCTCATCCGAGCACGGTTTGAAGCGGACAAAAGACAGCCCGATAAACCTAAAAACAGTTTACGCTAAATCGACGACGCCTCAAGTTTGGACGATATTTTGCGGTGTTTCTGTTTATTTAGTGATCGACGTTTGCTCAGAATTAATGGTATATTCAAGTAAAGCCGATTTCGGCATCCATCGTTATAGCCTTAGAATATAACTTTTCGTTACAATCGTAGCTATAATGTAACGACTCTGCCGTTGGGACCACTTGAAACGGTGTTTAACAAACATTGCATGAATAAATGAATGAAGCGAACGTTTTTGATGTACCCTACGACGTTAGATATTGCAATTTTAATGGTGATAAAATACAAGATTGCTGGCGACTCGCGAAGTTTTATACTGAGATTTTTAAGAGCTTTATTTAAGAATTAGGTACTAATTAGTTTTATAATATACGCAGAGGCTAGAGTATTGCAACTGGTCATTGATCTTCTCTTTGATTTTGACTGCACAGCTATAGTTTTTGATTTTCTTTGTTTCAGTATAAACTAAACTAATTAAGACGCCATGTTGGTGTAGTTGAAACTTATTGTTATGAGATTAAACTTCACACGAGGGATAATTATATTTATAATAGGGTCAGGCTAGGTTTACTTCCACTTACCATATAAAGGTATACTTTAGTATTATAAATGTAAAATTAAAAAAAAAAATTGACTTTTAACTTATTGCAGATCAAAAATGGTTATCCCTCATCCTCTACCTGTCGGGTAAATTCTCAATCACGATATCCTACAGTTCTGTATACATTTACGTATCAGAAGTGTTCCCAACTAATGTGAGACAGTCGTTGTTGGCGGTCTGTTCGTCTTTGGGACGAGTCGGCTCTACATTGGCACCGTTAACGCCTCTACTTGTAAGTAAAATCGAGTTACTAATTATTATTACTATAGATATTAGATATAATATATAAGATAAAAACGGAAATATTTTAAAGTGTGAATAATTTATCTAAGATTAATAATTCTGTTTTAATTTTAAACTTGGCATGTATTTATATAACACTAGCGCCTGTTCAATCTGTGAATTCACAATGTGATCAAGAACTATGGTTTTTACATAATATATATATAATCAAAGTATATTTCGGTATACATAATAATTATCGTAAATTATTATAATGAATCAGTAACTAACTAGAAGAGATCCTTCTTAGTGGATGCTAATAAAATTTTAAAATGAAGCTTTTAATTTTGCTTAGCAAAGTTCAATTGTATTTCAAATAGTATATATAAATAGGAAATATAATTTACAAAAAAAAAAATCTGATACCATTCTAATATGTTAAAGACTTAGTAAAGCATGTCGTAAGTGTATATACATATGTACATAAACTTTACTTTAATCTTTAAGCTAGGCATCTAGCTGAGCCATTGTACTAAATTCGAACCCAACTCAACAGAATAATATTATTTAAATTGTATTGAGACCGTCGTGGCGTAGCGGCACACCATCTGGATTTAACCGCTAAGGTTGTAGGTTCGATTCCCACTCGGAGTGGTCTCAAAATTGGACCAAAAGTGGGCCAGAGTGTCTTAATAGTAGGTTCCCTCTGTCTATCCTGCTATATGCCGGAAGCAGCGAGAGGGTATTTCTTCGTTTTAATTGTATTTTGTAATTGGTCCCGACACTCAAAACGCAAGGTATTGTGAGACAGAATTAGAGAATATAGAGTCTAGACCCTACATTCTAGACTCGATGTAAATTAATTAACTATTATTTTCCAACAGGCGCTTTACTACGATAATCTACCATCGATTTTCTTCGGCAGTCTCGCGTTAATAGCAAGTGTTCTCGTATTTTCTTTGCCTGAAACAATCAATATGCCTCTCCCGGACACTATAGAGGAGGCGGAGGGATTGTCGCATAGAAAGGAGAAAAGAGACTTAAGGACTGCATGAAAAGTGATTTTTAATTATTTTTTTATGTTTAATTAAATACTGGTTTGACTGTTTATGATGTAGTTGAAAATATTTCAATCTAATATTTAACTTAATTATAGATTTTTTAAAGATATTGTACCATGTTTACCTGTTTTTAAATAAAATGCAGTTTTAGGGGTTCTACCATGTGTTTTTTACATATGGGGCATTCCACGCCAAGCGGACAGGTAAAAAAGTTCATGGTCTCCGGTTTGGATATATTTTAATATGTTAGACTTATATAGGTTCTTAACACAATTGCAAATAAATTTTTCTAATAAAGCGTTTAGTTAAGGAGTTATACGCGTTCAAAGTCGTGAAGGGCTATCGGACATGTACCTGTTCAAGTCCTATTATACGGACTAAAAAAGATATAAATATAAAAATAAAGTAATGGCATATATTCCTCATAAAAGGAGCTTTTTAAATGGATTTTACTAAAATAAATATTTCTTATTTTTCATATAAAAAAACTCGTTTTAGTTTTATATATCAAAATTTGACCAACTTAGCCATAACCGATTTTTTTATTTTTTGTCTGAAAATAACTTATATTATGTAGATAATCCTCAGAAATTTCTATCATGGGTCTTCAACCCGTTTAGGCGCTACATTGGTTATAGTGCTGCAGCGCAACACTAGCCCACAGACAAACTCACTAGGCTTTCATTTTTACTTAGATTTATTTTTATTTTACTTTTCTAAATATATACATACATATACATGATAATATAACTGTCTATACATATCTAATATATACATAATAATATTACTTATATAAAATTACATATTGAAATAGTTCAAACATAAAATTTTAACCATACAACTTTACAGCCCTTCACGACTTTGAACGCGTGTAATTCCTAAGCTAAACGCTTTATTAGAAAAATTTATTTGCAATTGTGTTAAGAACCTATATAAGTCTAACATATTAAAATATATCCAAAACCGGAGACCATTACCTTTTTTACCTGTCCGCTTGGCGTCGAATGCCCCATATATGAGAGACATATATAAAATAGAGTGATTCGTTTCTGATATTATTTAAAACAATATCACAATATACAAAAGGTGTAAGTGCGTATGTCGGTGTTAGTTGTTTATTTACTTTAACAAACATATTTTGTACATAAGAGTAAATATTAAAAAAAAATATAAATACATTTTAATTTATCCTAAAGTATGGCATACAATGTTTAAAGCTATAGTAATAATAGAAACAATTATTATCATAGTAATATATAACACAAGCTTTAATTTGTGTGTGTATAAAAAGTATTTACTTTTATATTATTAATAATGTAAATTAAAATAACGATTTTTGTTATATATTAAATTATAATGACAGTTATTCAACGCTTGAAGATTTTAAGGGTTGAAGTCCCGCTTCCGTACTTTACACTTATATATTTAGTATAAATCTTTTTTCTATGAAGAAAACTAAATGTTGAAGATTAGTTAAATCGATACCACTTTCTTTACACTTGTCCAAATTTGACTGTTACCACTGGTACGATTCTTACCACTTGTTGGACTACTACCAAAATTGTACTGCGTTACCATGTTATTTAATACTACGCTATTTTTTTTTTTATTACGCTGGGAAATGCGTTTATGCAGATGTACTGTGGGACTCACCGGTAAGTCCGATCCTACCCACTAAAACCCAGCGGAAACCCTCTCCATCTATATAAGACGTCGCAGGATCGCTTGCGCATGCAACCACGACGCCTCGATGGAAGGCCCGCCTATCGCAGGCCACCGTCACTTTTAGGGTTCTCTAGGGCACCCACAGCCTTGATGACTTGCAGAAGGGCCACTACGCTATATTTTATTAACAATTCCTTTTTTATAAGATTGTTTTGATAAATTGAATTTACGTGTATATACATTATATTACTATTTACTACGCAATAGCCTCTTATAGTATTCTATATTATATAATTTAGTTAACCTCTGGTATTATTGTGAAAAAGTTACTATTTTTAATATAGTCATGAAAATTTATCAACAAGATATCGGTTGTTACTTAAATAAATCTATAGTATAATATAGTACATGCTTTATTTTAATTTAATATAGGTATTTTAGATGAAAGCTAATGTCAAGACTTCTCGTTCTATAATACTCCACCCGAATTCTAGATATTGTTTTAAAACGAGGAAATTGAAATAATAATAATGGAATATTACAGTGTCACCAAAATATTGAGAAATAGATCGGAATATTAAAAATTACTTATTTACTTAAGATTTTTATCATATAAAACCTCTTTTTAAAACCTTAAGTAAATAAGTAGATATTAAGTTTTTATATATAAATATAAATAAATATAGTTTTAAACGTCTAAAATATGTATATACGCTGTCTTGTTGATAAATTCTATTTTGAATCTATACTGCACAAATAGACTATTAACGCTAAATTGGCGTAACTAATTTATTATAAAAGCATAAATTATAAGTATTTAATATGTACATAATGATTTTTTACAACTATAAGACTTCTGGGCTTCTATTAAACTGTGTGTCTGCCAAATGTACCATATTTTAAGCGATAATAAGTAATGAAATTTATCAAACTACAAAATCTAGTGTTTTAGAGCTTTTTTTATTATACTGAAACTAAGTGTTATATAATAAGGTTTTCCAAGTCTTTATAAAAGTGCCATATATAATATTTTATTTTTAAGATTTCTTGCTCTTCCACCTTATGCCACTTTAGCTATATCTGTCAAAAATAAAAGTGAGTCTTACTTATACAGACTTACTTATATGACATCCAATTACGCTTTTCTATAAATAAAAATATGCTCAAATATAAATATTTTGTGTTTTATTTATACTAGGTTTTTAAATGCATTGATTCATATATCTTACTTACAGGCTTTTTAAATTTAAATTGGTATTTCATCTTCCCAGCTAATATAATATTTAAACAGTTAATAATTAATAGAGTATCCAAAAAATTCGGTTGTGATGTTAAGCCGCCTATTCATATAATATAGCAAATATCTGAACTTACAACTTTACAACGTATCTTTTTCTTTCACATAACGTTGCGCTACATAGGACCTGCTTGACTAATTATGAATGCAAATTTCTACTAAAGGCATTAATTTATGCTAGCAATATAGATATTCCTCTAGTTCGCGCGGAAATGGAACAAATCCGCCCTTACCGTCCCACCATAAATTTATATATATATATATATATATATTATATATATATATATATATATATATATATATATATATATATATATATATATATATATATATATATATATATATATATATATATATATATATATATATATATATATATATATATATATATATATATGGCACAGTGGAACACCGTCGGACTGTAACCGCATTGGGTGTGAGTTTGATTCTCCATGTGGGGAAGTGAATTATTTGTATTCATGCGCTCTAATAATACAAAGCTCTGGAGGAAGGATCGAAAGATTTCGTTAGCAAATACTCTCCTTCTACCGATTCTTGAAAATTCGCCCTTCGCCCTCAAAATTTATGCATACGATTCATATTTGGTCTATGCAAATTTGATCATGTTTCAGATTTTCGTAAGAAACTCAAGTGGCTCCCGATCCGCCTTAGCAGGAATGCTCATATACTTCACCTTCTTTACTGTATTCTGTTCAATCCAATTTCTCCTCCCTACCTTAAAGAACGTTTCGAGGTTTTGGGCGAGTCACATTCTCGATATCTTCGCTCGGAACGGAACCTCACTTTGAAAATTCCTTCCCACACCTCATACTTTTATAGCAGCTCCTTTACCGCAACTGTCTGGCGGTTATGGAATTCCCTTCCTCTGGATGTCAGAAATGCCAAAACATATTTAACTTTTAAGAGCAGTTTAAAAAAGCACTTTCTGACACTAAGTTTTATTTACATTTTTATTTATATTTTATTTGTTATTTTTCGTGCCATTGCACTATTCACAATGTATATGTTCTTGTTATGTGTATAAATATATGTATGTATGTATGTATGTATGTATTTGTTTGTATGTGTGTAAGTATATACCTATATTTTAGTTATATATGTACCTATGTTATTTTATATATGTTTTATTATTATTATTTCTTTTTATGTATGCATGCAAATATTTTCGTTAATAATATGGTATATATTAAGTTTTTTTTTTTTTTGACACCCTATCCCCAATCTCAATTTTGCTATTTCCTCTGCATTAAGGTTACCTGGCAGAGATTGCTATTACGCAATAAGGCCTCCTTTTGTATAATTTCTGTTTTTTTTTATATTATTTACTTTTTGGTTTGGCTTTTATTTTATTATTATTGAAAATAGAATCTATCAACCTACCCTGCCTTATATAGGATACCGGGAAAAAAATATTTTTGCTTTGAATATTTCATTTACCTATAATAGCTATATTATACAATACAACAATACCTGCAGCTCTCTGACAGTCATAGCTCTCTTCATTTTATTCAATTGGAACACAAGAAAAGCTGCATGTACAAGCTAGTAATATAGTAATATATCAACAATTAATATTGTATAATTGTGAATGACCATATAAAAAAAAGAAGCCCCGCTGTGTTTCTTGCGCCGGTTCTTCTTAGGTCTGAGGCGTTAACTTTAGTAAAACTTCTTACTTTGAATAAAATTATTTGAATATGAATATTTTTTTTTGAAACACATTATCAAAACACAAAATACAAACGTCTACCAAACGTCCTTTAGAGAGCGAAGTACGATAAAGGATTTTTTAACCAACTTTCGAGTTCACTTTGTATCAATATTGGAATTTATTGCTGCCAAATATTTTTCTCTACATGATTGATTGGAGTGCACTCCATATTTGACCAGCTTCCGCGGTACTCGGCAATTCCACAATTTGTTTACTTTTCACGATTTAGGGAAAACACTCTGTTTTATATAAATATGGTTACAGAAATAACAAGCATATTTACCCTATATTTGTTTTAATTTAGTATAAAAATGTATTGATGGTGTGTATTGATTTAATTTAGTATAAAAATGTACTACACAAAAATTCGTTTCAATTTCAGTTATAATTAATTGTAAAAGTGTTCTATAAAAACCTAAATCTAGAGGACCCGTTGACATAAATTACGCTTGGCTATAACAAAGTTCATATACTAAAGAAAGGTGCATTTTTGTTGCATTATTCGCTTTCTGAATTCCTTGCCATATAAAGTTTAGCTTTAAAAGGGGATCGAAAGTAAGATAAAATAAAAAATATCGATCAAATGAGAGCAGTAGGTACTCGAGAACCAAGGGGTTCCGTACCAATATCATGATTAAAGGTCACTACCCAAAAATGGTCTTGACAGACGGACAGATAGACAGATGGACGGACAACAAAGCAATAACTTATAAGGGAATTTTCCTTTCGAGGAACCAAAAACGGAATAAAACGGAATCCAAAAACAATTCCATCCATTTAATCACATTGTTTTATATTAAAAATGATAAAATAAATTTTCACTTTATACGTATTCCTATAGATAATATAGCATATTATATAAATAACTAAGATTTATATATAAATCCGACCGCAAGTGCAGTGGGCCACATTTATTAAATTCCAATCAATTCTTACTGAGATAAGCTTTCCAGATAAGCTTTCCATATGGTAGTGTGTGTAATGTTTTATTTATTGATGTAATGTACTTTATAAGCATTATTATCGAAAACTATTAGCGTTCTGCAACTTCTCTTATACATAAACTATAAATGTATAATTTCACACGCACGTCCGCGCGTTTTTCGTACAAAGGGGTCCAAAACTTTAGCTTTATTAAAAATTAAGCCGTACAATTCGTATCTAAAGTACATTGAGTATATTAGTCTTTAAATATATCTACACTAGAATAATATTAGGCATATTAGTACTCAAAACCTTCCTTTATCAGAGACCACGGTAACTATGTGTGTCAAATTACAATAAAATTTTTATTAATTATATAATATATGGGTTGGATATATTTTCTTATTGTAACTGATAATCCCGAGTTCACTGAACGCTCATAAATAACATCTGATAACATAAGAATTATGATCCTGAAATCTATTCTATTATATATATATATATATATATATATATATATATATATATATATATATATATATATATATATATATATATATATATATATATATATATATATATATATATATATATATATATATATATAATATATATATATATAGATATATATATATATATATGTATATATATATATATATATATATATATATATATATATATATATATATTATATATATATATATATATATATATATATATATATATATATATATATATATATATATATATATATATATATATATATATATATATATATATATATATATATATATATATATATATATATATATATATATTCTAATTATATATATATATATATATATATGAAGAATTTATGATCCTGAAATCTATTCTATTATAGAATGGAAATGTTTTTTATGTGAATTTGTTATTTTTTTCTTTTTAGCTTATATATAGCGTGTATATAGCTTAGTTACAGAGAACCTTACTTCCATCCAGGAGAACCTCCTTGTATGATTAGTGGCGGTACTTAATGCAGTCCTTTTTCCCCACAGTGTGGAAATTTATGTTGTTGTTGTTGTTGTTGTCTTTATATATGGCGTTTCGAGCGTGCCAGTGGAGCACAAATCACTTCGCCAATGTCACGTTGAATGGAGAACACACAAAAGAGAGTGTACGGTAAAAAAGAGCTAATATTACACTATAGAAGAATGCATGTTTTAAAGAGATCCAGTTTAAATCCTTCACCTATAACAAAATTAACAGATATCTACAATATGAACAGATAACAAATAAGGTTAGTAATAAATAATATTTACATGAGTGTTAGCTTATACTTAATATTATTATATTTAATATATTTACATAAAAATTTACACAAAGGACTAAACACAAACATCAACAAACACTGAACATTAAGGGGACGGGGGACTTTGAGAGGAAGGGCATCGTATAAGGGACGGATTAATTTAGGGCAAGAGAAAAGGATATGGGAAAGGGAACCGTCGTCCAAGCCACATTCACACAATGAGTGGTCCCTGACCCTGATCTTAGCCAGATGCACAGGTGTACATGCATGTCCAAGACGTAAGCGACAAATTGTAGATATAACCCTCCGTTCAGTAAATCTTTGATAGAAGAACCAAGGACGCTTTGGTATATCCGGCTGGAGAAATGCATAATATTTACCCGTGTGAGATTTAGATAAGTCCCAGTATTCAGACCAAGACTTGTCCAAGTGAGTGGCTGCAAGAGACAACAGATCCTGAGCCGAATTAGAAAAGTGATCCAGAGTACCACACTGGATCGCTAATTTTGCGCACGAGTCTGCAGATTCATTCCCACTAATTCCAGAGTGACCTGGAATCCATACAAGTGACCTCCAAACCCTTTAGATGACATGAGAATAATTCTTCACGAATCCTTAAAACAATTGAAGATCTCAATTTACCATGAAACGGGTTGCCCTTAATAGCCATTAAGCAGCTAAGAGAGTCAGTAAATATAACTGTCTGTTTTACGTTGTGGGAGAGCGTGAACAGGATTGCTTCTAACAAAGCAACAGCCTCGCCTGTAAACACTGATGATTCGGGAGGGCACTTAAATTGTAAGATAATTTTGAATTTAGGTATCCAGCAAGCTGCACCAACACAGCTTTCTTTAGAAAGCTTTGATGCATCAGTAAAGATATGGAGATGTTTAAACCAATTTTCATTTACAGCCTTTTGGAATTTTGTGATGGTGCCTGGATCTCCCTTGGTAAGCCAAGGTCTGTTATGATGGAGGGATGATAGACCAATGCTTTGTACGGTGTACAAAACAATGGATTAGAAGGGAGGCGTAACAAGGGATGAGGTAAATTAGTGAACTTCAGGAAACTGTGTAGCAGGTATGGTAATGGTTTATCACGGGGGAGTAGGTCAGCTAACTCAGTTAACTTAGACCATAAAGGATGGGAAGAAAGTTGTAACATTTTACCCACAAATCGGTCTGCAAGGAATTGTCTGCGGATAGGAAGAGGAGGATCAACACACTCCACTTGGAGTGCATTAGTGGGAGTAGACTTCATTGCCCCTAGAATTATGCGTAGGCATTTGTACTGAATCCGATTAAGCTTTTCTGTGGCTACTTTATTAAAGGGGTCCAGAACATATAAAGCATAATCCATATGACTGCGGATAAGGGCACCGTACAGAAGTTTTTGAGTATAAGGATGTGCACCCCACCACACACCGGACACCGCTCTTAAAGCATTAATGCCCTTTTCACATTTTCTGCTGAGATCTTCAGCGTGAGCCATTCCGTTCAGTCGCTTATCAAGTATAATGCCTAAAAATTTTACATTCTCCGCTACTTGGATGGGAATACCATTATGTTCAATATGAAAATTAGGGGTACTCCTTTTTTTTGTAAATACTACTATCTGGCACTTATCAATGGACAATGTAAGGCCATGATCAGTCAACCACTGGATAAGATAGTGCAAAGCAGTATTAAGGCGGTAAGTTATGTCCTCCACAGAATTTGAGCTGTAATAGAGGACGATGTCGTCAGCGTACTGAAGGATGTTACAAAAACTACTAACAGACAATTCGAGGTCATGTGTGTAGATGTATACAACAGAGGACTAAGAGCTGAACCCTGAGGAAGTCCTTTCCAGACATGTCTGGGGGAAACAGTAAGAAGCGGATGTTTAACAGATACCGTTCGATCGGTTAGCAAATTACATATGAAACTGGCCAACCTCGGTGGAATACTCAGCTTATGCAGTTTCTGCCTGAGTACCGGAAGAAGTACATTATCATATGCAGATGCAACATCTAAAAAAACACCCACTAAATACTCTCCTTTGGCAAAAGATCGTCGAATGTCTGTAGTTAAAATGCTGAGACTATCTGCAGTGCATAGCCCCTTTCTAAATCCAAACTGAGAGGTAGCTCAGATATTTCTGCTTTCCACTATCCATTCCAAACGGTTTTTTAAAAGTCGCTCAGCAGTTTTTGATAGCGTTGATGCAAGGGCAATGGGTATGTAGGAAAAAGGGTCAGAGGAACATTTCCCTGGTTTAAGGATAGGGATAACAATTTGGGATTTCCATGCATCAAAAATATTGCCAGATTGAAAAATTTTATTTATTAAATCTAAGCAGTAAAGCTTAGATTTATCGTTTAACCTCATTATGAAAGAATAAGGGAACCGTCTTCTCCTGGACTAGTGTCTTTTAAATCCGCTAAGATGCTTTTGAGTTCCTCAAAGGAAAAGGGGGCATCCATTTCCTCTGAAGATTCAATCGGCATGGTTGGGGATAAATCAAACGACGGTACAAAGGGTGGGGTCAATTTGTCAGCAAAATTGTTAAGCCATAGCGATGGATTGTTGGAATTTGGACTAGGGACATTATTAAGAGACCTGCGAAATCTCTTAACATTAGTCCATACAATGAAGGAAGAGGTACGAGGATTAAGGGACTCGCAGAAGTTGACCCAACCAAGTTTTTTCTTTTTCCAAATTAATTTCCTAAATTTTGCATCATTGCGTCTGTAATCCATATACTTCTCCATTGTCATACAGGCTGCGTACGACACCTCGGCAGAAACTCGCCGATCGACAGAATCAGAGCATTCCTGATCCCACCAGGGATTGGAAGGCACCCGCGTCTGAATGGAGAGTTTTTTGGGGATATGTAAGTCAGCTGCAGATGGCAGAAACAAACCGATCATAACAAAAAGTGACATTCTCATAATCAACAGACTCAGGAAGATCATTTAACCTGAAATCCACCGAGTCAGCATACTCAGACCAATTAGCTTTTTTTAAATTGAACTTAAGGAGCGGATGAGGATTATTAATATGAGGGTATCTATTATTTAAGGATAAAAGAATTGGGAAGTGATCACTACCATGGGAGGAAGGAAGAACAGACCATGATAGAAGGGAAGCAAGAGATGGAGAAGACAAGGAAAGGTCAACAGCAGTCCTAGGATTCGGATTAGGATTAACCCTACGAGTCGGTGAACCATCATTGAGGATGCAGAGATCTACATCGTCAATCAAGTCCACCACAAAGGCGAGAATCCATCACAGTAATAACACCCCCACAGAGTGTGATGAGTGTTAAAATCACCCAGGACCAGCACTGGAGTAGGAAGCGAAGAAATGATAGACTTAAGCTCAAGGAAAAGGGAAGAGGAAGGATGAGGAATATATACAGAAAGGAAGGAGATATTAAAGGCCCTCACAGCAACAGCATTAATCTGTTGACTGTGAGAAGGGAGAGGAATGCGAGAATAAGGAGAGGAGTGCTGGATAAGGATAGCACTACCTCCATACCCGTCACCCCTGTCCTCCCTCAAACAGGCGAAACCTGACACCCTGATCGGGGAGTCTGGCACCAACCATGTTTCCGAGAGGGCAACAATGACAGGATTGTGCAGGGAAACAATATGCAGTAATTCATGCTTTTTAGCACGAACACTACTACTATTCCACTGCAGGAAGGTCAGTGGAGCCATTATTGAGGATTTTAAATATTGTTAATAGGTTTTTGGGCAACGTTGGACGGTAAAGGAAGTTCATCACAGGTGGATATAATACTCACAAGAGTTTCTGTTAGAGCCACTAACAGATCTTTTCTACCAACTGTTGGATTATCAACACCTTGATTGAGAGCGTGACCATTAGGAAGGGAAGAGGAACAATTACCAATTAAAGCTTGGTGAGCCTGTCTATCAAAACCTTTAGCAAGAGGAGCGCGGGGACGGGGAGATTGCAATACAGTTGTGCGATAGGATTTGGTAGGAGTTGTTGGGTTATGAGTTACTCTGGATTGTTGGTATCTAGGAGGAGTGGAAATTTGAGGGGAGAACATTTCCTTAGCAATATTTGCATAGGAACGTTGGGCAGAAGGGAAACGAGAGGATGCTTCAATGTATGAGATACACTCTTGAGACATAACAATTTTAATGGATTGTTGTCTTGCATACTCAGGACAGTCCTTATCTGTGGCAAAGTGCTTACTGTTACAGTACAAACAATTTGAATTCTCCTTGGCTGTGTCACATGCATCACCAGAATGAGACTGGGCACACCTGTAACACCTTGGCTGAGATCTGCATTGTGATTTAATATGTCCAAAACGGCAACAATTAAGACATTGGATAGTAGGGAATTTGTAAGGTTCGACGGGAAGAGAGGAATGATACGAAAAGACCCTATCGGGCAACTCTTGTCCTCGGAAAGTAACTACAACCGACTGGGTCGGGATCCATGTAGTCACCCCCTCACTCACACTCTTTCTGTTAAGTCTTCGCGCTTTCAGTACTTGACCATAACCTGAGGGAAAAACCAAAGACTCCACAAGCTCGTCTAACGAGAAGTCAACTGGCACCTCTCTAATTATACCCATGCGGGTAATAACAAATGTAGGTATTACTGCAACATACTTACATAGACTTATTATTGGGTTGGTCACAAATGAATTCGCTGCAGCAGCATTTGAGAATTGAACGCTGATCTTATTACGACCAACGTTCTTAACACTATCCTTGGTGATACAATTTATTTGTTTTTGTGTAAAAATTGACCAAACTTAATCGCTCTAATTGAGGTACCAGCAGCTGGGTCAGGAACTTCCCTGGACACATATACAATGAAAGGGCCTTTATCAGTATCAATATAGGATTTAGGACCATCGGAGAGGGACGGGTGGACATATAAATTTTGAATAGAGGGTGTCGCAGTAGATGGATTTATAATTGTTTTTTTTGCAGCAAAATCATTAATTAATGGTGAATCATCCCCTTGCCTCTTTCTTGACATCGCTTGACCATCAACTTTACCACCTCCGGTATCAGGAGGTTCAGGAGGAGGATCACCATCCATTATAAAATACGAAAATACAAAAAACTAACCTTACCTTATTTATACTACTTAATATACCATTATTAACGAAACCAACACTTGCTACAACCAACCACCTTGTTAAAAGGGACCTTTTAAAACTTTAAAATATCTCCACTATAGAACAATAAAAAGAATTAACACTAAAATAAGAAACTCTCACTAACACGTGTCTCAACCAAAACAAACGCTAGCGAATCCTGGAAATTTATATAATAGATACGTTTCCCTATATAGGGATCTCAAATCTACAGCCATAATGATTTTGATCAGACGCCGTCTGCGCCTAGATTTTTTTCATCTTGATCTTTACCAACATCCGTACTTTTATCTCCTTCATTTTGAGTGTTAGGTAAAGGATTCTATAATAACTCCCTATTTTCTCCATCAACAGACCAATTAAAAGATTAGATTAGGCATCTAACCTGAACCTATCTTTTATTTTTCAAGATCGAAAACGATGAAATACATCACTGACCTCTTAATATTTTAAATCATTAGAGGATATAAGATATTATAAGTTTATCGTTGTATTAGGCTCCCATTTTGTATTGTTAAATTTGCATTATTATTTAAAAAAATAATTACTTTCAAAGAAACGCAATAAAGAAAAAAATAATATTAAAGTTAGTCTTATCAATGATATACATTTCGTAAATATTTAAGTTAGTTGGTTAAGTTAACTAATATTTTTAGGGTTTCTTACCCCAAAAGGACTTTGCTGTCTGTCTGTCAGACTATCCGTCTGTCAACACCACTTTCTCTAAACCTCGTGGTGCTATCACGCTGAAGTTAATTACATATATCCAGATCGGTGGTATCTTAAAGTACAGAATAAATCAAACTCTCTAAGTCCAACGCAATCAAAAAATAAGAGCATTTATGCTTTTTTCTGGCACATTTTGCGTAATCAAGACCTATAGGATACTTCCCGATGACCTAGAGTAATCAATATAAGCAAGAAGATAGAAGTTTCTGTACAAACATTTCACAGAAAAAAAGCAATTACTAACTCATATGTCTAGTTAATTTCATACAAAATGGTTTGCAGCGGTTGGAATGAATAAATCACATGGCACATGGTTAAATGGACATTTGTATATAACATCCTTTTATTTAACTTTTATTATGATACATAAAGAACACTAAAAGTAGGAAATCAAGTGTAATTTTTTAATGAAAAATCAAACTAAACCAAAAGCAGGTTAATATTAAAAAGTATAATAATTACTTACAAACCTTTTACTTTAACAAATCTATTTTCTAAATATGTATTTATTTATATTAAAAAATAACACATAGCGTTAATTGTATTTACAAGTTATCAATTATATATGAAACTATGATCCAGATACCAGCCTATGTTAGGCAATACGCTCAATCGGGTCAGGGTCTACTAGCAATATATTTTCGATCTCATAGAGCAGTGGCTCCCAACCTTTTCATGACTGGGGGTCACTTTTATAAACTAAGATGTAAGTATTAAAATTGTATTTAATAAAATAAGCAAGAGCTCGCATCCGCATAATTTAAAGTAGTTCATAGGCGATAATATGGCACCTGTGGATCACTTGTGGTCAACTGAGAACTAGTTGGAAATCATTGTCATAGAGTTTTTTTTTTACCATAGTGTAGATTGATTATATGTGTACGAAACACTTATAGAATTACTTTGGTACGTATCAGTTTGGTTTTCAATCGAGTTGAAATTGATCTATAGTCCCTTAGAGCCCTTTGTTTTGTGTTAAAAGCGCCGCCGCACGTCACTGAGAGTAATGAAGCTTGGCAAAAAATTAGAAAAAATAAAAAATGCCAACCAAACCAAGAATGTATGTTTAATTCGCTTCATATAAAATGAGCGCATAACCGCATATTTAAGTTTGTCAACTTTTACTAGCTTTAATCCACGTTGATTGGGTTGAGATCCAAAAATTTTTCCCTACTCTTTGTGATAAGCTGTCATATTTTCAGCCTATTTGATATAAAATTAATTGTAATATTTAACAATAATTTAAATATTGTAGTTTTTTATGATTTCAGCAGTAATAAAAGTTTTAAGCATTCAGAAAAAGAAATGCCACCACAACCAATCCAATCAAGCCCAAAAAAGCAATGCTGTACATATTATATCACTTCAATTTTTATTAATGTAGATATTACGTTTTACGCCACTTCATTTTGTCACATTTCAACTCTGACATGAAAAAAAAATTAATGGCACACAATATTATTAAGGAGAAAATGTATTCTGATATAATATATATTTTTAAGGAGTACTACTACTTATTTATGAACGACTATTTTAAAAATATCTATAAATATATAAAAAAAACTATAAAGAAAAAATCTAATTTTTGTTTAAAGTAATACTGAACATTTTAATATACATACTTATATTATACAAAAGAAACAGAAGAAAAATCAGAGCCTATGTAAATTTCACGGGGGTCCTTAGACTTAATTATTTTTAGAAAAAAAAATATTTATGTTTATTTTATATGATGCTGGTGTCCAAACAAATATAAAAATTTTATACATTAAATATTATTTTATATACTGAATATTATTAACTTAAAATAAAAAAATTAGTCTTGCCTAACATATATGACACTTAGGCTCAGAATTCCCGCTATCTTTATATAGGAACCAAAAAGATAATAAATATCAATTATACATAGAAGAACGCAAAGCCGCAATTTACCGGATCCGATAAGACAAAAATTATAAGCATTAGTCAAATCAAGATCTGAACTTAGCACTACTTACGCGACACAATTAAAAAATTATGGAAGTATATAATACAATACAATTGGTCGAGATAAGAAATAATGACATATTTCAAGCTAAAAGAATTTACAAGTTTACGAATTAAATTGAGCAATAAAAATTAATATACTGTAAAATTTACAACGTAGAATCAGCACGCATAAGTGGAACTGGTTGGGCCATGTCCCCAGACGCACCGATGGTCCATGGAGCCATCACGTGTTAGAATGGAGACCGCGTTTTGGTAAACATAGTGTAGGACGACCTGCAGCACGATGGACATGAGCACTTGATTTAAAGAAGGTGGCTGGCAATGGATGCGAGCCTAAGACCGGGATGCTTGGCGCTCTATGACGGAGGCCAACGTTCAGCAGTGGACGGCAATAGGCTAGCAATAATCTAGCAATATGACTGACTTGATAGTAATTAAATGTTTTCTTTTTAAGCAACGTCGCTATCACCGTTTATCTTATCATTATCTAAGATTATTATATTTGATATTTCAATCAAAATCTTTATCTCTCATATTTTTATATTATAAGTATATTTCAACAAAGATGTTCTTAATGATGTTCTTACGATAAAAGTTTTCAAAAAAAAAAAAATCTTACGGAACACAATTTTGCTATGTTAGCTCTTATTGGCAGCTTCACTAGTGTTTTAAGACGTTCAAATAGAGATTTTAATTATTTATTAATTTTCTTTGCTTTGGTACAAAGACTAAATGCGACGTAGAGGTCCGCCACTCAACATGCGTGTATTGAAAATCTTTGAATTTGAATTGAATAAGTGTCTTAATCCCCTCAGCTTACCCTGCTGCTGTGGGGGGTTGTTCAAATACCCCTACGTAAAAACTTTGCAGAAGTAGAAATATATATATATAATATATATATATATATATATATATATATATATATATATATATATATATATATATATATATATATATATATATATATATATATATATATATATATATTATATATATATATGTAAGTAAGCAAATTTTAAGAATATATAAAATAACATTACTTACGAAATTCAATATCAAAGTTTCATTATTTCTACAACATGCACAGGTAAATGCATTTGTCACAGGACTTCCAAATAATTTGACACATGGAATATTCATAAATACCATCAAATGCGAACCATCCATTACTGTTTTATTTAACTATTATTTGTATACTGCCAATAGTTACCCAGCATTGGATTGCGTACAACTGATATTAACGCCATCCACAGATCGGCGTAAGCGCGTGGCGTGATGACGTTTCATAATAACGTTAGCTCAGTAGCGTCGTGCCAGTGCATGAGCCAATGAGTGAACCGAAATACACGGTCGATGGCACACGTACCGGCCGGCGTCGAATAAAACATTATTAATACGATTTTTAGATAACCTAACCGCTTAAATTAACTGAGACTTATAGAAAATTTAATGAATTTATTTTTAACTGTGTCTGAAGTATAACAATCTATGTGATCAATGTTGGAAGTTCATTGAATAATACTGTAAGTGAAATTTGTGTGTATATTTATTTATAATAATGCATTACTTGTTATAAATTAGGCAGAATTATTGTATTTTAGCATTTAGTTATGTTTTAATCTATACTTAAACTGTGGAACTAAATTTATAAATGTCGATGATGGCTAGATGGCACATATGTTGAGAGCATGCCTCAAGCTATAAATTCAAACCATGTGAATAACATATGAATATAGTGTCTGTAAGTAAAATTAATTTAAAGATAACTTACAAAATAATTATTACTATTCATTTAGTTATATATATTCATTTTCCAGAAGAATCAATAGATTGTTCTTTAAAACGAAAGTAGGTCACATGTGAAGTAACTATGTACAATATGTATGTATGTGTGTTTGTCTCTATTACTATATCATATATAAATATAATGTATATTTCATTCACCTGATATTTATTATATTGTGCGATTCATATGACAGCGCTTGCGCAGATCGACAAGCTAGGACAATATCCTTGATTATTTTAGCTCTTATGCCTGTATTTTAGTACTTATCTCACAAACTAATAGCGTTAGGCACAAATTAATATGTTATTTCAATATTGACGCTGCTATATTGCATAGATTGCCACATTATATAGTATAATTATATATAGGTATATGTATATATAGGTATATGTATAGTTTACAAATTGTATAAATATAGGTATTAAAATTGATGAAGTGAATTCAATAAAAAAATATCACAAAAAAGTTTCTTTAAACGGACATCAGAATAAGAACAAAACCATTTATCACTCTTTCGTTAATTTATCACAATTTTTATATACACAGTACGTGAATATAAACTAAGCTTAAAAACTAAGCTTTTTTTCATTTTTCGTAGATATATATCATAATATTTATCTACGATAAATGAAAAAAAAAGCTTAGTTTTAATAAAATAATACAACAACTAAAGAATACTCGTATGTGTAAAAAAAATCGTTATCAGAAAAGCCATTTGCGATAACCCAATTTGTAACGAATTCTCGACATATTTATATTTATAAAGATTATGCAGCTTTACTTATCATTTCGCTTAAAAAAAACAGTATTTATTTTTATCTTTTTGTTCCCGTCCATTCAATCACCGTCCTCCATCCACCGGTTATCGAACCCCATACAAAAATAACCTGAATACGACTAGACAATAGTCATTTAACAATGCACAGTCTACAATGGGATTTTAAAAACTGTTTTCTGTGTGTGCATCACAAAGCCAAGGTATTTTTTGTAATGGACCCTTCGTTTGCAAATAATGTGATTTGGAATCGATATTCATATGTTTGTTAGATGTATTATTAATACGAGTATAAGTGCCAATATAAAATATTTCAAATATAATTTTACATCTTAAAGGAATTCATATTTTGTATACTGGTACTTTATCTGACTATCTGTAATTTTTTTTCTATAGTAAATATTATTTCATACTGTCTATTTTATGACAATTTCTTTTTTATATATTTTTTATTTCTTCTGAATCGAGCACGAACATCTCATTAGAAGATTTTTTATAATTTTGTAGAGCAAATATTTCTAAAGTACTTATTATTATAGCGACGAATCGATTATTGTAGACGATGTCATGTAGGTCTGGTTTAAAACGAATAATGTAATGCCAGAAAAAAATTTTTTAAAGATTTTTTTTAAAATAAAGCAAATTTTAAAAATTACCTAACAAGTAACAGTAGTTAATTAACTTAACGTATATAAACCAGTACTGTCGCGTTTTGCCAGATGCGCTATCACGACGACATGGTGGCCTCTTATCATATCATATCATATTACAATAGAACCAATTGTATCCAACATGAAAAAAAAAAACATATTTATATATACATAAAATAAAATCGTAGTAGTGGCGAAGTATCCATACCACAAACTTCCTATTGGGTTAGCTTTTGTAAATCTTAATAAATTAATTGATTAATATTAAATAACAATTATTATTAACTAAGTAACCAAGTTCACACTATAAACCAATTTTATTACATGCAATAAAAACCTTAATATATTTGCCGAGTAGTATTTTATATTTTATTGTGTTTTTATATTATCATGATATCTTATTATTTTTTACTCCGGCTTACCTTTATAAAAAATTCACACTACGCCACTGTTAGGTGTAATATATATATATATAAATATATATATATATATATATATATATATATATATATATATATATATATATATATATATATATATATATATATATATATATGTACAGTAGTTTACACAATTATCACGAATGTATTCTTTATTCAGCGTGTAATTGCGCTACGTCCTACAGAACAAATAAAATACTGAACAATATACTACACTTTTGAAATAATTCAACCAGATTCATTTTATAAATATACTTATATTTAAGTTATTTATTTATTACATACATTTTCATTTTTTATATAATTTTTCTATTATAACCTTTTTTTTATATATTAATATAATTTATTACGTGATCTTATCGACCGTGAATTCAAAATCGTCACGATTTTGAATTTAAACTTGAAGCATTTATTATTTTGTTATAATTTTTTTTTTATTACATTTTTTTTATATTTTGGATTTAGATTTGAGCCTATTGTTCTATTACTATGTCTAATGATGTCAACTTTCTTTAAGTATAGGAAACGCTACCATAATTTATTTTACAATATGTTATAGTATCTCTGGTTTCCCTTCATAACGTACAAGTCTTTCCCCTTTTATATTTTATATCGAAGCGAGATAAAGTTAATGAATACGCTGATTATTCTGAACAAAGATTTTATTAAGTCGAAATAATATTAATGGGAGTATAAAAAAACACTATCTCTCTACACTATCACTAAAATATTAATTTCAGTGCTTTTGTATGCTAAAGCTGTTTAAACTAAAGTTGGCATTTACTAAGTTTTAAATTCTAACTAATATCTCTGAGTGCTGCTCATCCGTCATAATATGTAGACAACAATGACAATTTGTGTTGTCTTCGCAATATATTAAGGACATAAGTAACTGCCATGCTATATATATATATATATATATATATATATATATATATATATAATATATATATATATATATATATATATATATATATATATATATATATATATATATATGTATATATATATATATAATATATATATAATATTTTGGTATCCATATTTATAGCAAAGAAGCATCGTCAGTCTAGTTATACGAAGATAACCGCTTATTTTACACCGCCTAGAATGGGATATCTCCAATAGATAGAAATTGGGAAAAGAAGTGATTTATATAACTATATAATACTTATACATATTTCAAGTATAAAAATTTGTGTAAAACATAATGTATACTTGTAGTAATATCCCATATATTTTGACATTGAGTTTCTCGCCGGCTCTTCTCAGCAGAACCTGCCTTCCGAGTCGGTAGTAGCTTCCTGTAGGACTGACACTACTGACACTTCAATGTAAATTGACGATACAAAAGTGCTTGTAATCGCCAGTGGACTTATTGAATAAAGAATATTTTAATTTCATACGTCAGAATGTCCTATTTGGAATATTTCGACACCAAAGTCCTGGCTTGGAACTTTAGTGTTAAAATACTCCGTTCGCCGTTTTTATACTAGGCCATACTATCTTGTTAATGTGATTTTTTTCTTAATCATTTGCAGTGATCTAATCCAATAGTAAACATTGAGATATGAAGTACAATCACCTGTTTACATCGCGTCCTTACCCACTGTGGCGAAACGAGAACGTTTTAGATCCAAAGACTCGTTTAAGTTATGTGATGCCAAATTAAGTTTAAAATATTATTTTCTAGAAAGTAAAATTTTAGATTAACTTGAAAGGCTTTTTTATTATGTAATTGAAATAAATTTTAAGTTATTAATATTTAGTTTTCTTAAAATTGATCTGTAACTGTAATTTTTTGGTATTTTTCCCTTGAATACATACATAAATGTGTAGGAAGGCCATCGTGGCGCAGGTACACGATATCTGACCATGAGTCTGGATTCGATTCCCAATTCAACAGAAAGTAGATATATAGAATTTGATTAAGCGGTGATTTTCATACAAATGCGACAAAAACTAAACATAGACGCTACTATGGTTTGATTGCGTTGACTTATAATAGCTTAACTTTTTCTGTGCTCCAAGGTACTGTAGATCTGGATATTTGACATTTATTTCAACTTGATACCTCCAGGGAAGATGAGATAACGGTCTTGAACTTGACTTGATAAAGTCGACAGACAGACAAACAGCAAAGTGACCCTACAAACGACTTTTCTTTTGAAGTCCCTACCTCAGCCCAAAAAAAGGATAAATTATAAGGAAATAATAAAAACAATCAAGCATCGCAAGTGAACAAGTAGTTGCAAATTGTGTATGCATACTCGATAAATTAAAAGAATTGATCACGTGCTGTCTGTATGGATGTAAAGCTGTCACCACACGACCATTTAATATTATGTTCTTATATTTTTCTAAATAAATTTCTCAATTTATTATAAAGTCTAGTATATATATAAAACTATTAAAACTGGCACCGACTGTACCGACAGATACATATGTATAAGTAATTTCGTTTTTTATTTTTGATTTGACTTTATTCTTTATTCTCAAGTAAATAAAAGTTTGTATGTATATATATATATATATATATATATATATATATATATATATATATATATATATATATATATATATATATATATATATATATATATATATATATATATAATATAAAAATGGTATAGTATATATTTACTACAATATCGTTTTTTGTACTGTTTATTAGTATTTAACTTAATATAATATAACTGTAAATCATTATAAAATAATTTATAAGTACCTAAAACTAAAATCCAAGACAAGAATATTATTAAAATGAAAATTTTTATAAATCGTTATTGACATGGTCTTCCACTATGTGGGGTAAATGAAGAGTACTTAGTGTAAAGATTCTCCGCCAGATTTTCTCTAAAATTAAATGAATTTTTTTTAATTGCGCAACGTTGATTTTCAACACTGTACATGTTTTGAATTCGGGCGGAAAGAAAGAACAAAGTGTCTGTACTCTATGTTCTCTTTGGTTGCCGTTTTTGTATAGATGATAAAACGTGAAGCAAAAAGAAAAATTTAAATAAATATAAATATCACATATAGAAACTTTTATTCCTATTAGAGTTTATTATTAACCAAACTGTTCGAGAAATCAAGGCGTGTTATATGTAAATGGTGCTGTGCTACCATTGTTATGAGTAATAAGGTGTTGGATGACAATATTTCACTGCATTCGTCGACTCGATATCACGATAGAGATATCGAGCTTGTAATTTTGTAGCCATAATGTGTTCTAATAATAATATAATATATCTTTTTGAGGACCATCGTGGCGCAAATGCACAGCGTCTGCCTGTAAACGCGACGGTTTGTGGGTTCCATTCCCACTCGGGGAGAATTAATTATTTCCATTTTTTTCGCTCTGGCAACAAGGCAAAGCGCGGCGTTAAGTTCCGCCACTCAACACACAATGCCTCGATGGTGGAAAGTGGGGAACGGAGTGTCTTAACACTAGGTTCCTTTAACCAACGGTTCCCTCTGCTCGCCGTGCTATGTGCGGGTTCAGCGTGAAGCTAGATATAGATAGATATAGTTATATATTTTTAGCTTCACGCTGTATCAAGGCAGAGGGAACTAGTGTTAAAACAATCTGTTGTCCAATTTCCCGCCTAATTTAGTGAGAGCGTAGAATCGCGGAACTCAACACCGCAGTAGTACTACACCTTCCATTATTATATATAGCTACAAAAATTATTTGGTTGAATAACTCGTTCGAATTAAAAAAAATATTTGTGATAGATAGTCCATTTATCTTTTCAATAACGTTTTTCAAAATTCAAGATTTATCTTACATATCAAAGTTGATAAAGAGTATTTAGTGCCAAAACTCTCCGTTCTACACTTGGTGCCCGAATTCAAGACATCACATATTGAGTGGCAGTATTTAACGTATATACGAGTATGTTTTTGTTTAGGTGACTAAATAAAAAATATTTAAATATAATCCAATCTACAGAATAGTAACTGAACCTTGTCCTTCTGCGCCATGACGACTAAAAACTTACGTTTTTCATCAAAGTAAACATGATAATATTACGTATTTATATAGCCTTGCAAATACATGTTAATTAATTCTAATTCTAATTCCTTGCGCAATTCTTATAGTAAATAACTTTTTACACTTAAGTGAAGACAGTATATACAGTAAGACGATAATGTTAGTACATAAAACTTTATTTGATAGTAACTTTAAGAAATTATACAATAAAAAACTGAATTATGTAATCATTCTATTTACGGTAATGTCTATTACTGCTCAGGAACTACTGGATGGAATTCATTTTTTTTTTCTAATTTCAATTATTAATTCATTGAGGAAGGCTATAGGCTATAGCCTATAGCTTTAACTAAATAGGCTATAGCCTATAGTTTCCATCTGCAGCTTTACCAGCGCGACTACACTCTTGGTAACTGTGAACACAGATATAGTGTGGGCTACAATATATATATATATATATATATATATATATATATATATATATATATATATATATATATATATATATATATATATATATATATATATATATATATATATATATATATATATATATACATATATATATATATATATATATATAATATATATATATATATATATATATATATATATATATATAATATATTATATATATACCCCCCGGACGCCCAAGGAAGCGATGCTGGACGTCGTGACGCACGACATGAGAGCCAATGGACTAACCACTGAGGATGCTCAAGACCGTGCAAAGTGGAGTAGACTGAGTAGGAAAGCAGACCTGGCAATAGGCTGGGATAATGCTAAGGGGAAGAAGATATATTATATATATATATATATATATATATATATATATATATATATATTAATATATATATATATATATATATATATATATATATATATATTGTATTTATATTTATATATATTGTAGCCCCACACTATATCTGTGTTCACAGTTACCAAGAGTCTAGTCGCGCTGGTAAAGCCGCAGATAAAAGCTAGGCTTAAATGTTTGCGTTACTCTTATCTGTACATAGATAGTGAAAGTGGCTTTATTTAGGTAGACGATGAATGATGCCTGGTTATCTACATATATATATATATATATATATATATATATATATATATATATATATATATATATATATATATATATATATATATTGTATTGTATTTATATTTATATATATTGTAGCCCACACTATATCTGTGTTCACAGTTACCAAGAGTCTAGTCGCGCTGGTAAAGCCGCAGATAAAAGCTAGGCTTAAATGTTTGCGTTACTCTTATCTGTACATAGATAGTGAAAGTGGCTTTATTTAGGTAGACGATGAATGATGCCTGGTTATCTACACATATATATATATATATATATATATATATATATTATATATATATATATATATATATATATATATATATATATATATATATATATATATATATATATATATATATATATATATATATATATATAAATATATATATATATATATATATATATATATATATAATATACATATATATATATATATATATATATATATATATATATATATATATATATATATATACCATAGCAAATTACTTTCACACAAAAAAAAAAATTAACATTTACTCAAAAAACAATAATATTTTATATTCGGAGCCTAAACATTCGAAAAGAAGTGACTGGCAGCGATAAAGACCAATATATTGGGTCTAACGATCTATTGAAAGGCTTTCATACCTTTGACGATTTAAGATATGCAAACAAATTTGCGCCAAGTTTTCTCGATCACTACGAGCCACGCTCGTTCACTTTTGACTCGACATCTGTACAGCTAGAACTTACATTAAATAAAAAAAGACTATAGTGACTCTATGGTATGCTACAAAGTAAGTACACTCGGTTCTCCGGTTTCTGGTTTTCTCCGTTAAGTGGTGGTACTTAACGCCGCCTTCAAAGGAGCCAAATGAAAATAATAAAACAATATTTACTACACTCTCCCATTATACTGCACATATACTTAATATTATGGTTTTAAGTTAGACGTTGCCCTTTAGCGCCATTATGGCTAAAATTCGCATGATTGTTTGATAGTACTTGCGACCGTAGCAGGTTCGATTCTCAATTGGTGAAATCATTACATTTAAATCATTTTCCCGCTGTAATATCGCAAAGTGCAGCATAGGGTCTTGTTACTCCCCAGTCTTCACTCAACACGCAATGTCTCAAACTTGAAAAAAGTGGAAAACGGAGGACTATTATAGTATGATCTCTATTCCTTCCTACATGTGAAAGATAAAAAATGTAAAGAATAATATTTAAAAAAGTTTCACCGTGGAATATTCTTATATGAAGATCTTCTTAAATGTAAAGGAACACGCCCAATGCCCAAGTGTACGAGTATGTTTACGGTTTTGCTAACGGTACGCACAGGTATGTCAGACGACTCTAACTCTAACAAAACAACAGCAAAACTCTAACATATTTTATAATATTGATAAAATATGTTAGATGTGATATTCATGAATTAAGTATTAAAGTTATAATAATAAAACGCCAGAATAAAAAAACTAAAGTTACTTAATACTAGGCCATACTTTCGTCTTTATGTAATATTCATTTTTAGTTTCACGCTGTATCCCGCATATAGCAGGATAGGCAGAGGAAACCAAACACTCCGTTCTCCGCTTTCCGTGATTTCTGATACATAGCGTGTTGAGTGACATAACTGCGCTTTGTCTTATTACCAAAGCGAGAAAATGAAAATAACCCCCGACTGGGATTCGAACCCATTGTCGCATTTGTACAATAATATTATGTTCACTTCAAGTAACAAGTCACAGAAATCATGTTCAATTTAATTAATTATTTTTTCTTTTAACGCTGCCGTGTTTTTGTAATAATCTGACAATTACAAATAATAAATAAAAAGTTCTTCCGTTTATAAATTTGCAGTCACGACAAGTGAAATTTACTTTGAATTATGTATCTTTTATATAAGTTTTGCTTTTATTGAACTTCGCTTCGTTCCCAGGTCGCTTAGCTCATTAATCGCTTCTCATTTCGCTCGTTAATATTATAAATAAATAGCTTAAATTGCAACTTAAAGTAGAATCAGGACTCACAATATGTCCGATATATATACGTCAATAGAATTACGCCTACATATATATAGCTATTTTATTAAATTACTTATATAGGTAAGGAAGTCTTACAATTCATATCATTTACTGTTATATATTTTACCTGTAAACATCATCGGCTCCACATGCTGTTTAAAATGTTATATATAAATATATAAATTATATGTAAATAACTATATATTCTATATAGTTATATATACTATATATATTCTATATACTATATAGTGATACAAAACAAAGTCTGCTGTCTGTCCGTCCCTATGTAAACTTAGATTTTTAAAACTACGCAACGGATATTAATGCGGTTTTTTCTAATAGATAGAATTATTCAAATTTAAATAATTGTATTCATAATAAGAACATATGGTTCATTTTTTGAACATCTTTTTGATCATCTTTGAACAACATTTAAAGTTTCTAATGTGATACCAATATTATGTCGCTTATAATATATATAAGTAATCTCTCCATTCCTATGGCACCTATAGCACTCCTATACAAAACATTAAAAAATACTTCAGAACCGAATTACGACATGTCTAATTAAAGACACTGTTTATGAGTTTATAGTCGCTCAGATAAATATTTACGTGCATAACATACATACATATAAGGTTGGCCTGATTAAAAAAAAATTAACACAGCACACAAATAAGTTGATAGTGGGAATATAGTGACGCGTCACTATGTAAGTGACTTTGTGCAAATAAATATAAAAAAAAGAGTTTTATTTTAATGATTTTTTTAAAGTGTTAATCCACACTAAGGATAGAAAACATAAAAAATTGAACGCAGCGGGATTTGAACCCGCACCTCAAAGAAACCGTCCAAGCACTTTGAGCACTAAACTATGCGTTCTCACGCTGAGTCGAAATTCTTATATGCTTTTTACAACTTATTACGTTGTTAGCATCTCTGTAGGGAGATTTTTACTAATTTCCGCTACCCAAAGATTATTGCAAAGAACAATCAATCATTAGGCAAGAGAGAACGCTGTTTTTATTAAATATTCTAATGATTTTTTTAAAGTGTTAATCCACACTAAGGCTAGAAAACGTACTTAAAGGAAGCAAATAAAAATTTGAACGTTTAAAAGTTTAAAAATACCTAGTAATTTCGTCATATAATAAATAATTGTATACAATGTGTATAAATTTAACATTTGTCACAAGTCACTACATCCGACGCGGCCTTCGTTTGTAAACCTTGACTGGTATCGGAAGTTCGCTGTGCTACTCGCGTAATGAAGTATGAATCCTTTACCTTGTTAAAAATTTTGATACGTTTTATTGTTCCGTACCTCAAAAAGGAAAAAATAGTACCATTATGAGATCACTTTGTTGTTCGTCTATATGTCTGTCTATCAAGCCCATTTTCAGGCCAACTGTGTGGAGGTATCAATTTAAAACTATCCAGGTCGAAAATTTAAACTTCTATATATTTATACTTTAGTTGTTTTTGCATTTTGTATAAACCTCACCGTTTAATCTAAACTTATTGGATACTTCCCATTGACCGTTATAGAATTTGGCAAGAAGTGAGAACTTTTAGTATAAAGGGAAAAAAACTAATTAGTATCATTACAGAGTATTATGTGTAGTTTATTTCAAATAAAATAAGTACATACGACCACAAATTCAGGTGTGTCAATTTTACAAGTTGTATTTTCCATTGACTAAAATCGTACGGAACCCTCCGTGCGCGAGTTTTACTCACACTTGACCGATATTTTTTTTCCACATTATTACTTGGAATTTTAAACAGATGCTGTTTGATGTGACTTGATGGAGTGATCTTATTCTCTTGTATCATTTATACGAGTTTTAGCATATAAAATAATTATCATTCGCGACGATAGATATATAATTTTGTTCCCAATGATATCTAAAGTCAGTCAGTCGTTAATTAATGGAAGAGTGCCATCTTTACTTACATTATTCCTTCTCTCAGTGATACATATACATATATACGCTTTCTAACCTACAGATTAAAGGGGTTAATTGACGAATTAACCAATTAATGTATTGCATTTAGTGGGCGGTGGAGCTAATTGCCGTTAACAATTAACATATTAATTTTGTTTTAGCAGAGATGAAATCTAATGAAAGGTCTCTAAAGGAATGTTTCTGAGATTCGTGAGAAAAAATTATTTTAAATATTATTTTTTTTTTTCATTAGAAATCGAAGTTAATTACCAAATGCATCTAAATAAATATGATTTTGTATATCTAACGATCAAATTGAAACCCTATTAAATAAATTATATGTTATTGAGCAACACCGTCTAGTTGGACACGATGGTCTTGGGTTCAAACCCCATTTGGAGAAATAATTATTTTCAATTTCTAACTTAGTGACTTATTTCTCTCCGTTTTCCTCTAATGCCTACTTACCTGATATATGCGGAATACAGAGTCTAGATACGTCTAGAATAAGGTATATAAATGTAATTTTTATTTTAAAAACAAAGATTTAAAAAATAACTAATATGTATAAAGCATTTTATGTATAAAGCATTTGTTTTTTTTTTACTATCAAGTATGAACACTAAAAGTAAAATACGAGAAGAAACGAAAACTATATATTTTTTTCATTTAAGAGCACTAGAATATGGTTGAAATATTTTTAAAACATCCATACAACAAGACCTTTTTTTAGCTTTAACGAGGATTTTTCTATGATACTTGTATTTTCATTTTGAATTCAAAGTGAGCCTCGCAATGAGCTTTCTATTTTTCAACAGATCATCCTGATACTTTAAAATCATTTGAACGAATAAACACTCATAGCTGCCTAACTCTAAATTGAAATTACCTAAAAAGAAAAAAAAAATAATGCTATACCATTCATAGGTACACGTGTATTTAGAGCAGTATACAGATATACACAGACCTGTTACGATACTCTTTTTTCTTTTCGCCGGAATTCACGACATTTGGCCTCTTTTTTTGGGTTCCGTACCTAAAGGTAAAAACGGGACCCTATTACTGAGCCTCCGCTGTGTCTGTCACCAGGCTGTATCTCATAGACCGTTATAGCTAGAAATACTAAAAATAAAAAAAAAATATAAAAAATTAGTTAGCGGAATACCTACTATCGGTCTATCAAGGTACTGAGTCCTCCTGCTCGCGTATAACCGATTTTTTAATTAAATTAATTAAAAATAAATTAAAATGAAATATATATTACTAAGATTTACGATTATTTTGTTCAGTGTAAATAAAGCCGAATCGAAAGGAAGCTCAGAGGCTTGAACGTGTTATCTAAGTGAGTTTAGGTTCAAATCTCACTATATTCATAGTGAATAATTTTGTTTTTATATTAAAAAAAATGTCACTTATAGAAAAGCCTGTGTATCACAAGTGTATACGTGCCATAAAATATATACGACGTAATAGATGTTATCCACAACCGCACTAAATACCGCAATACCAAATTGAAGCACCGACAAAATGCCAAAAATAATTAGATATCCATTTCCAGGTTTCAAAGGGAATTTAAAAGCATGGAAACGAAGAAAGAAATTAATCTAGACTCAATACTAGAAAGTCTGGGTCCCTACGGCAGATACAATTTGCTAAATTTCGTTCTGTTGCTATTCCCAGTGCTTTTGAGCAGCTTTTTCGAGTGTGGATTTATTTTTGAAGCCCAGGAACAAAGTTATAGGTAAGACTTTTTTTTAATTCATATTAAAATGTGCTACAAATTTAAGATTTTTTTTTCAGTGCTTATATAGCAATTTTTTAATCTTGTTTTATACTATACAACTTGCTTGAACTTTCTTAATATAATATCTATAGTTCTATATTAATAGTAACATTTAAAGCTGACGAAATTGTTTGTTTCAACGCGCTAATCTCACAAACCATTTGATCGAATAAAATGCTTACATTTCCATTTAACCGACTGTACCTGCAGTCAAAATTATTACGGGCACTTAGAATGTATCATGTGTCATATTGTTAGTTATTCCGGTGATGCGACAATTTAAAGCTAGTCATTTTTTTATAATAGATTTAAACCTAGTAATTTTTCACTCTATTTCCCGCTTATAGCAGTGTAGACAAAGAGAACCTAGTGTTAAGACACTCCGTTCCCCATTTTCCGCCCAATTTTGAGATATTGCGCCAACCACTTGCCACTGACGATGGCGGAACTCAACGCCACGCATTGTCTTATTGCCAAAGCGAAAGCAATAAATTAATTCATTCTTTCCAATTGGGAATGGTACCCAGAACCGTCGCGCTTACTGCCATACGCTGTGACGCTGCGCCACGACGGCCACTAACTAGTAAGCTAGTTATTAATGGTGATTATATCGGTCTGGTTAATATGAACGTGCGTAATCACGTTCTGCCACCCATCACGCAGTGGTTTCTAGTCTATATATATTAATATAAAGAAGTACGCTAATAAATCTTGCAAGTTTCTTGTTTCTAGTAATTTCTATAGTCTGTCAACTGTTTCAATGTATGTTTGTATGGAACGTAAAAGAGGCTGCGGCACGTCGACTACCATACATACATACATATTAAATTTAATCGTGCATTTATACGCTAGTCAATCCTAATATAACATCGCATTCCACACTGCAATAGCGCACTATACCTACCTGTTTTAAGTATGAAAATAGAATGAAATGCTTATATATTTTTTTCATTTTCACGCTGCATCCCGCATATAGCAGTGTCGCTCGCTCCACAAAAAACCACTTCGCCACTCATATGGACCGATTGGTCTTAGTCGGAAGGCAGACCCTGGCAAAAAGCCGGGACTAATGCCAGGAAGAAGAAGAAGAAGAAGCTGCATCCCGCATATACCAGGACGCTTCGTTTCCCGGTTCCCGCTCGAATTTAGAACACGGCGTGTTGAGTGGCGATACCTGCTCAACACCGTGTTTCGTCAGCGCGGGGAGATTATTTAAATATACCAAGCGGGAATCGAACCCCCATCCATCGTATTTACATTCTGATACAATTTTTAACATACTTATAATTTTTCTATACTTTAAACGATTAATCCTTCGATCTAAGCCATTTAAAACTATTTATATAGATAATATTTCTACATACAATTCTATCAATATATGTATGCAAGTTATCACGTACAGATAGTATTGATTTTCATCCATGTATCAAATAGATAAGGGCATTGCCTCAGGCTTATCTCGTTCGCATTAGACGGTCTGCATATGTGTGACGATTACTCGAAAGATAAGGTATATTCATGTTTTAAATGACGCTGTTATCATTTGTTTTTTTTCTAATTAGTTAGTAGTTAATTATCTATTAAAAAGATAGCAAATAAAAGATAATAGAAGAAAAAGATAATGATTAGTAAAAATGCCTTACCATAGTCCATCGTGTGATAGATTAAGGCAAGTGTATATAAAACAAATGTTGTTCTATACCGGCTGTCAAATACTTGGTTCCGGTTCATGCAACGTACTCTTGAACGGAAGTGAAGGAAATATGTAATATATAACTGTGCCTTCCACTTAAAATATTTTATTATTGTGTAATTTTTTACATTAAGTACAATATAAAAATCAATTTTATTAGTCTATGTTGTATTATATTATATAAAATTGTCGTTATTAACATTATATTGAGTCACTATATACTAGTTCTATATAAGTATAGTTATTATATAGGTAAATATTTCCAAACACATATTATGGCAGATTTGAATCACAAAATTGTATTTATGTACTTATGTATGTACTTTTTATATCAAAATATTATTCGAAGCATTTTAAAAGGTTTAGTGTCTTAAATTTTACTATTTATAAGAAAAATTGCAAGTGAGAAAAGTATTTAAAAATATCTGGCTATGTTCAAATAAAAAATCAACGAAATGGAACTCGAACCAGGCTCGAAAAGGCGCACAAACTCTCGGATAAAAAGCAAAATAGCTTGACTTATACACTTTATATGAACAAAACTGACTTATAACGACACAGAGTATAAAACAAATAATACCTACATAAAAATAATTCCAGTCACATAGCAAATGAATATATGTACTACGACAAGACCAGTAACAAATTCTAATTAATACGAGTATATTTAATATATGTCTCAATTCGGCCCTGTATACAAATTCTCACTCATTTTGTACTTATATATTAGTTCAAGGAGAAGCGTGACTAATGCTTTAGCATTTAATACCAACACAATAACTATGTAGTAAGTACTGACTTCTATGAGTTACGGTATAAAATTTCAAGCCATTAATTATAATTTGAGTTTTTAATATATTTTATTGACTATGATTTAATAGTTTTTTTTCTATCTAATCATAGTCCATAATTATTCTGTATTGAGTGGTTGACGTCACACGTGTTCTAGGTCAAACCTGGTAATTCTATTGTATAAATTATCCTCGCAGTGGCATTTAAAGCCACAGTCATGTCTGCCATAGTTAAACTTTTCATATTAACGATCGGATTCTTAATTTAGTAATCTCAAATAAATACAATATTAAAAAAAAATCTAAATTTACTAGCTTTTATAGCTTTATTTTAGCTTTTAGCTTTGAATCGAAACGACATATGTCATACATGGTAGCTTCTTGTAGGACTGACAATACTGACATTTATGTTAATTGACGATTCGAATCATCGATCATTCTCGAATGGCTACCAAATTCCAGAGCATGTTTTGGCGCGTTCAAGCACACATATTCTTTAAGTTTTATAATATTAGTATATATAGATATATGTAACATACACTTTGTTTGCAGATGCAAAGTATATGGATGCGAGGGTAGATACAACGACACTTCATGGCTAGGATATGCTATACCAACCAATACTGAACGGAACCGACCCGAATCGTGTAAAAGATATGCTTATTATAACGTTACGAGTTTTCAATGTTTGCCAGAAGAGTTTTCCAATATCACTGTGTCCTGTGAAAGCTATGTGTACGAAGAAGGCGAATCTTTTGTGAAAGAGGTAAAGTAGACAGATAAAATTGATAAAAAAATGTATATAACATTCTAAATAATGGCTGGAATATAGGTTTTTCTGTAAATAATAAATAAGGAAAAAATAGTATTTAGTTGAAAGTAACTACATGTGAAAATTATAACATATTTGATAATTCAAGGAAAAGAAACTATATAGATTTTTTAATAACATAATTATTATATGGAGCTTCATTAAAAGACGGCACCTTCTTATGTTAAAATTAATAAATTTGACATGTAAATTCTAAATGTTTTTTTTTTTGTATAATTTGTTATTACGATTATACGTGGGACTTGGGATATTAATCGAGATAATGTTATTACTGTTATTTGCCTTAACAAAATATCTAATCATAGATTGAATTTAATTTTTTATTTTATTAGCCTTGAGCATTCGAGAAAAATCTGTTTTAAATTTAAATTGCATCAATTTCGTATATATATGATATTTTACTTGCAGTTTGACTTAGGCTGTCAAGAATGGAAACGAGCGCTTGTGGGGACAGTTCACAATTCCGGTATGTTTGCCGCAATGTTGGTAACTGGGGCCATATCAGATAGATTTGGTAGACGTGTGGCAGTGGGCATGGCAGCCACGGCCAGTTTCATATTCGGTGTAGCTCGAGCGTTTTCTCCAGGATACCTAACCTACCTGACCTTACATTTCTTGGAAGCGGCCTTCGGAGGTGGATTGTATCCATCTGCTTATGTTTTTGGTCAGTATTCATTATTAGCATTTTATTAGGTTATTTTTGAGTTTATACAACGGATAACAAGTGTCGTTTGTCTTTTTGTTACAGCTGTGGAACTAGTTGGCTTAAAGCAGAGAGTTATAGTATCAGCCATGTGCAACATGACATTTGTGGTGGGTGTAGTCCTGATAGCTATCCTTGCCTGGTTCGTCAATAATTGGCGAACATATATTCTCATTTTGTACATTCCCGCCATCATAGTTTCCGTTTACGTTTGGTTTATGAATGAGAGCGCCAGATGGATGCTAAGTAAAGGCAAGAAGGACGAAGCAATTGCCACACTGAAGAAAGCTGCCAAAATCAACAATCTTGATCCTCGAAAATTGGAGCTGGATGCCTTGAGCGATCCGTTGCTAAAATCCGAGAACAAAACTGAGAATAACAAATCTCAATTATCGAAAGCTATACGCTCAAGTATTATCTGGAAGAGATTACTTATATGTTCATTTTTATGGCTAACATGCTCTCTAGTGTACTATGGCCTATCAATAAATTCAGTGTCTCTAAGTGGTAATAAGTATGTGAGTTTTATGTTAGTGGTGCTAGTAGAAATCCCGGCATATATAGTAGTCGTGATAGTGTTGGACAAGTATGGGAGGAAGAAGACAATGATAGTGACTTATTTGACGTGTGCACTAACAAGTTTGCTGTTCGCATTCCTGCCTAGATGTAAGTATAGTGTTTTGATGGTAAACTAAAATCTAGAATGCAAATCTCTTAACAGTAGACATCTGATTTACCTATAAAAGATATATTATATATTTTGGTGTTGTTTTTGGCATAGGATAGTAATTATTAGATATATTAAAATAAATATCTTATGTTCTCAAAACGGAATAAAAGGAGGATAAAGAACTAAGCTATTTTTAAAAGTGTATTTTATAAGGAATATCTTATTAAATTGAATATGAATAGTATATAAAATAACTACAACTCCGTCAAATTAATATTTTTCACATTCTTTTTTTCCGAAATGTTTGAACTAAATAAATTTAGACTTAGACCTTTATCTTAAATATAAGCCACTCCAATCTCCTTTTTCTTTGCATATCGAAACAATGTATGCGGAGTAGTGGAAACTAACGTCACAATTGCTTGCTTGCCAGACTAAAACAATATCTATATATGTATTTAGAGTCAGAAGTGGTAAATATTAAAAGTAAGAAAAGCTACTGCAAACAACGTTTACTTCCATTTAACTAATCTAAACTAAACTAAACTTTCATTTCAAGCGTCTACGGATCAAAAAGTACCAGCCCACATTCTTTTAAAAATACGTTTATAACAACTTTTTTTTACAGCTTCACGCTGTATCTCGAATATATTATACTATATCCCCATATACAGTGAGATGGAATGTCTTAACACTGCCTAGTGTTAAGAAATATATATGTATATATATATATATATATATATATATATATATATATATATATATATAAATATATATATATATATATATATATATATATATATATATATATATATATATATATATATATATATATATATATATATATATATCTATGTATATATATATATATATATATATATATATATATATATATATATATATATATATATATATATATATATATATATATATATATATATATAATCGTATAAATAAAAAATACAAGTGCAAGTATTGCAAGTGGATTGAAAACAGCATACTTATAATTGACGCTCCATCTAAAAAGTATAAATTACTATTTATTCAATACTTCCAGAACGTTTCACTACTATACAGTGTAGTATGATTTCAATAGAGTACTTTGATGTTAACGCAAATAGTTTGCATATTGATTGATGTAAATATTAAACTTTTTGGTTCTGTAAAGTACTAAATTTAACTAAAAATATTTTTTTCTGTTATATAGGGAATAAATTGTGCTATATACACGTACATACAATTCTATTTCGGGAGGTATATTCTATTACTTAACAAAATTTTGATTTTTTTTTAATATGTACATGTTTGTGAATTCATTTAGCAGTAAATATTTCATGAGTGGCTCAATTCCCATTGGAATGGATGCTTAAATCAAAGTTTAATTTTTTTAAATGCAGCATTCAGTTCCACCACAAAACAAGTATACATAAAACACAAAACAACGGTCCTCTTAATAATGAACTCTAAAATAATGTCCATTGACCCAGATTTTTATTTCACAAGTGTCACACGTGTAGTAGATTATTCAACTAGTTATTAATATTGAAAAAGTAAACTATAATATTGTACTTCTATATACGTTTTTGAGAATATATCAGAATATGGGATAATTCTTATCAAAATAAATTTATGGACGTCAAGGCCGACGTGACGCAGTGGCAGAGGGTCTGTCTGTAAACGCGACGATTGTCGGTTCGATTCCCAATCGGGACGATGAAATATTTAATGTCTTTAATCTGGTAAAACAATATGGCGCAGACTTCATGTTCCGGATACACGCAATGTCTCGAAGCGGGAGTCTTAACCTGAGGTTCTATGTCTACTCTCCTATAAGCGGGAAGAAATGTTACTTATATACCTAAGACCGAAGTGATATATATGTACATATGAAAGGTAGGACGTAGCTCGTTAAGAGAGCTGGCTTGATTGACTAGACCACATTAACGGTATCCAAGAGGTGAGGGTTCGAGTTTCGCCTCTTTCAATTAGTTATTTTTTCTGAATATTTTTCTTTCCTTAGTGTGAAGTAATCTTCTTAATGATCTTCTTAATTTTTTTATATATTATATACTTGTAACAGGTGTAATATTAACGTAAATATAAATAGAATAATAATATTAAAGTCGATGAAAAGACATGACAGACATTAGACATAAAAAAATGGTGAAAAATCTCATGCTCGAAACAATTCAATTTTATTTATAGAATTATAAAGACATTTTTATTAAATTATATATGTTATTTGTATTATTAGACATGCAAAACTTTTGTAACTTTTTTGATACTTTTTAAAGTGTTATTTTGCACTAAGTAAAGAAAAATATTTAGTAAACAGTCAAAAGTAGTAAAACGACGGCTTGCCAGGAACGCAGACCGCTTGGACTCTATCCAAGAGGTGCAAGTTCGAGTCTCGTTAGGTTCAAATTTTTACACTTTTTCTGAATACACTTGCCTACATTTGAAAACACTGTGTGATTGTTTTTATTAGAAAATTAAATATTTTGTTAGGTGGACAAATGTATGACTTATTAATAGAAGGTAGACATATTGTAGCCTGCGCTTATTTGCTTTAAAGTTGACAATGACTTATCGTGACATGACGAAAACAGTTTCTATTAAATAGCGTATTACCTTCGTATAATTTTATTTGATATCATCATAGCGTAATTGAGTTGATGATAGTGGGTTCGATCACCACTTGAGGGGAATATTTATTTTAGAGAAGGTACGGGATTAGAATGCGTCACTTAACATAGTGTAAAGGTCAAGTGAGCGCATTACTAAAATTTAACTAACTGTACAGTCAATCACAATATTTTTTATCCAACAGCTGACTGGTGGTCAATCCCACTATATCTCATCGGCAAGTGGAGTGTCACATTAACATACAGCTCAGTGTACATTTATGTATCCGAGGTGTTCCCGACAAACATGCGACAGACGCTGATAAGCGTTTGCTCTACAGCTGGCAGGATTGGATCCCTGATTGCGCCTTTGACACCTTTGCTGGTAATTCTTGGGTTTCTTTTTTTTTTTTTCTTTTCAGATACTTCTGTAGATAAAATCATGATGGAGTAGTAAACACGGTGGCTGGCATATGATCGATCTCCACTCAGGGAAATAAATTATTTTTATTTTTCTCGAATTCATGCTTCAGATTCTTTCTCTATTATTGGGTGGGGATAAGGGCGGGGGGGGGGGGGGGGGGGTGTATATAACAATATAACAGGAGTGAGATAGAAGTTTAAGCGAAAAACTAAATTATTTTTTCCTTACAGTCAGTGTATCACAAATCGATGCCTACAGTAATATTTGGTGGTATGTGCTTCATATCCAGTCTGCTTGTTCTCATGCTGCCCGAGACAAGGAACATGCGTCTCCCCGACACTATAGAAGAAGCCGAAGAACTTTCTCGAATGAAACACAAATCAGATGAATTGTAAATAATAAATACTACTAGTTTTTTTTTTTTAACTGAACAATGTATTTTTTATAAAAATACTTATTATAATTGAAATGCAATCGTGTATAGTAATATTTCATATGTTTTGATATAAGCGTGTTGCAAAATTCACAACATATGAGTTTCAACAGGAATATTTTATTTTTAAGGTGTTGTCGTACAGTAAGGAAAAAAAATACATAGAAAACGTACATACATTTGAACGTAGCGGATTTCGAACCTACGCCTCTTGGGAACTTTCCAAGAGGCGCTGGTTCAAACGTAAATTTTTACCCACATTCTAAAAATCTTTTACGTTACACGTATATAATTATACTTCTTTATTATAATAGTAAGACTTTCATGAAATGTTTTAAAACAAAATATACTTTTGTTAGTATTAACTTCCTAAGAACTAAATCTAGATGTTATTCAAGACTTTATGCACTAGTGCTTATAAAATGAATCTTTTTAATAAGTTTTTGAATGGTATTTTTACGTCCGCGTCATAAAACTGACAATGCTTGTCTTATTATTCCATTGTAGCAACATTGTTTTCAACTTTAATAAACAAACATTGTTTCAATCCTTGAAATGAATGAGACTTAATTATGTGTGTTTAAACAATAAAATCATGTTGAGCTAGTTTATTATATAACACTATTGTACAATGATCCGTTATTCCATTAACCTTCTAATATATTTAAATATGTTATTATGAAAATGAAAATAAAAATTTAAAATATATTGTCTTGTACATTGTTTAATTTTCATCAACAAATTTACATTTATAGATTTTTTCGATTATATAATAACATGCCTGTGGCCCACATGGGGTGCTCTGATGACTCTCCCCAAGCAGCCAGATAGACAGCTTCCATTTTTTCAAGGACAGAGTACCCTCTTCTACCACAACAACCCCCCCCCCCCCCCCCATACAGTATCGCTGTAAAGACCAGCATCTTCCCTGATGCAACTGATACATATAGTGAAACAAAGGAAACTGTTCTTTTTTTGCAACTTGATTGATTGATGTGAACTTTGAACATGATTGAATAAAAATGTCCTAAGTTAAAATATTATTTTTATGAATTATAAATTAATTAACTAACTAGATCTATCGTTAATTAGTTTATCATTAACTTTGTTACAATGCTTGCTATGTAAGTACTTGTCAATTTAGATTTATTTTTTAAATATTATTATGAATTGGATTATAAATTATGTAACATTGCATGTAAATCTATTTTACAAGTAAATTTACTAATTTACTTGAGCTCTTTCTTTGAACAAAAGAACAAGAACAGAAGGTGGAAAATACGAAAAGCTATACAAAATAATTTAATCAAAATTAATTTATACGGACAATACAATTAAGTGCGTTAGTTATAATAACAATATATTATAACTAGGTTATTTAATTTTTTTTTTATATCATTGTTAAATAATTAATAATGATATAAAATAGGCGTTATTATAGTTATTAGGCTATATTCGTTTCTATATGCGGGACCAAACAAATTGAGTAATCTATTTTAAAAATGAAAATAAAAAAAATCTTTTATTGAAATCAATTTAAAACCAGCTTAAATTTTTTCCCAATTATTAAAGTATTACATATTCTAGTTAAATGTACTTAAATCATTATTTTTATCATTTTTGATAATATTATATTAACAAAATAAAAATATTTAGGTAAATATTAAAATTCGAACTTGTTAAATTAAAATATAACTTACAATACGTCTGTAAAAAGTCGCACTACAATGATGCTAACAACAGAAATAAGTTGTAACAAGCGTATAAGGTTTTCCATAAACGTAGCGCGATAACAACGTATTGCTTAATAACCGCTCAAAGCGATTGGACGGCTCGGAAATTTATATACTTTTCCAAATATCCTTTTAGAAAACTCCCCTCATATATCTTAGATTATATTTTAAATCTCTAGAATTTGTAAACATAATGTATATTATTTTATTTAACACTGGTAACACGCACATTTTTATATAATTGTATAAAACATACTTTTTGTTATTAAATGAAAATGATTATAATGTAATAAATAAAGTTTATTGTTTATACTCTGTCAATACGTTATTCACAATAAAAAAACAAATCAACTTTGTATATTAATTTTATTACCTCAGACAGAATAAATATAGCGATATATAATAACAATATGACATATATTACAACATATTGACGCCATTGTGGCGTATTGGAACAGTGTATGCCTGCTTAAATGATGATTACAGGTTCGATTTCCACGCTGGGAATAGTTCTATTTTAATTTTTTTTTCTGATATCGGGTTAGACAAAGTCCGACGTTGGGTGTGTAAGTGTCTTAACAATAGATAGATACTATAGGTATAGAACAGTCCAGAACCTGCGAGCTGATCGCCAGGTCAGCTGTCATTACGTCATACGTATTATATATATATATATATATATATATATATATATATATATATATATATATATATATATATATATATTTAAAATCTACAAGGGTAAACGATACTGACGTGATAAATTTTGAATTTTTTCATTATAATAGAGAGTGTGCATTATAGCATCGCGTCATATTAGTTATTATCGCGTTTTGAAAAGTCCCGTTTATACGCAACGATATTCTATTACATTAACAATATATAGTTCTTTTAAAAATCGTCTTAAAAAGTACATATTAACTTATAAATTATCCTATAACTATTATTTGAATGTAAATATATATATATATATATATATATATATATATATATATATATATATATATATATATATATATATATATATATATATATATATATATATATATAGTATATATATATATATATATATATATATATATATATATATATCTTATAATATCTATTATATTATGTACAAATTTAATTGTATATGTTCGTAAAATACATATTTTTGTAGTGTATGTATGTATGCTTTGTATATAATAATTTTATAGTATATATTTAACGTATTTTTTTATTGATAAGATTTATTTTATATTTGAAAATATATTTGTTTTATTTTAATATATATTATGTTTTGTTCTTTTTATATTATTATAATTATTTCTTTCTTTTTCAAATTTTAATTAGCACCGTGCCTTGTTCGCCTATTCCTGTATCAACTAGTCCTGCATTTGCCAAAGGTTGTCTGTAAGAGATTGCTTGAAGCAATAAGACCGCCTTTGCATATAGATTTCATATCTATTTGTTTTATTCTTACGTTTTTGTGTGTGTGTTTTTTTATGTGTGTGCAATATAATATAAATAATTAAAAATAAAAAAAAATATAGTACATTAATTGATTAAACCAATTTATAAGACTCGAGAGTTGTATATTCTAATATGGACATATACTGTACAATATATAAAATAGAAAAGTCTGTATGAAAATAATTATACCTAATAGAGAAATGGATTAATAGCATTAAGTTATGTGTGTCTAACAACATTTAAAATATCAAAGTAAATATTAAGGGTTTTTTAGACAATCATAACTTTCATAATATCAAAGTAAATATATATTATACATCATATTCGTATATCAAACTATGTCATCCATAATGGCCTCAATTGTCTCAAGTAGCTCTGGTTGTAGAGATTTCCTCAATAAAGTATGATACTAAGACTGTCCAAAAATAAGAAGTTTCAGCCGCAGTTTCTGAGTTAAGCGTATAAAAATAAGCAAACTACTGCTAATATTAATATAGGCATTGAGGCAAATTCAGCATCAAACACGTTTAATTAGACATACCGCAAAGCGACAACGACCACCTCTACTCCTGACAGATCTGAAATTAGCCAATTTAAAATTTACATACGTTTAAAATATTAATATCGCCACATATAACCCGCGTATGTAGCTTACTAACTTGTGAGGTAAATATTTAAAGGAGCTTAAGTAATTGCTTAGATATGCACAAGTGGCGTCACGGTAACGATCTAAAATATCTTTGAGATTATCTTATACACCTTGTATGCATTATTTAGTGGTGTATGTAAATTTCGGTGTAGCTGTCGTGGTTGGTGGTTCAGGATTCGAAACCTGTTTGAAGATTTTTTACCGTCTTAAATTGCTATTTTACACTAGGTAAATGAAAATACTGTTATTGATAATGCGCGTCCAACTTGTAACAAGCATATAAGAATTCAACGTAGTTTAATGAGAACGTATGGCTTAGTGGTAATAGTGGTCAGAGCTTGCAGCGGTTTCCTAGATGCGCGGATTCATTTCCGCTACGTAAAAACTTTATACTTTTATATAGTCTACTAAACTACACTGGAATGATTTTTAAAATGATTTTTAATCCACATCAATCTGAACGAATCGGGATGAGAACCCGCACCTCATAGAACATTTTATGTGTTTTCTTTGAGTATTTTTTCTACCCTTAGTGTGGATTGACAATTTAAAAAATCATTAAAAATAGTTGCCTAGCAAACGTGTCAATACAAACTCTACAATACTCAAATGCGATGATATAAAATAATTTACCAAAAACTCTGTATTGAATTCAAATATAACTGTCTATTATGTGTATTTATCTTATCTTATCTTTTAAACTTAGAATTTCTTATTTTACAAAAGTTCACTATTGCACTTTACCTCTTAACAACTCGTACTAAAGCGTTGAAATGTTCCGACCAGAAAGACGTTGGAAAAACTAAATTTCCCAATAAAAGTTCCAAATAAGTTCGCGGATGTGCTCTGCTCGCTGCTAGTACTCTATTACTATCTATATCTCTACATCTTCCATGTATAGAAATAAATATATGGAAATTTCGTTTAAAATAAATTTGCAGTAAATAAAATTTATGTTAAACACTCATGTTGTACCTGCTCTAGTCAATATTGGGAACACTACACTCGAAGTTGTTGACCACTACGTATACCTGGGACAAGCAATCCAGCTAGGTAGCTACCTACCTACCTAGCCTACCTAGGTAGGTAGGTTTGTGTGTCATTAAAAGGCTCAAGGTCACGCAGCGTGCAATGGAGAGAGCAATGCTTGGTATTTCTCTAAGTGATATAATCAGAAAAGATGACATCCGTAGGAGAACATTACCGACATTGCTCGAAGAATTGCGCAGCTAAAGTGACAATGGGCAGGACACATAGCGAGGAGGACCGATGGCCGTTGGGGTGAAAAGGTTCTTGAGTGGCGGCCGCGAACTGGACGACGCTCGATGGGCAGGTCCCCTACTAGGTGGATCTGGTCAAGGTTGCCGGAAGCCACTGGATGCGGGTAGCGCGGGACCGATCGTCATGGAGATCCTTGTGGGAGGCCTCTGTCCAGGCCATTGCCCTATTTTTGAGTGGCGGAACTCAACGTCGCGCTTTGATTTGAGTACGCGCCTTTTACTATAAATACTTAAATATTTTTAACAACGCATTCTTTTCTTGGTACTATAACATTAATGATTTACATTAATCTGAAGATTGCCTCCATAACAAAAATCTAAAACAGTCAAAATTCTATATAAATTAAAGAATCTGCTATTACAATTCGGATAGTAAGCCTAACCATTAGGCCCTAATGGATAACTAAATGGATAAACTTTTATACAATACAAATTATATTACTATAAATTTATATATTTGAATATGGAATTTATGTAAAACCTACGTTTATTATACGAAATCCTAGACACTAGATTGTTCTTCATTTCTTCCTTATAAAAAATAAAGAAATATCGCTACCTTGTTCAAAATGCTCCAACACTAAATTTGATATTCTCAGTAATTTTGCTGACTATTGCGTTTCAAAGACAAGCTAAAGCCAAGCTAAAGGATATTCTCGATTTCACACTAACTGTATATTCTTTAAACGAAACTGAAAATTCTTTTAAAATATAATTTTATTCGTCTTTATTATATTTAGATATCAATGACATGATATATATTATAGAGGTCGTAAAGTAAAATCAAATCGTTGTTTCAAAGGGCGACGTTGAGTTCCGCCACTCATACAATGCCTCGATTGGCGGAAAGTGTGGAACGGAGTGTCTTAACACTAGGTCCCTTTAGCCTACGGTTCCCTCTGCCTACCCTGCTAGGTGCAGGATGCAGCGTGAAGCTAAATAAATAAATAAATAGTAAATCTTCACTTCCTTCCACTTTATAATACACAACCAGCTCTCAACACCAATCCACCAAGTAGTAGGTACCTACAAATTGTCAGAAAAGTGATTTGTCAATAAAATTATAAATACAATAAATACCATTAATTCCATCAAAGACACTCGACGCCATCGCTACAGCCGAAAGCAGACAAATTGAAATCATTCATCATAATACGAAGTCAATTTAAATAATTACTTCGCCTTTGAATCTTTTCATTTCCAATAAAACAAATGAAACGGACGGTAGTATAATTATGGAAAGTATCTACAGTGCATCTCTTATGGATATATAAAATGCTACTCTAGAATATAATTTTATTATGAAAATTAATATAATTTGTACGGACTCGCCAAAAGTATTTATATTTTTGCTATTTCTGTAGAAACAGAGACAGCAATTATGTGGAATTCCCGCTCAAGTATCATTCATGTTTCGCCAGCTGGAAGGCTTATTTTGAAAAAAAAACGGGCACGAATAATGCCGGTGCTTAATTATTAAAGTCACATATACACTACATATAAATTTTAGACTTGAGATATAGATTTTTTGTAAATTTCCTTTAACAATACTATAAAAAACAAAAGCTTTTTCCGTCTGTTTGTTTCTTATTATTAAACAAGATATATGAGACGAGACACATTGTATTTTCTATAACATGTAGAAATTATTGCCATAGAAAAAAAATTACATTACCTTACCACCAACTTAACAAACTAAGGTTAAGACACTCCGTTCTCTATTCTTCGCGCCATCAACGAGCCATTGCATGTTGAGTGGCGTAACCCGGTTGCCGTGCTTCTGTTACTAGAGCGAGGAAAGTAACTGTCGTGCTGTCGATGCCAGAACAGTGGGTCTTGACACTAGATTCCTGCCTATCCTCTTACAAGAATCCGTGAAACTGGACTGTACATTGCGTGAATCGGAATGACCAACAGATCTTCCCTCCATTGACGTAACTTATCTTTATCATCCGTACTTAGATAAGGTATATCTCGCTAACTCGTTGCTTGGTGGAACCGAGACCGATATATACACCTAAGCCGAAATATTATTTATTATTGTTTATATTACATTCGCCCAAATAAAACTTTAAACGACAACAATCTCGTCTACAATCTGACAGTTCCACACTGCGTTACAAAGCATCAACTTTGTATCGCTCTTTGCGATTTCTATACAAGTTTGCTTTAAGTGAAAATAGAGCTTTTACTACTTAATTATTGAGACACTTCTTCTATATAGCGCTATAAAACAGTGGACGACCGTAAACAAACTTTCGCAGTCTCATTTGAAACACGGCCATTTCTATGGTATTCTTTGAAGTGTGAACAAAACACTGCACAATGGGCCATGAATTAGACGGTGCGTTATTGTTATAGAGGTATTTAATATGTTTTTTTTTATTAATCCGAAATAAGTAAAATTAATATATTTGTTATATAACTCAACTTATTGAAATGTGAAATAATAAATTATAAACCCTGTACCCTGCGGAATAAACGTAACTGTCTCAATAATTATCGGACTGTTTCAATATTTATTTCATCGATTTCCACTCAGGTGGCTAAAAATTTTTCATTTGCTTGCTTTGTTAACAAGACAAAGCGCGGCGTTGGGTTCTGTTGAGTGTGGAACGACCATCTTAACAGTAAGTTCTCTCATTCTACTCTAATTTTGAAATAATTTTTTAAGGGAACATTTGGTCTTGGTAACCATAGCAATGCAGTAAAATATATTTTAATTTCAATAAGTACGCCAATGATGAAATAATTTCATTTAAAATATATAAAAAACGTGAAACTTAAACATAAGCTTCATAAAATATATGTCATAGACATAATTCGCAAAATTTTACTATTCCATATATAAATAAAGGCATTGAAAATGAAAAATTTTCTAGTATTTTAACCGTATGAAATTTGAACAGAGAAGTTTAATTTATAGCCTATGCAGAATGTACTCGTATTACCGCAATCTGTATGTATGTCTGTCTGTGTCGAGTCGATTCTTTTCACAACACAAACATCCGTACGAGTTCCTGTGAGAGAGTAAACGAAAGTCTTGGCCTTTGTTCAGATGGATCTGGTCGCCAAAATATTGCACTCCTCTAAATCGCTTGCTAGTGAAGAGCGGTTGACATATCGATATCTAATATAAATTGATAAAAATATCATATTATCTTTATCAGAGCTTTTTGTATAACAACAGCCTTATTCTGGCACAGTTAGAAGATCACCAGACCTGACCAGTTACCTGAGAATAGGTTGGCGTGGATTCAAATGATAGTTATTGAAATAAAAATTATTTTATGTGACTTATTTTTTTATATTAGCAAAAAAATATAGTATTTAGTAGTTATTATTATTTACTAGTTTTAGTTTTTTTTATATTAAAGTTCTCATCTAAAGGTATTAAATTTACACAATGCATATTCAAAACTGGCAATCCGCCTGCGGCTCAGTCTACTTGAAATATACGATTATTAATTTATTAAACTGAAATGCATTGGTGTACTTACAGCGCACTTATATTGATTTCTAATATACATTATCGTTATTTCCATAAGGTTTTTGATAGTTTTAAATAAAAAAATCGACTAAGTTGACTATTGCAATTTAAAACCAATTCATTAGAAAAAAAATTAAGAACTGCTTAAAAACAGTACAAGAAATGAGTATCGACAGTTTAGTCTTCTTCATTTTCCAGTCCCTCGACGATGCAAGTGCAAAGGCTCTTTGTGTGATTGAAAGCAGCAATTTCAAGATACTCAACAGATCCAGTGTATCGCGTCTTTTGGGTTGATGACATTCCAAAAAACATTTTACATTTTCTCTACTATACGTGAACTACTGATCTCATTCTAGTATTTATTTTAAGAATCTTTTAAAAATAAATTATTTTAAAATGTATTTTTTATATATTAAATATTAAACTAACCTATACAATCTGTAATAATACTTTAAGGCTTATGAAAACAGTTTATGTGGTTGAACGTGCTAACCTCAGGAACTGGTTTGATTTAAAAGTTCAAGTTACGTCACAATCCATTTATTTATGAGTTTTATTTTATTACGTTAATCGTTTAGATACCATTTTACGGCTACGCCACCGGAGTGCACCGCTTAAACCTCATGGTGGGGGTTAAGTAGTAGCACCCGGCAACCCCCACTACCCGGGGCTAAAGGAACCAGAAGGATTCTTGCGTTAACCCAAGCGAATCCAGTGGCGGCGGTCACGGTTAACTCAAGTCGGTTATCCATCTGTCATATACAAGTCACAACTCTAAGTTATTTCCAATTGACGACGGGAGCCGCTGATAAACGCTAATTATGGCGCAGCAGAAGATCCGACTGTAGCGTAAACTGGAAATTAATAATTTTCCTCTACTCGCTCTGGTAAAAAGACAAAGCGCAGTCTTTTTAAAACTATACAAAATATAATTCATGTATTAATTGTTTAATTATGTTAATATTTATTTTTATTAATTTAAACTTGATTATAATCATGCAAAATAACAAGTAAAAAGTACATTGTAATTCGTTTTATCATTAAATTTAAATTCCAATAGCAAAAGTTTAAAAATATCTCATAGTTTTAGGCTATAAAAAAACCGTTCAAACGTTTCCAGTCTAGCCAAAGGGCTATAGTGAATTTTCGTAGAGGGGGCCTTATTTCGTAGAGTATATTTACTACAGCACAAAACTATAATGTGGGCTCGGCTTACCGCAACAAATCCCTTATATTTATTTAACCGTGTAATAACGAACCCCCCCATAAAATATTCTTACGTTACGTTACGTACTAAGGGCAAACTTATTAGCTGTTAGGGGAACCACAAACTACTTCGTTATGTGTATGTGTGTGTATGTGTACTTTATTTTTTTCATTCGGTTGCTATATGCAGGGAAGATAGAAAGAGCCTAGTGTCAAAGCTCTCCGTTCTTCAATTTTCCACTCGAATTCAATAATTTTGATTGAGTAGCGGAACACAACGCCGCGTTTTATTTTTCCAGAATGGAGGTAGGAAAATAATAGATTTTTCCAAGCGGAGAATGAACCCACTATCATGTTTACAGTCACTTATGTTCTCAAATAAATCCACGTATATATATGGAATGTAAAAATTTGTTATTCTACGGAACAAAAACTATTTATTATATTTACTAATTGTTTTAATGTAATACTGATTTACTGATATTTTATCTGTACATATACATTCATACGAGTTAAAATATGACTCTAAATGCAAACTTACAGAACGTCATAATGTTCTATATCTTTGACTACTCTGTAATATTAGCGAGAAATACCTTTAAAATAAAACTAAAGTATTATTTGTAGCTTGATGCCATATCCCACATAGTGCAGAGGAAGCAAATGGAGCCTAGTAATAATACACGCCGTTATCCGCTCTGTGACCAATTTTGATCTTGATGCTGAATGTGGGTACTCGACCCTACTGTTAGATTTGTTACCAGAGCGAGGAGATCAAATATTTCACTCCCCCGAGTAATAATCGTACCCAAAACCGTCGCGTTTATAGTAAGACGCTGTGCCACTGCGCCATGACGGCCCCAGAATATTTGAAACAAAATAATTGTTTCAAAATAGCATAAAATTTTGTTTCACACAGTAGTAGCACAAGTACGTCGCTCGTGGACTAGACTTTCATAAAGCGCTATAAGATTATATTAAAAAGAGATTTCCTAGATAGAAAATTTATCGAGATGGCATATTGATACCACTTACACGCTATGTTTCTCAATCTCACAATATGTCATTATTGTAGAATTATTGTTTTAACTGATTATTTATTAACTTAAATTAATATACATACATAAATTATTGCAATTATATTTCTCCCTTGTTCCTTACTTTCCATTTAGAGTTTCTCATCTAGGTTAATTCATTTGTATATATATATGTATATATATATATATATATATATATATATATATATATATATATATATATATATATATATATATATATATATATATATATATACATATACAAATATTTTTGGACATATATAATATTCTTTGAAAAAAGAAAAATATTACAGGCAGTTTAGTTAAAAAAGGTGGACTTATCTCTATAAGATATCTGTCTGTATGAATAATTCAATAACTCTCATAATTCAAAATGTTTACACACATTGCTAAAGTGAAGTTTACAAAATAGATCCATCAAATTGTATAGAAAAATAAAGTTAGAGTGGGGGAAAAGTTGAGAACCGCTGACTTACTAAACGAGCTAACTTGTGCTTACTAAGAAATTGCACCATTAAAGTGTGTTTAGTTTTGTGCTTTTCTTTAAAGTATAGTACAGGTTCAGTTTTATATAAGCTAAGCTTAAATATAGTTCGTGTAATGATTAAATTTCAAAGCTTGCAAAGAACTTTTTTTATCCTATTTCCTATATAGTATAACACTAAGGAACTTTACAATTACAGCATTGAAAATGGACTTTGCTGACCTTAGCTGGATTAGAGAAACTAATATGGAAAGGATCTACCTCTGCATGAAATTTCCGTGGTTAAATGACCGCCAACCTTCTAGGTCACGACAAAGTGTAGAATGAATAATAATAAGAATATAAATTTTTTTTTAGAAAATACATACAAAATAATGTATAGTACAATAAGAATTACTGGTAAAAAAGATAAATAGATAGATAAGTTATTTATTGCGTACATAAATGTTACTATACAAATAAAAGAGTGAAATTAAAATATAACAAACATTAAAGCAAACATATAGACAAATTCATTATAATTTTGACGCAGCTCGATAAAGAACTCATGGCTTAGTGGTCAGAGCGCTCGGAAGGTTTCCATGAGGTTCGGGTTGAAACCTATATACATTTTCTATAAGTAACTAAAGCTAATCTTAATAAATCTCAACTTTTCAAAAAGTCGAAAATCTGAGCGTAAAACAACAGGCATTGCTATAGAAAAAAAGAATATGCCCTAATTTAGAGTTCATCAGAGAGCAGTTAGCGCGAGCGCACTGTGAAATTAGATACGTGTTAAATGTTTAACACAATGCCGCACTTTCCGTCCTCCTAACATTCATATAGAGTAATCCACGTGTAGACAACTAGTATACATAATAAAATTTCAAGCTATTTTTATAAGTTATACTTAATATAAAAAGATATCAATACTGATTATGTTTAGAATTATAATACCTGTATTGCTAGAGGAAATTTTTAAAAATCTTGCTATAGGGATGCTGAAACAAATATAAATTAATAGGTCTATATATAATGTTCAATGTGGCGATACCATTGAATGGCTTTATTAGCTAGACGGCGATTTGCCGGTTTCCAAGATGCACGGATTCGACTGCTCTTGCGCTCAAAATTTTATATATATCTAAATATTTCTCTTTCCTTAGCACTCGGAGTTTACCCACTGGTAACGCTTTAAAATATATTAAATTTGTATGTATTATAACATTTATCGGTTAATCGGTAAGATGTGGCGATACAATTAATAAAAGTTATGCAGAAAGTGAGCTTAGGCTCACTTTCTGCACTGCACACACACTTTCTTATTTACTTACCTTATGAAAAACTATTTGTAAATCTCTCCATACATAGGTGTTAGTAACGCAGTTGATAATTTAAGACTAAACCAAGTATAAACGCTTGTATTTTTAGATTGTGTTGACTTGACTTGAAGAGAGTACCAACTTGGATATCTAATGTTTATTTAATCTCGATGACTCCACGCGATCGTGAGAAAATGTTCTTGACAGACGGACAGACAGACAGGAAGACTTCAAAGTCATCCTATAAGGATTTAGTTTATTTATTTCTTTCATATTTTTTTATTTAAAATAAAGGTTTTTTTTTTTTTTGTAAAATTAATAATGTGAGAACATCAGAAGTATAAGCAACACCTACTCTACAAAACGTACAGATTTATTCACCGCCCAAGGGATGGGCATTAAGCGAAATACGCGTTTTCTTATTAATGTATCACCAACTATATTAATATTTCATTTGTTTTATGCTAGTATGAAACGGAATGCTGAACGTGCCTTTAACCGCCCCAAGCAAGCAAGAGAGACCGTCGTGGCGCAGTGGCACAGCATCTGGCTGTAAACGCGACGATTGTGGTTTCAATTCCCTTGGGAAATTATTATACAAAATTTTGTTTTCGTTTCCGCCGAAAGACAAAATGCGGTATTGAATTCTGCGAGATTGACTATCAATATTAGGAAACGGAGTGTTTTAACACTATATTCTCTCTGTCTACCCCACTATAGAGGAAAAACATGACGCTGGATAAAATTTTATCATTTTTCTAAATTGAAGATTTACGTGATTCAGCATGATCTTATTTATTTATTTATTTTATTTATTTATTTATTTATTCATAAGCCATGCGATTACAAAACTATTATTCTATTAAATACATGAGCTAGACAATCACAAAAATATTACTGCCGGTGCTTAAATTAGGTTTACCCTGTGCTATAAGCACCGGCTACCTTCCGGTGTCACAGTTAAGTGATTGGACAAACATTATAGTTATTTATATGTAAGGCTAATAATATAATTAGAAAACAAGACATATATATATATATATATATATATATATATATATATATATATATATATATATATATATATATATATATATATATATATATATATATATATATATATATATATATATATCAAAGAAGAGAAGTTTTGAAGTTCCATTACATAAATATCTAAGATTTAATTTCACACACACATACACACATATACGCGCACACACACACACATTTCACAGGAACGCACACATTAACTTCTTATTGTTAAATTGCCAAATTAGGTTTAAACTCAATAACATTGTTTAAATATATATATATATATATATATATATATATATATATATATATATATATATATATATATATATATATTTAAACAATGTTATTGAGTTTAAACCTAATTTGGCAATTTAACAATAAGAAGTTAATGTGTGCGTTCCTGTGAAATGTGTGTGTGTGTGCGCGTATATGTGTGTATGTGTGTGTGAAATGTGGGTATGTGTATGTATGTGTGAAATTAAATCTTAGATATTTATGTAATGGAACTTCAAAACTTCTCTTCTTTGATCATATTCTCAGTTTCGTCATATGACAGTTTTAATAACCAATCAGTAACAATACTTTTGCACTTATATTTATTTTTTGGTTGTATATCAAGTATATTATTTTACCGATTAAACAAGAAGCTACCAAGAAAGTAGTAAAATCGGTGGCTAAAAAAGCTCTTGCATACATTAGTACTCTGCACTCGGTATTTCCGTACCGAACGGATTTTTGCAGAAGACGGGAAACTTTCTTTGGAGTTCTCAGAGTGCTGCCTCAAAATTATCTGCAGAAGAAATAGTTGACGGACGGTAAGAACTTCGCAATATTCATAGAGTTATTTCGTTGGGAAATGATACTCTTTTCTTTTCTTCTTTTTGTAGCTACCTTTAATACCGCTGTCTGCGCCCGCTCGAGCTTCAGCAAATTGCTTCTGTGAGCACCACCCCAGGACGATATGCAATAGCTAATTAATGACTGGCACAAAGCTAAATAGGTTGTTTTTAGAACTTGGGGCTCTGCCACGTTTCTTAATTGTTTAAAAATATATATTAGTTTACGAATTCTACTTGACAACATATCTATGTGAGGGACAAAAGTGAGGTTTTCATCCAAAATAATACCCAAAGGGCACCCACAGGTATCCTGATTTTGGAGATGATTATGGGCAGTGATAGAAAGTTTTGAAGAATCAAATTTGTTCTGAAAAGTACAAATATTTAAATATTACATATTTATCTGTACTGTAAGAAACAAGTACAAAGCAGATTCACATTTTGTACTTTGTACAAAAAAATATTTTTACGTATCTGAGTAATTTTATAAGAAGACGTTTAATTAAAAACATAAATATATTTTCCCTTATATTGTTCATATAGACTAAGGTGTACTACAATAGACCTGTCATTATTACCTTGTACGGCCTAATTAGAAGTGTATTTGATAAGCTAATATTGACTAATACATATGTACATTATGACATTATCGCCTTGTAATATTTTTACGTAGGCGTTGATTAACAAAAATGTAATGTGATCGAAAAAGCCACAACCTTAAAAATATGAAAAACAAATATTTTCTCAAGAAACATGATCATTGATAAAGTACACGCTAAATATGAATAAGTCATATTAGAATCTTGATTCTATGATCGTAATCGTATGTCGATAACTATGTGACGTAAATGGAACATGTGTCAAAATTCAATTTAAAAATAATAGATAGATTTTCGATTGTTTGTTTTAGAGGATTGTCGCCCAATTTACAACGCGCGTTGAGGTTCTGGAACTCAACGCTTCGCTTTTTTTTTTACTAGAGCGATGAATCGAAAATAATTCATACCCCCCAAGTGCCACAACAACTACCCCTAGATAGCCTCGATTAAAAATATTCTAATGTTTTTAATTTTTTTTTGTTATTATACAGTATTGGCCACCAATCTATGCCTAAGCCTATATATTATATTAAAAAAACATTACTTTCCTACCCCATCTTCTTATTCAAAGAAGTGCACTGCCCAAATGAGAGTAAAGTATTAGAATAGTTTTCTCGACTTCCACTTTACCAATTTGAAGCATACGTTAGACGTTAGACGTCAGCTCGCAGATAACAATCCCTCAAGTCAAAAAGTTTCAATCCCACAAAGAGCTTTTCTTGGGCACACAAAATAGGGATGCTGGAACTTAAATGCATGTAAGTTTTTAAATTATGTTGCATTTATTCTATTTCTCCATTACTATACTAGGGAGAGAATAGCTAGTAACAAAACACTTTGTTCTCAGCTTTCCTTCTAAATTCAAGATGTTGTGATAAGTTACTATATTTAGAAAACAGTGATATATTTTAACAAAACCCTGAATAAGAATTGAACCCATAATGATCTCGTATATATATTAATATAAGATAATTATAATTATTAAATCAAATAACAAAAATATAATGTCATAACAATTCAATGTAATATGATAAAAACATCGATATTAATTTTAAAAAAAAATATATCGACAACTCGGATTCCCTACAACATTGGACGGAAGTGCAATATCGGATACAGGATCCACGACAACGGAATAAATGCGAAGCCTCAATACAACAGACCGCTATGAAAACTTCGAAGTATTCGTATATCTTATTTCACGTATGATTTATTTGTTGAGTGGTGACATGTCTATACTCTATAGTGTACCTGTAAATATTGTGTAATATTTAATGTTTGGACGTTCGATATTGTGATATTCAAGAATACTGGAGGACCGGTTGACGCGTTAAATACGCGTTGCCATAGCAACGTGTATGTCATTTTATACAAAAGTTATATTGTTAAACATATGGTAGTGTGTGTAATGTTTTATTTATTGATTTAATGTACTTTATAAGCATTATTACGGAAACATATTAACGTTCTGCAAATTCTCTTATACATAAACTATAAGTGTGCCAAATTTCATACTCCTCCATTCGCGCGATTTTCGTAGAAAGGGGTCTAAAGTTTTTGCTTCACGTATTAATATATAGATATAATGCCAGTGGAGCTTTAGAGGCTATCTTGTCGCGGTGGGAGTGAGTTGTGTACTTTTTATCAAAGTAATGACAGAATATTCATCAGACGCACAGAATATTTATCCTGTCATTATATTTAGTCAATTTGCCCAAAAAAGCTAAAGTGCTTGTTTGAACTACTGATTTGTAAAATTATTTTTGTTTTGGATAGTCCATTTCTTGAGAAAAGCTATTCTAGGCTATATTACATCACGCTAATCATTTCCATGGTATTAACCCACTGTACTTGCTGTCAGAGTTTACAACGTTTCACTTGTCATACAAAGCAAAACCACAGGTAATAGTATAGTATATTAGTATAATATAAAATCAGTAATCTATTTCAAGATAAAGTGATTTACTCATTGCTATGAAACACTATTATTAGATACCACTTCTTACAAGTTCTTATAAAACATAGATAAATCGACGCTAAACTAATTTTAAAATAAACTCGTTCGAAAACACTCCGGCCTTTGATGGTATCTAGACAAGCAGTCTTTATAAAAATGGAAATTATCCAGTACCATTTACGGCAATCTATTTTTGAAGCAGTACTATGTACCTGAGTGATCCTTAAGACACATTCAGATGTGGATTTTAGTTCCCAGTACTAGTCATCCGCCACTACGTTGCTTCATAACACCTTGGTGTAACCAAGATTTTTTGTTTCCCGATGGACTATAAGCCTGCGTCAAGAATCTGCCTATAGGTTATCATATATACAGAAAGATCATTTAAATCAGATTTGAAGTTGCATAGATTAGCACCTTTAAGCAAACAAACTCTTCAGTTGTAATAAAAATATTAGTATATAGCTGACGTATTACATATTGCCCTTGAAGTATGTTTACCTCTATTCTACTACTTTACTAATACTGTCGAATAATATTATAATTATAATAATAAGTTCAAATAAAGAAAAATATTTTGATTTTTCTTTTCTTTGCTCTGGTAACAAGGCAAAAGTGCGGCGTTGACTTCCGCCACTCAACAGGCAATGCCTCGCAAGGCGGAAAGCGGGGAACGGAGTGTCTTAACACTAGGTTCCTATGGTTCCCTCTGCCTACCCTGCCATGTGCGGGATACAGTGTGAAGCTAATTTAAATAAACACACACATAATAGGACCTGAACTCGATGAACTCATCTTTCTTTTATACTTTCTACAGCTCCACGCTTCATCTCAAATATAGCACTAATGGCTAGACACTCCGCTGTCCACTTTTCGGTTGAATTCGAGATACGAATGTTAGGCGGAACTCAACGCCGCTCTTTATCTCAACACTTGCCAGAATGGGAGAATGAGATTGGGAGAATGAGAATAATCCAACAAACCGCCGCTATCGTGTTTATAATCAGACACTATCCGAGTTTGTCACCATGGCATCTGTTTTCCATTATAACTTAATTATACATACTAGAGGACCTGTTGAGGCGTGAATTAAGCGTTGCCATAGCAACGTGTATGTCACTTTAAACAAAAGTGATATTGTTAAACATATGCTGATGAGTGTAATGTTTTATTTATTGATTTAATGTACTTTATAAAGCATTATTATTGAAAAAATATTATCGTTCTGCACTTCTCCTACACATAAACTATAAGTGTGCCAAATTTCATACCCCTACGTCCGCGCAATTTTCGTAAAGAAGCGTTTCCAAAGTTTTTGCTTCACGTATTAATATATAGATACGTTAAACATTCTCCTTGTAAATAGCACCTTATACTTACAATTGTCAGTTTAAATGAAGTAGTAATATTCACAAGATAGCTTAAACAAGTAAGATCACATTCTTGATATAGCACAATATAAATTACATAATATTAGCTCTATGCTATGTTTTTTTAATGTATTTTTTATGTAAACGCCTGAACCGGATGGTAATCATCGCCCATACTCATAACAGTGTTGACGCTTTTCAACAGCTCGTCTCATATGTAGAGACAGTAATTTGCACTTTAAACAAAAAAAAATTAAATAAAAGACAAATCTTATTACACCGCCATACAATGTTGGTACTGATAATTGCATTTATACAATAATAATTCTTGTTTTTATATTATAAATTATCTGTAATTAAATGTAAGTAATAAATTCTACGATAAATGCAGAGACGAGCGATAAAATGTAAGTGACGTGTATCACTACTTTCGCAATAAAAACAGATTCAAGAGTGGGTGCGTAAGAATTATTATCTCAAAAGTCATCTTAGAGGCCATCTTCTCGGTAAATTTACAATGGATTTTCGCCATTCAACACGCAGCTTTCGAATTTGCTTGTAAATAGGAGAACGAAGTGACACTAGTTTCTCTCTCTCCAATTATCCAACTTGAATCTGTAAAAAAAACATCCTTACACAGAATAAATTCAATTTTATTTGGCTTTTAAATTAAATTTATTAATCATTGCATGACGATGCCTGGAATGATGATAAATCACTTCAGTACACGCAAATACTTCACGTGATTAGATTTACGTCGCGTGTAATAGGCGCCTAATATAAATATTTGTAATTCAGATTAATATATAATAATATTAATAAAAAATAAACCTGCTTATTTTCATCTTCATGCATTATTTCTCATATAGCTGAGTAGAGAGAGGAGTAGGTTCAAGATCTCTATCTCAACTTCCGCCCGCGTTCAAGATGTTGCATGGTAGAGTTACCCTCGCCAAGTGATTTTCAACGCCGCGGGTTACTTTTCTAGAGCAAGGACGTATAAAATATCTTCCGAATGGGAATTGAATCCACACTTACATTGCGACGTTGTCCCACTGCACCACTACGACCAGGAATAAAATCTGTTAATTAGCTTAAACTTAAACAAATAATAAACACAAATGATATTAGTTCTTATGTGAGCTTTAACATATCAAATACGTATATGTAGGTACTTATATAGCATTTTTACTGTCTCTAGGCTGATTAAAGCAGTTAGTATGGCTGGTGATGACGAAGGTGGTGATGATGATGACGATGATGGTGGTAGTGGAAGATGGGGAAAGATGGTTCTGGTTTAGTATATCATAAATAATATTGGTGCAGTAAATTTAAAAAATATAATTTTATATATCAATATTTGTGTATTATATGTTACCTATATGTGTTTAGTTGATAGATAATTTACTAAAACCTATTTGTTTTCATTTGTATGTTATATAAATCTATACAAATTTTATATTCAACTTAAAATTAATGTAAAGTATGCACTCTGCACATTCTAATTGTAATGTCGTTTTTTGATCTTTTTACAATATGCATTGTAAAAACAAACGTCAGTTTTATTTTAACTCGACGTTCAACGAATAAAATTCAACGATTAAATTTTGTTTCTTAGAAATACACAAGTTCCTACAATGACAAAGATACATAAAAATGTACATATCCTCATTTCTGTATCGTTTAGTTTTTATGAATATAGAATACATTTTTACTTTCATTTAATCAAAAAATGTTATAGAGTTTATTTCAAAATAAAAAATCAAAATCAAAATATTCTTTATTGAATTATTCAATTAGGCACTTTTGAATTATTCAGTCAACTTACATTGGAATGTCAGTAGTGTCAGTCTTTTAGGAGGCTACCACGGGCTCCGGAAGGCAGGCTCTGCTGAGAAGAGCCGGGGAGAAATTCAACAGTGTATATATTGAGTTACTAGGAAATGGATTGTCATATTACATCCCCTATATCCACCATACCATGCTTTATTTGGGATACAGCCTGAAGCTAGAAAATTAAAATATATCCACATTTAGACGAATGGTGATATGGTGGTTGCATTGTAGATAATTTGGTTTTATTTTCGAAAAGTTACAACACTATAAAGCTATAACTACAAAATGAATGAAAACTGATGAAAAAAGCATATATCATTATTTACTATGGCCTTATCCAAAAATCGGATCAAACCTCTTTATAACCTTGCAAAATAAGTTGCAGACAAAATAAGGTTTTTAATGAGTTCGGTGCTTTGTTAGTCAGTGGAGAACATGACTCAGCCACTTAGAACACACGAAGGAGAATGAGTGGTAAAAAAGGTATAAAGCTTTACAGTAATAAATTGTATTGACAAATATTTCACCAACATCTTATTACATTTAGTAATATTTCTACAGTATAGTGGATAGATTAAAATATAAAATAATTGTAATTACTTATAAAAATTATCGATAATAAAACATCAATTAAAACAACATCTTAAACAATATAGAATAAAAGAATAGAATTTATTGGATACAAAAACTAGGTACAGGATATGGCTATAAAGAAGATATAGGTTCGGGATATTACCAATTGGGGAAGGATTTTATGCATATTACTTCGACTTACACGCTCTGGACAAACAAACACTACGTTAGAGCTCAACCTCTCAACAACCTTCTCGCTTATTTATATATATATATATATATATATATATATATATATATATATATATATATATATATATATATATATATATATATATATATATATATATATATATAATCGGAAAACAGTTTACGTTGAGAAGAGCCGGTGAGCAACTCGCTTGCTTCTTTGAATATCATTTAACATAATTTAATAATAATCATAGGCTTTCTGAACGAGCTACAACAGCAGTAAAGCTCTGTCACTCAACGTACTGTCTACTTTGAGCGGAAAGCGAAGAAGGCTATTGATCAACACTAGGCTATTTCTATTTCTATCTAGCCTGTGGGATACAGTTAAAAATTAAAAAGTAAAGGTAGTATAAAGTATTATCTTCATCTATTATAAGAAAATTCTATGGACATGTCAATAGATTACCACGAACATGTTTCATGCTATGCGATTATAGTAACAGAGACGGCGGTTGTCGTGAGAACTTTGTAAGTAATTAAAGTGCTATTAACGATATTGCGTAATGGAATGATAAAAAATAAATGCATTAAATCTTATACAATAGGATCGGAAAATAGAAGATGAGTATTAATAATAGATTAAGCACGAGCTTAACCTATATTTCTTTTATTTTGACAAATTTCTTAAATTTTGTAAGCCATTCTTCAGTTGCAGCTCATTAAGTTTTAAATCTATGAAAAATAAAAGATGGTGTACGGTAACGAACATTTGGCGTGCTTTTTGTGATTCGTGTGTTCAAAATTTTAGCCTATCCTTAAGTCCAGCGTTCGTCCACGTGTTAATTATTAAGAAGAGTATAGGTGCAAATACTACAATGGAAATTCGACTATAGAACCCTCAGTTATACGGATTCGCTATTATCCGGACAGATAGTAATACCTTATATGTTAACAAGTGAGGTTTCATTGAACAATAGTTTTTTTTAAAAGTATTCAACTAACAAATAAATAGAAATAAATTTTCATTCTGTTTATAAAAAAAATATTTAATTTATACGATTTTCCGGAAATCCGGTTAATCGATATTTTACTGTATCCGATTCTCCGGAAGTCCGGTTAATCGATATTTTACTGTTTATTTTAATATTTACTATTTCAGGGAAGTCACTTAAAATATTTTTTTATTTTTTTATTTCGTAATCAAATTTCTTAATATCTGTTAATAAGAGATATACTATGTGTGTACTTACAATATGTTTTTTTTTGCTTCACGCGGTATCCCACATACCGCAGGATAGGCAAAGGAAGTCTTTACACCTCGAGACATTGCATGTTGAGTGGCAAAATCAAAATCAAAATATTCTTTATTCCAATAGGCTATTACAAGCACTTTCGAATCATCAATTAACATAAGTGTCAGTATTGTCAGTCCTACTAGAAGATACCACCAGCTCGAAGGCAGCTCGAGAAACTCAACAGATGCTCTTTTTAATGTATGTTTATAAAATATTTACAACTGTGGTTGGCCACCCGAATGGGCATCAACAGTACTTAACTCCACACACCAACATCCGTATAATATTCTTGGATTGAATAATATACTTTCCCTAATAACATGTTTTCAATCTTGACTTTAAGTTGTTCGAAGGGTAAGTCTGTAAGTATTTATATACCTTGGAACATAAACGATTTATTTACCTTCTGAAGGCGAAAACTAGGTGTAATCAGGATTTTTACTCCTTGTATTTATACAGTGCGGCGGAACACAACATGCTATAAGAATAAGGAAATTCGTTTCCCTGATTGGGAATCGAACTTGCAACCGTCGCGTTAACAGTCACATACTGTAGAAATATTACTTAAACAAGTGTCTATAATTTAATGTGCCCGAACGGCACCGCCATTACAAGGTGAAGGCATTTACTTTGTGAATGTAATAATAATTAGCAATTATTTCATAAAATCTTAACGTTTTCTAAGCAAAAAAACATTACCTACTTTTGTATATTGCCATAGAAAAAAAAAAAAAAAATATGTATATATATATATATATATATATATATATATATATATATATATATATATATATAATTGCTAACAGTATTATATCAGGCGTACATATTAAATTTTAAATCAATTCTATTTTCAAATGTGTACGCTAAATAAATTGTTTGATTGAATGCTTTAATCTGTGGAACTAGTGATTTGAAATGATAAATTATGGTTTGTGTTGTTATAGTCCAATCTATCGTTGAAGGCTTTTCATTTAGGCTATAGGCTATATCACACCATGTTAGTATGTATGTTAGTTTCCATTGAAATCACTGTACCCTGCAGTCAGAAATAACTGGGGCACATAGAAATTGTAAATATAGATCTTAATTATTTACATTTCACTAAGCAGGTGAACCTGCAACTAGTGTACTAATAGGCTTGATATGGAAAGTGCCTTTATAAACTATTTTGGTTTTTGGATACTTGTCTCTGATCCACTCCCACTTTCAGGTTGGTTTCAACCAACCCATGCCACCACCATTACGCTTTTTTTTCTTATGTACATGATTTAGTTCCAAATATCCAAGGGAATTTAATTGTTCAATTCTAATTTAATATTTTATATAAATATTAAATTTACTAGCAGCTTCGCCCGCTTGATTGTTCTTTTAATATATAATATGATTATACACTTTCCGATCGGAACACCCTATCTATATGTGTAAGGTAAATCGGATAAAAAATGTCCGTAGTTTTGGTGGAAAGTGAATATTTTATATTGTATATAGATTTTAATATAAATATGTTTAAAAAAATATAAAAATTAGAACCTTAGACTTCAAAAGATAAACGTGTCCAAAATTTTATTTACATACATATATATAACAAGGTAGGCAGAAATAACGTGGTGTTGAAACTTTTAATTCGAACATTAAATATTGAACTGTGGAACTCAACGCCGCACTTTGTCTTACCAAAAGTAAATGAAAATACTTCGTTCTTTCAAACGGGAATCGAACCCATGACCGCATTGACAATCGTCAAATTTCATATTTACTTGCAAGTATTATCTATATTATACGCTATATCTTTCTGTTTCTATATGCTAACTATTAGCGAATATACAAAAAAAATATGCAAAAAACCTAAAAATATCATAGTGAATTTCAAAAACAACTTTAAGCAACGTTCTATTGAAAGAACTTTGTAATAAAAGTAATAAAAGTCATGAAATAAACGGCTCACGCGCACTATACCCCCGACATTCGAGGCATTCGCGTCGCGCATTGATTAAATAATGTCATAATAACTATAGAAATAAGTAAACTTCAGAACAATTTCAATTTAAATCAAAATGGATCCAGAGAAAAGTAAAAATGAAGTGACCGTAGACGATATTTTGCAAATTCTAGGGCCATTCGGTAGATTTAATATATATAATTATTTGTTGATTCTGTTCCCTGTGTTGTTAGCTGGGATGTACTCGTCGGTATACAACTTCGAAGCTATGGATTTAAAATACAGGTATGTATTTGAATTTACATTTAAGTTTATTTCAGGTTCTATTTTTTTCTATTTTCTAATTGTATAATCTAATTTATTTATAAAATTTTCCTTCTTTTTGGCTTTAAAATTCAAATGTTTTTGCCAAATCGCCATTAATGAATTGTTAATGAATAGATCTAGAATAGTTTCCAATATATTGTTATAAGAATCAATAATATATATGCAATGTCTCGAATTTATGTGGAAAGCGGAGAGTAGAGTGTTTTGCGTTACTTTATCACTACGTTATCTCTGTTTATTCTACAATAAATAGAAAACAAAATAAATACTATATCTCTAACATAATAATAGACTCTCACTGTAGGTCCCAAAGTGTAACAATTTATGTGATATTAATTTTCGAATCGTTTAACACTTGGTGTAGAAATTTCAACGATTATATCTAAGAATTGATAAAGTTTACGAAAAAGATAGATTTCGTTGCGTTTCACTTGAGAACGTGAAGAAATGTCACTATTTAATAGATATTGATAAAACGAAAGTATTGCGTTGTTACGTAAAAATATGAAATAATTCATATATAATATTTATTATAGAGAGACAAAAATAGAGATAGGACATATGTATGTATGGATATATATATATATATATATATATATATATATATATATATATATATATATATATATATATATATATATATATATATATATATATTATATATATATATATATATATATATATATATATATATATATATATATATATATATATATATATATATACAAAAAATATTCTGTTTTAAAATAAATGGTCAGCGTGTTTGTACACATGCGGTGTCAGGTTTCGCAACATAAAGATCCTTTTTTTTTTAAATAGATTGTATATGGGGAATAAAGTGATTTAACAACTTGATACTGTCATGTCACACTGGGACATTGTCTAACTGTAAACCCAAGGGATGTGGGTTCGACTCCCACTTGGAGAAATTACCAAAATACGTTACTATTTACTCCCTCGGGTAAACGCGGCGTTGAATTCCGCCAACCAATTGACAATGGACAATCTCAATAATAAGGCGGGAAGTATATCCTGAATGTTATATGGGATAAAGATGGAAGCAAAAAAAATACATAATCACTTACGCAAATATATTAATATATGTATATGAATATACTATATGTGCGCTATTAACATATATAAAACATAATATATTGAACTTTCATTAGTCATACAAAATAATGAATGGACGGTAAAATTACGTCAAGATTACATTTTTTATACTGCAATTGATGAGATGTCAAGTCGTAGAGTTTAATGTTAATATTAAATTTTTCGATCTAAAAGATGATTTATTCAAATTTAAACTGCTGTTAACGTTTGCAAAAGCAATTGTGAATATTTATATATATATATATATATATATATATATATATATATATATATATATATATATATATATATATATATATATATATATATATATATATATTTCTTTTTTGGGGATTCCCAATCAGGAGGGCATTACATTTTTTTAACTCTTCTTCTTCATGTGATAAAACGGGGTATCCTAACACCAGTTCCCCTTTATATAAATAAAACATGAATCTGACAAAATTAAAGAAAAAACAGGTGCAATAAATCGTATTTCTCCTTAATCAGGTGTGCTGTACCAGAATGTGAAGATCCAAACGTCAACTTCACAATCCCTCATTTAGAAGATGGGACGCCAGCGAAGTGTCGCAGATACGCGCCGTTTAGAAACTACTCGGAGAGCGGCTTGGGCCACAACGATACATGTTCACCACATTACTTTGATATATCAACTGAAATTGAATGCGATTCCTATATTTATTTTGAAGAACACTCTATTGTTAAAGAGGTAAGTATTTTACTTATATGCAATCTATGTGGGCAATATTATTCACTAGCTAGAAAAGCACAGTGCGCTACTGTTCCTTCAAATAAGTGGAAAGTGGGAACGAATCTACAGGACATCTAGTGTTAAATCATGTTTCAAACATTGCGTGGAAGGGAATCGAACCCATAACGTCAGCCGCGTTGGACCTCAAAATAGGTGGAACAACGTACTTTGTCCAAACATAACCCCCGATATAACATAACCCTAGTTATAACCAATAATAATTTCTCTGGATCACATTTAAATAACTGTAAATTCAATATTATGCTTGACCCTATTTCGTAACTATTAGTTAATTATTAGTTATTGCCACGAAAATAAGTTTAACCTTCTAATACAATTATTCAAACGATTTATATAGAAATATTTATACAGCTGTAGCGAAATAAATGATATTTTTTTTCCATCTCTTCACAAGAATAACAGAAAATAGGCGATTCTGCTCACAATTAAAATTTAATGTAAGTTCTAATTTATTTTTCGGTATAAAACCTTAGTAGTGTACAATATTTATAAGTGTCCACTAATAAACTCAACTACAATTATTAAGTAGAATAGTGGTAAAATACTAGCTGTCCCTGTTGAATTCAGTAAATAATAAGACATTTACCTTACTTTAGGTACCCTAACTCTAGTGGTAAGCCTGTACCACTGCTATTTCAGTACAAGCCACATTGGCTTTTTAAAGCCATCTTGGTTCAGTGGAACAGAGTCTGACTGATAGTGAGTTCGATTCCCACTCGGGGAAATTTTATTATATTCGCTCTATGCCACTCATGACTAAATATGCGGTATCTTAAATTTGGAAAATTATCTTGAATTTCTTCTTTTTGTTTAGCTTGCTTGTGGACAGATGTATGTACTTACTCGGTAATAAAGGTTTCTAGCTAATATTAATGTCATGTCGCGAGATCATAATTGATATGTCGTAAGCGAATGAGTCCAAATCAAATATAATTAAGAAAATTATAATATCCACACTTAATGTTATGAAGCCAATCTAAAGTAGAAACTAGTAGTTCACTGCCTCGTATAGAAAAACTATATCACTATTAGATAGTTGATTTGACGAGGAAGGCTATAAGGATATATTACAATGACATTTACCGTTTCGGTATACTAGCCTCGGAATACAGAATTGAAATGAATAAATATTTTTATTGTTTAATACTTCATTTATTAAGGATATCATCGAAAGGCGGTAAGCGGGGAATGGAATGTCTTAATACTAGGTTCCTACGGTTCCCTCTGTCTACAATGCCATGTGCGGATACAGCGTGAAGCTAATTTGTTTTTTTTTATTATTTTTGGACTATATATATCATGTTAATCGTTTCGTATGTAACTCATTGTACCAGATTACTAAGTTATCTTGTCTCGTGTGTCGCATTTAACTATGGGGCGGAACTACAAATAAATATAATTTATTTATAATATTTAAAATGTTCTCTTGAATTGTTTCCATAAAAACGTTAGATAACGTCATTTTCAATACAATACAACACAAATGTACTATATTTCACAAAATATATTGAAATTATATATGAACTAAAAAGAAAATTAGAAATCGACCTTATCGCTTCAAGCGATCTGTTCCAGGCAACCTTTGGATGTAGGAGTTGTATAACGATGTGGCATTAAATTAGGTAATATAGGTAAATATAGATAAAATAAATATTAGATGATAATATAATAAGTAGTGAATAATCACTTTCGTTATAAAGAGGCTAGTTCTTAACTTTCACTTAACAAAACTGAACAAAATACTCGATATAAAAATAAAAATATAAAAATAAAATTCAAGAAAAAAAATAAAAAAAATGTGCTGATATATTATAATGATACAATGTAAAAAAATCGATAATATTATAGTTAAAATATATATGTTTATTTTTATATATATTTTTTTATTATTATTTAACTTAAGTTTTATCAATTCCTTATATAACAATAGAATATTTTCTCTTGATAATATAAATTTTTCTAATTATTATTTACATATTCCAATAGTTCACGGTATCACTGACCGGTTACATTAAACGATTAACGTGATGTAATACCCACATAATCCACAGCTTTCCTCCATAAATATACAGAAATTAAACATAAAATATCCCTACAGAGAGAGAATTTCAACTCAGCGTGATGAAGAACGCATGGTTTAGTGCGGGTCAAAGCTTGGCTTGGACGGTTTCCATAAGGCTCGGTTTCAAATTTTATGTGTTGCCTTTAAGTATTTTTGTGTGGATTATTTTGTGGAAATTCTTCACTTTATAATATTACACTGATAAAACTACCTCTTGAAACACCCTGTCTATCAGCTATCGCGATTAAATCCGTAGCTTAAATATCTGTGGAAAGCGACTTTATTTTATACTGTTATAAAGTTTATTTAATATTTTTTAATAGAAATGTAACACGACGTAAGTTAACATAACCTAATTTAATATATGTATAAGAGATTATAACAATATTTCTGTCACTGGAAATTGAACCTATGTATCCCAATTCAAATCAGGACTTTATCTTTGTACCATAGGTACAGTTGTTTTAATAATATCTTGTAAAATATTCATCAAAATTGAAAGATGTCATTTTCATGTGAAATAGTATTTTATTGAAAACTTATATATAAAATACCTTTTTTTATAAAAGTACTTTCGAGAATATTATTTTAAAAGAAATATCATAAAAAAGGCTACAGTGAGTCAACTTTAAAACACACAAGTACTACTGTAGAGGAACAATTCCGTCACACATGATTTTTGCGTATCAATAATAAAATCATTTACACATAACCCACACACGTGTAAGCTCACATATGTAATAAATTTTCTCCTTTTTTGCAATGTTTTTCATAGATACTATGTTTGTATTGATCGTAACTTATATATATATATATATATATATATATATATATATATATATATATATATATATATATATATATATATATATATATATATATATATATATATATATATATATATATATATTATATATATATATATAGCAGAGTGCGGAGATATGCGGAGAGACTCCGCTCTCCACTTTCCGACTGACTTCAAGACATTGCATGTTCAGTGGTGGATGGTACTCAATACTACTCTTCATCTTACTAGAAAATGGCAGTAAAACTAATTCCCCTCTAAGGGTATCGAGCCAACACCTATCGCGTTAAAAATAAGAGGCTTTGCAAATTTAAAACGAAGTGTTTGGACGCAATGTAGAGTACCCAGTAACGGGACAAAATGTGGAGATATAATTTCAACAAAAAAAAAATATGAAATCTCTGATTTGATATTACAAAAGTGAACAGAATGTGGCCTTCTCTCTCTACTTTAGTTATAATGGAGTAAATAAAATATATAAATATATTTTTTCCTCGGATTTCACGAAACACTTTGCACAATATAACGTTGACCTTGATTCAACAATAATACAATTTCCATGCGTATACTCTGTAAAGCAAATAAACCTTTAATCTGTTGTGAAACATGTTGAAAAATTCGTGGACATTATTTTTTTATTTAATATTGGAGTTTAATATACCATTTGGACTTTTAATTGTTTTTTTATGTAAATTAAGAAAGAACTAATTTAAAATATACAATCTCCACTATACTTTCTTACTTACTGTACATCTGAATCGTATATATTGCTTTTCCCAGCATATCAGAGTAGGTATTCATTCGAGTGGGAATCGAACCCACAACAGTCCCCGAACTAATTTGACAATATTTTTACATATTCCCAACTTTCTATATATTATGACAAGTAAACATAAATTATGTTAAAACTCACACTCCACTCTTTCCCCGATTTTCCACTACTAAGTTTTATTTTTATTTTTAAGTGTTATTCCACAATAAAAAGGATAAATAATTTCGAAAATGTAATTTTTTTTTAAAGTAACATCAGTGTCAACTTATGCTTATACGCTTGTGAGTGAAAGCGTAAAAATTTTCACGTATCTCGATAAGAAATAATATGGCCTAATTGTCCAGAGCGCTTCCTGTCTGGTTCAAATATAATCGTCTTCTACAATACTTGTCATTTAATTATATTATATTATAGCATAGGCATTAAGATATATATGTACATTATATAATATACATGGTGATTCGTTCAGGGCGATAAATGAGTAATTTCTGCCAGCAACAAGTTATTAAATGATTTAATATTTACAATGAGTACCGACATTGAAATGAATGTGAGGTAGGGCTCGAAAGGTTGGCTAATCGATTTATATGGAATTTATAATTAAAACCTTATCAAAAGCTATTTTGTTAGAAATGTTCTATTCACGATAAACAAATAGTCATATTATTAATAGGTTCGATATTATATATTAGTGACGAAGTTGTAATGCATTTAAAAACTCGTCGGTACTTGTAGGCTTTAAATGAGAATAAAATTTTTGATGAGTGAAATCCCCTACATTCCCAATATATTTTTTGTGTTAGGCACTTTACACACATAGCTCCTGCTGTTCAAAGAACCTAGTGTTAAGACAATCCTGTATCCATTTTAGACCTAAATTTAAGATATATATAATACATCTAATAAAAATGTAACTGATCATTTTTTCAACTATTTTTTTCCTAAGTTTGTCTGTTCGTTAGTGTATACTAATCTCAGCAACGGCATAACCAATTGAAATGGAGTCGTCACTATTGTATTATAGTAAACTTCCCTTAACTTCAAATTTACTCTACCACGTAGACAAAGTTGCGGGCACAGCTAGTATTAACACATATTACTAATAGAGTGGTCAGAATGCTTTATTATTTACCTGAACCATTCATAATTGAAAATGGCGTTTCTAACAAACTACGATTCAGCCAATGATATATGAATGTATGATAACATGGGACGTCAAACGCGGATTCGATTAGACTAATCCAAGGTGGATGATAATCGCAATTTCACGGTTCGCATTGTATGTACTCTGTAATGTAAACATTTTCGACACTAACGTCCTCAAATACATTTTATAACAAATATAGATAATTAGACATACGACTATATAAATTGAGGACCGTCGTGACGCAGAGGGCACAGCATCTGCCTGTAAACGCGAAGGTTTGTGGGTTCGATTCCCACTCGGGGAGAATGAAATATTTTAATTTTTTTCGCTCAGACAACAAAGCAAAAGCGCGGCGTTGAGTGCCGCCACTTAACGCGCATATTCTCTATAAAAGTCTAAAAAACAGCTATAAATCAGACCATTACCAATATAAGATTTGGCCACCTTACTGAATATGGGTGATTATTATTAAACAAAACAACAATATAATTTGAAAAAAAAAAACTGAAAACACGCTTTTATGAAAATCAAAAAAAAAAGTATTTTATTGAAATACCTATATTTTTATTATTTTTAATCGTGAAGTGCAAGGTGTCAATAGTTATAAATTTTTTATCGACGGATGTGAGTAGAACGATTACATTATTTTGGTGTCTTAAAAAGCACCCGACGCTTTTTTTACATTTAATTTTTCATTTTTACATACAAGCAAGCTTACAAGCGACTTTAAACGCTTCCTCCTTTTTAAAGTCGGTTAAAATAAAATTGTATGATATTAGTTTTAACACCAATAGGCACTGTAAATATTGATTTTATATATTTTAATTTATTATGCTTTCACCTTTCTTTCGTAATAAATAATAATCCACAAGACTATATGTCCCTATAAAATTTAAAGATATCCTTATATCCTTGAACTCCTTATTATCGACATCGACTCCCGTCATTATCATCACATTTGTACCATCATAGATGATGACTACAAGAAGCGCCTATAAATTTTTTTATAAGAAATTGTATGAAGCACTGATTTTGCTGGGTTTCCATCATCAGATTAACACAGTGATAATGGGACCATATCGGAAGAACGCTCTTTTAAATAAAAAAATAACCATTTAAACTATTCTCTACAAAGCTCTAATATATCCAAAACATCATATAAATAGAGAACTGTGGCGGAACTAAATGCATACATGAAAAAAACATTGATCATTGTTCTCACACATTGTTATCAATTTTGAAAATCTCAGGAAAATTTCGTGGACACTTATTTATTCATTATTCCATTAAAATATGCAATTATGTTACTCTATTAAATACAAATAGTTGCGTTGGAGGCATAAATTAAAGTGTTTGTTGTTATTATACAAAATCGCCTTAATTATTGCTAAATGTCGCTTTGTAAGCGGCGATTATAATCATACAGATAATTATAATCATTCCCTTTGTCCATTTTGTTTTCGTGTTAAAGTGATTATTATTTAGCAATTGTGAGGAGTGATTATTTCTCAGTAATTTAGAGGCCATAATAAAGTCACGGCTCTGGGTCTCGCTGTAAGCGCGACGATTGGTTCAATTCCTACTCAAAAGAATAGAATATATTTATTTCCTTGCTATGGACGTTGCGTGCGGCGTTGAGTTCCGCCATATATTCAATACATGCGGGATACAGCGTGAAGCTAAAACCAATGAAATGTGTCACCATTTTCATCATACTCTATATGAAATAATTGACCTGTATTTTATTTAAATACTATTTAACAAGAATATATACAATATATAACTTAAATAATATTTTATAATAATCTTCTTCTTCTTCCTGGCATTAGTCCCGGCTTTTTGCCAGGGTCTGCCTTCCGACTAAGACCAATCGGTCCATATGAGTGGCGAAGTGGTTTTTTGTGGAGCGATTGCCATCTGACCTCCAAACCCATTACTGGGAGAAACCAGGAAAGGAAAGGGAATAAGAGGCAGAAAGACTTGGAATATAGGGGAGGGACACCACTTACATGGATTGGATCGGGTTATGAAAGTGGTGGCTCGAGGTCCCGGGGTCGCGTACCCGTATGCCGGAAACCAAATATCGGACAGATAATTGGCTAGACACCCTCTGAGATGCCAACGCCACGCGGTGTTCCCAGGCGGTCACCCATCCAAGTACTGAACGCGCCCGACGTTGCTTAACTTCGGTGATCGGACGAGAACCGGTGTGTTCAACGTGGCATGGACGTTTTATAATAATCATATAATAGATATTATAATAATTATTTAATATCAGTATTTTCTTTTCAGTTCAATCTTGGATGCCAGGACTGGAAGCGTTCCTTAGTTGGAACAGTCCACAATGCTGGCTTCTTCATCTCCATACCTTTAACCGGTCTCATTTCTGATAGGTTCGGTAGAAGATTGGCATTGGTATTTGCGAGTGTGTCCAATGGCGTCTTCGGTGTTATACGAGCATTTTCATTAAACTACGAAATGTTTATAGTGCTGGAATTTTTGGAGCCAGCTTTGGGCGGCGGGGTTTATACAGCTTGCTTTGTACTGGGTGAGTTATTTATTAATATAAGTTACTATTTTTTTTAATATACTATTTACTGTACCAATTTTCAAAAAGAATCAATAAAGCCAATTTAAACTTAAAATTTTTAACTATTTAACTATTTTAATAATTTAAATATTTACTTAATAAAATCAATACAGCAGCTTATGTCGCTAAGATAATTGTATTCTTACCGAACGATGTACTAAGCACTATGCGGATGTAATTTATGTCCTAGTCTCAGGAATGTGTATGTTACATATGAGAATAAAGCCTATGGCTATGGCTTTATATATGGCTTTATAATATGGCCTATGGCTTTGTTTACATGTAAACATTATTGTTTGTAGGATGATAAATTATTTATATTTATGGTATATCACATTCAAACCGACTTTTATTACTGGCGCAGTGGGACAGGTTCCGTAAACGCAATGCTTGAGGGTCTGATCCATACTCAGAGGAATGTTCACATTACAACAATTTTCATTTGCTGGTAGACATAGTGCGGCGTTTATATATATATATATATATATATATATATATATATATATATATATATATATATATATATATATATATATATATATATATATATATATATATATATATATATATATATATATATAGATATATATAGATATATCTATATATATATCAGAGGGTGTCTAGCCAATTATCTGTCCGATATTTGGTTTTTGGCATACGGGTACGCGACCCCGGGGCCTCGAGCCACCACTTTCATACAATATGTAAGTGGTGTCCCTCCCCTATATTGCAAGTCTTTCTGCCTCTTATTCCGTTTCCTTTCTTGGTTTCTCCCAGTAATGGGTTTGGAGGTCAGATGGCAATCGCTCCACTAAAAACCACTTCGCCACTAGTATGGACCGATTTAGAAAAAAGCTGGGTATGGCTAGGGCGTCGCCGTTAAACGACGCGCAGGCACATCGCCCTACACCTGCGATAAGTGGGCAAGGGCTACCGTGTCAAGTACGGGCACGGCTAACGACGTCAGTACCCAGACGGAAACTCCGCTTTGCAACATGGAATATTGGCTCTCTAACCGGACGATGCAGAGAACTCGCAGATGTACTCATGAGACGTCGGGTCCAGTGTGCTTTCCTTCAGGAAACTCGCTGGAAGGGCAATAAGTCTCGTAACATCGGGCAGGGTTACCGCCTTATATACACTGGGTCCCCTACAGGTAAAAACGGTGTGGCGGTAGCGCTTTCTGAAGAGCTTCAGAATGGGCTTCTTGAAGTTGACCGTCGCTGCGACCGCTTGATGCGGATAAAGGTACTGATCGAGGGCGTTATCACAAACTTAATCAGTGCTTATACTCCCCAGGCAGGTTGTAGCGCGGCTGAAAAGGAGACCTTTTGGGAGCAGTATGAAGAGGTACTACTCGCTATACCGTCTACCGAATCAGTCTTAGTTGGGGGGGACTTGAACGGCCACGTGGGTAGGGTCGCTGAGGTGTATGAACGTGTTCACGGGGGTTTTGGATACGGTCTTCGCAATGCAGAGGGAGAAAATATTGTAAGAACCTGCATTGCATCTGATCTGGCTATCGTGAACACTTTCTTCCAGAAAAAACCTCAGCACCTTATAACGTATAAGAACGGGTCCCACTTAACTCAAATTGATTATTTACTGACTAGACGGTGTCATAAAGGCAGGGTGACCAACTGTAAGGTCATTCCCAGCGAAAGCCTGACGGGCCAACATCGTCTCCTTGACATGGACTATAATGTTACTCCGAAAAAGAAAGTAGCCGAGAAACGCAAGCCTAGGATTAAGTGGTGGTTGTTGAATGGGCCGATGCAGACCGACTTCTTGGCGGAGGTGGAGAGTCAAAATCTACTGACTAACACCGAGACCGCTCAGACTGCATGGGATCGAGCTCATTCAGCAATCATTGCGGCGGGCAAGCGAGTTCTTGGTGTTACTAAGGGTGGGCGTGTCATCGACAGGGAGACATGGTGGTGGAATGACCAGGTGCAGGGGGTGATTCGGGAAAAGAAGGCTGCGTTTAAAGAGTGGCAGCATTCCAACTCTCCTGAAGACAGACTGGAGTACATTGCAGCGAAACGGGCCAGCAAAAGAGCTGTAGCCAGCGCCTGCAGAGAAAGTTTGTCGCCATTGTACGATAAACTTGAAACTGTGGAGGGGCAGAAGCTCATATACAAACTGGCTCGTGCTCGAGATAAAGCGACGCAGGATATTACAAAATGTCTTTGCGTCAGAGATTCTCGGGGCACGTTGCTTTGTAGTCATGCCTCTGTGAAGGAGAGATGGAGAAGCTACTTTAAGGAGCTGCTGAACACTCAGCAGTCTTGTAGTCTTCTTCCTGAATTATCTCCTAACCTCGGACTTGTTGCTCCAATAACCCGTGACGAAACTCGTAATTGTCTTCGACGCATGAAGAACGGAAAAGCGGTAGGACCTGACGACATCCCAATCGAGGCGTGGAAATCGTTGGGCTCTCTTGGTGTGCTTATACTTACTGACCTGTTTAACCGTATCTTGAATACTGGAAAGATGCCACATCAGTGGCGGCAAAGCTTTATTATCCCTATTTACAAAGGAAGGGTCAGTGTTCAAGATTGCGGTAGTTATAGGGGCATTAAGATTATGAGCCACACCATGAAGCTCTTCGAGCGCATGATCGGCCTCAGGCTTCGCCAAGAATGTACTGTCTCTGAGTCTCAGTATGGGTTTCAACCAGGATCAGGCACTATGGACGCCATTTTTGCCCTCAGAACTTTAATGGAGGCTTACAGGGAAAAAAGGAGAGCTCTGCATGTGGCCTTTTTGGACCTGCAGAAGGCCTTTGACTGTGTGCCACGTCAGTGTATCTGGTGGGCATTGCGATCCAAGGGGATCCTTGAAGCCTATATTGAGGTTATCAGAGAAATGTACAACGACTCCGCTTCAGTGGTTAGGACCGCTGTTGGCGACACCAAGCCCTTCCCGATTACAGTAGGGGTTCACCAGGGCTCAGCTCTTAGTCCGTTCTTAATCAATGTAGTGCTGGATACTGTCTCGGCTAACATCCAATGCCAGCCTCCGTGGCTGATGATGTATGCCGATGACATAGTACTCATCGATGAGAACCGACTGATGCTGGAGCGTAAAGTGAACGCCTGGAAGGGTGCGCTTGAGAACGGTGGTCTCAAACTGAATGTGTCGAAGACCGAGTACATGGCTTGCGGGAACCCGGACTCGAGCACTATCCATATCGGGCCTGAGCCAGCCGTTAAGTCGGAGAAGTTCAGAAACCTTGGAGCCTGGAGGCATCGACCACGACATCCATGCCCGTATAAACGCTGCCTGGGCCAAATGGCGGGAGGTCACTGGTGTGGTCTGCGATAGCAGAATACCGCCCAAGCTCAAGGGACTGATATACAAGAGCATTATCCGACCTGTTCTTATATACGGCAGCGAATGTTGGCCAACATTATCTCGGCACACTCAGGAGCTTCACGTCACGGAGATGAAGATGCTGAGATGGATGTGTGGCGTGACGCGGTCCGACCGCATACGCAACACATTCATTCGAGGTAGTCTTGGGGTCCGTGACGTAGTGGATAAGCTCCAAGAGCGTCGCCTGAGATGGTATGGCCATGTTATGCGCCGATCTGAGAACTATGTCGGAAGGAAGTGCCTTGACATGTCTGTCCCTGGAGTTAGACTACCCGGACGCCCAAGGAAGCGATGGCTGGATGTCGTGACACAAGACATGAGAGCCAATAAATTATCCACTGAGGATGTTAAAGACCGTGAAAAGTGGAGTAGGCTCTGTCAGAAGGCAGACGCTGGCAAAAGCCGGGACTAATGCCAAGAAGAAGAAGAAGATATATATATATATATATATATATATATATATATATATATATATATATATATATATATATATATATATATATGACATGATAGCATGCAAATACTGGGAGCTTGAGCGGAACTAATAATTATTAAGCTTGAGGAAAATTCTTCCAAAAGTAAACTAGCCTTAAGCTTTCTTTACGTTGTAACAGTAATCCGTTACTAATCAACAAGTCATCGCCTTCAAAGCTTTGAACTTGCCAATCTATGTAAATACTTGTAGGAATATTTTTGTGCTGGATAGTCCAACTATCAAGAAAGGCTACCTATATTAATCATTGTGCTACCTATATGTATGTAGGTAGCTTTTACAGGTATAGTACACACTATACCTGTAAAAATTTCGAAGGTACCTTAAAAAGTGTTGTAAACAACTTCTAGTTATTTACATGTCCACAATGTATGGTCTAAATTGTTCCTACCGAAATTTAGAGCTTATTGCTCTAATCAAGAATATTTAAAATATAGAATAGTGTGCTATCTATCGATCTATCGATTTATAGTAGACCGTCGTGGCGCAGAAGCATAGCGTCTGTCTATAAGCGCGACGGTTTGTGGGTTCGTTTCTACTCGAGAGAGAATAGATTATTTTCATTTTCTTCGCTCTGGCAACGAGGCAAGAAGCGCGACTCAACCCGTATTACCTTGAAAGGCGGAAAATGGGGAACGGAGTTTCATAAGACTAGGTTCATTCTGCCTGCGGTTCCATCTATCTATCCTGCTATGTGCAGTGTGAAGCTGAAAACAGTTGATATACAACTGTTGAGTTTGTCGCTTGCTCGAATATTAGCTTTATACTGACACGTCTACTGTTCTGGCAAAATATCTATAAAATAAATCATATTTTTAATTTGAATCCTATAATTCCAATAGATATTGAATTCTATTCAATGGACTTATTTCTAAGCTTCAAAGTATATAAATAAAATAATTAAACAAGCTCATTATATACAATACTTGAATCGAGCCGTTTCCAGGATCAATAATTCATATGGCTAAGGTAAATAAATCGTACTCACACCGCACTACTGGTATGCAGGGTTTCTATGAATATTCTACATACTCGTATGTAATATAATCATAATAGAAAGAGCTTTATTTAATTCCGTAAGTAAAAAGGACAAATTAATTTATTTAAAAATACAATTAAAATATTTTCATGCGAATAAATTATATAATAATATTAAATTAAATTATTTAATTGCTATATATATATATATATATATATATATATATATATATATATATATATATATATATATATATATATATATATATATATATATATATATATATATATATATATATATATATATATGTTCACTTATTTACATTCTAATATTTTAATTTTCCAACTGCACGGACGAGTAATCCTTCGAGTAAAAGCCCTTCTCTATCATTGGCTGTCTCTGACCAATCTCTTCTAGCTGTCGCTACTATTTTGTCTGCCCAACGAGTGTATGGTCGACCTCTTGGTGTACTACCTCGTGGATCTACACATGTTACTGTCCGTAATGTCCAGTGCGGAAGTCATTTTTTTTCTCTTACGAAGAACATATGTTTATAATTATATTATAAATCGTCCTATTGAGAAGGCTGTCGTGGCGCATGGGCACAACGTCTGACTGTAAACGCGACAGTTGTGGGCTTGAGTCCCGCTCGGGTAGAATGAATTATTTAATCTCCTCCCTCTGGTAACAAGACAAAGCACGGCGTTGAGTTCCACGATGAGCTATAGTGTGTTGAGCACACAATATCTTAAAACTGGACGGAATGTGGGGAAAGAACGTGTCTTTACACTAAGTTCCTGCTGTCTACCTTGCTATCTACGAGAAATAGCGTGAAGCCCTTTTTATAGACGATTAAAAATCTTATATGTTATAAATATAAAATCAAGTCGAAGAATATTTATATTCATGTATTCTAATGTTTTGCAAGGTATACTCGTACTGGAGAACCAACCGTACATTAGTTTACGTTTTAAACACAAGATTGTTTAAATAACGAAGAAGTCACTTGAGAAAGGAGCTTAAGTGACATCTTAAGTTTTCCTGATAGTCGTCGATTCCGAGCATGTTTGCAGTTTTAGCCGTATTTATAATATATGTATACATATAAATAAAACTGGAATGTCGATTTGTAAGTTCAAAGTAATAGAGCTTTTTGGAGTGCATATAGTTATTTATACGTTACTAAAACATAAAATAACATTTTTAAAATTTTTGTCTGTCTGTTTGTTTATCCGTTTGTCCAGGCTAATCTCTAGAAGCTGCGAAAGGTCGTAGTTTATTTATAATATAATATAATATACATTATATATTTTCTATATTGAGATTCCCCGGAGTATCACCTAGATTGGAACCTTAGTCCCCTTTCAAATTATATCTGACATTAACACATTAAAATACGTTACAATACGTTTACAAGTTTAATTTAAAATATAAATTTGATTTAAACATTTAAAAAGCTATAAAGGGCTATAAATTTTACAAAATACTATTCAAATTGAAATAAACACTGAGATATAAACAAAATACAATCCTTTTTTTTATTTAGAAACTGTGCCGATTTTTTTATGAATTCGCTCTACTTTATTATTTGAAGAATGAAATAATGTCCTTGTAAATTTATCTACATCGTGACAAACAAACTGACAACTTAAACGTTTTAATATATATTATAATATAAATTGTAAATACCGTCCGGCTTCCTCGGAACGTTTCCCAAGACTTTATTCGCTCGTGAGCGGAAGTGATAGAGGTCAATTTAATATAAATGGTACAATAAATTTATGACAAAACTGCGTGATCAACAATATATTTATATATATTTTTTTAAACAAGTAGTGATAGTGAGAAATCACTACGTTCCTTGTCTACTCATTTGTGTATTTGGTGACACTGTCTAAAAGAAACTATATCATCAAATGTTATAAGTTCCGATAAACCACATCTTGAGCTCGAAAGCGTAAAGCTGAGAGTCTTGACACTAGGTTCTATCTGTCGCTGAAAAAAAATCACGAAGTGATTATTTTTGTTATTTTTAAAGTGTTAATTCACACAAAGGTTAAAAAAATACTTAGAGAAAACCTATAAAAATTTGCATGCAGCGGGACTTGAACCTATGCCTCATGGAAACTTGGATGTTTTCCATGAAATAATTAGCAAAGTCATGTATGCCTAAAATACTACCAGAGCCTTTGAATCTATATTTCTTCCATACATTGTGTATTGTTATATTATTTTTAAGTTAAGTTTGTGTGATAGGGCAATGGCGAGATTAACGCTTTCGGAGCTAGATATCATGTTCACTCAGTAATAGAATAAAGTGCAATTTTTTTTATTTGATAAATACTAATCAATGAACAGTATAATATATTTAAAAGTGCTTTAACATGAATTTTGACAGTGACATTGAGTAAAAGTTTTTTTGTAGTCGCGTTTTTATTTAGAGTACTAAATCACAATGCGAATTACTTTCTACAGCGAATTGTAATTTTATAAAAGCGACCGCAAAAAGAACCTAACTTTAGATGATCAATTGTTTTTTTTTTAATGGGCTTCTACGCTTCAGTTGACAATTGTAAAAAGTTCAATAATCTACAATAGATAAACACATTCGTTTCCTTAAAGGCTTGATTTAAAAATATCTTATGGAGATGTCGACTTGCTATGAAATTTGTATACCTTATCATGAGCAAAATTTATACTTATATTATAAAGCCGAAATGTTTGTTTGTTTCATTCTATACTACTTGTAAACACGCTTATCTCAGGAACTAGCGTTTTGCAATAGAAAGGCCCTTAGAATGTGTCAGTTGCGTCACGGGGGCGAAGCCGCTGGTAAAACCAAAGTATAGTATAGATTATATATATAGATATCTATATATATATAATCTATATACATATATTTTATACAGCTTCAAACCGGTAGGATAAAATTTTTGCAAGAATACTTTTGCAGCATAGATTTCATTTTTTTAGCTGCACGCTCTATCCCGCATATAGCAGGGTGGGCAGAAGGAACCTAGTGTTACGGCACTCCGTTCTCCGGTTTTCACTGCTAACATTGATATCAGTTATCACTTAAAAAGGTACGAACGTTTATGCTTTATTTTTGCCACATTTAGTATGAATTTCGTCACGTTATCAAAACCTATAGAGTTCACCTAGAATTATAGAATATTAATTTGTACTATAATTAACAACTTATAGAAAACATACAAAAAGTGCAAATTTATAAATATATCACGGAAATATATTACAAACTAATATATGTTCATTATTTTACTGAAAATCAGTGCATACTAATAAGTATAAGTATAAAAAAATGGTCTGCAAATACATTGACCTCCAATCCCTACAAATTGCACATAGCCGATTTTTTATTCTTACTTTATTTGGGCAACCCCGGATTTTGCGGAATGAATAATTAAGAGAACTTATTAATGCACAATTTCAACTTAAACTCTATTTTAAATTAACCTTTACTCAATTTTAACTTGAACCAAGGCTATTTCATTTTAAAGACACCAGAACGGTGTTAAATATGATTGCCATGTCTTCCTTATGAAAATCGATTCTAACACTTTTTAGTTATTCGTAGTCACGAGTAGACGCAATATCCAATAACTGAAGCGTTCTAAATTGAAATTAAAAAAAATATTAAATATTGTACCGACATTTAAAATATTGATATGTACTATATTAACAGTTGTTTGTGTTTGAATATTAATATATATGTTTCTTATTTTATTCAAGATGTCCTTTTAAATTGACGTAGTTGGTTGGTTGGTTACAAATGCAAATGTTTAATGAATAACTGGAGGAATTATATATATATATATATATATATATATATATATATATATATATATATATATATATATATATATATATATATATATATATATATATATATATATATATATATATATATATATATATATATATATAAAGAAAATTGTTGTCATGAATTGTACGATTAAAATTGTAGTACTTAGTGTCCTCGTCCTCATAAGTCAGACATTTTCCAAAGCTATGAAATATTAAACATTATTTTGTTTTAACGTATTCAGTTCCGATACCAAAAATAGTAGTTTTCATCGTAAAATAAGCGAAAACAGATAAAAAATAAAAAGTCTGAACACTGATTCTTTAAGCCAGAGTAGGCTTACAACCTTTTACGCAAAGTTTCTTGAGATACAATCACTAAACCAAATGACGCTTAGTGCACTGGATCAGGTGGACCTTGACCCGATAGTTGGTCCACTTAGAGAACCTGTCCATTATATAGGATCAGCTTCTATCGCTGATGTAAGCTAGCAAGACCAATCCTGGAGGTAATCGGGGAAGCCCATGGGCGTCGTACAGGTGATTTAACACCACTCGAAAAAAAAACAAAAGGTGCTCGAGGATAGAAACACCGTTCCTCTATAAATAATCAAGTCATGCATAATCGGCCAGGGCCAAAAGTAAGAAAGCAAAACAAAGACCAGCGGAAGTGTGAGCAAAAACTGTAATTAGTCACATAATCGATGAACTGTTAAGTGAGTGACGGTTGAGTGCCACTCGAGTGTCCTGTCACTAGAGTCATGTCGTGAAATACCATTGGAAATCCATGATAGATATTTTTTGACAAGGTAGATGTTGACGCTGTTTTAGCACAGTTCTGAAGAATGTACTCTATAAGGTTTTGGGTTCAATCCCCAATTAAATTGCTTAATTTTTTACATTCTAATTTGATAAAGCGCGACGTTTAGTTACGCCACTCATGACTCATAACAATATGTATCCTAAAAACGAAAATCTGTACTATATTGTGGCGAATTGTAGCAAAAAAATTAAAAACAATGAAATTTACCCTGTTTTGTTTTGTAGTAATATTTTATTTAATTTAAAGAAAATTTATTTAGCACTGCTAAAAGAAAGTATTTGTAATTTAAATGATATCACCTTTTTTTATCTGTAACTTGAGCTTAATTGACGTCAATCGTTCGTTCCACAATGCAAATGAAGCGTTTTCAAAGAACTGGTTGACAATATAAATAAACAATGAATGCTACTCAATAATAAAAACATTATTCAAAAATATGTATGCACATTTAAAATTATAATGGTGGTCTTAATTTTATACAAAATATTTCAACGTAATTACAATGATGAAAAAACAGTAATTATTATATACAACTAGATTTTGCCCATGGGTCAATGAAATTCTGTTTTCAAATCTTAGAGACAGTTACTAACTAGAAAGTAAGTAAAACTAAAAAGTTTGTCTGAAAATAATTTTAATATAATATAAACATTTTCACGATATAAATTTAAATAGTATGACCAATTAATGTATATATATATATATATATATATATATATATATATATATATATATATATATATATATATATATATATATATATATATATATATATATATATATATATATATATATATAAAAATTTGCTGACACACATATTTTCTTGATAATAATTATTATACTAATCACTAAGCTTCGATACCTAGCATATCACAGCATATGCATAGCATATGCATAGCAGGTTGCTTATTAACTGAGAACTAAAGTTCTTATAAATATATCTTTTTTTCTCAGCTTTAGAACTGGTCGGACCGAAAGGAAGAGTATTCGTCAGCCTGCTCTTCAATACAATGTTCATCCTCGGCGGAGTCACCGTTACCGTTCTGTCCTGGTGGCTACAAAGTTGGCGATATCTTCTCCTAGTCATCTACATACCAGCTATCCTCGCATTTTTCTATTTATGGTCACTCACCGAGAGCTTCCGATGGCTTTTTAGCAAAGGACGTTACGAAGAAGGTCTAAACGTCCTCACTAAGTGCGAAAAGGTCAATAAAGTAACCGTACCCAAAGACCATTACGATCAAGTAGAAAAACAAGCCATGAAACAGCGTGATGCAAGAAAATGCGAGGTCTTAGAAACAAATCAATCCACGTTCAAACAATTGCTTCTATCTCCAATGATATGGAAAAGACTGTTCACGTGTTCTTTTCTCTGGACCACGTCTACTTTGGTCTACTATGGTCTTTCGATCAATGCTATAGAATTATCTGGAAATAGCTACCTGAACTACATTGTTGTTATAGTAATTGAGGCTCCGGCAAATGTTTGCAAGTTGATATGCTTGGATAGATTTGGGAGGAAGCGTGTGATAGCGACAGCGTTTATGTTGACTGGCGTAATATTAATCACATATGGATTCTTGCCCGGTAACTATTTATATGTTTCAAGATTTTCATCAACATAGTTAATTTTAGTTATGATTTTAGCAAATCGTAGGTGAATAGTCGAAAGAAGTGAAGTGAAAACAGCTCGGGATCTATCGGGATTTATCGGGATTCTATTTTTTATTATCATCGAATTAATAGTATTTTTTTAACATTTATTAATAGACTTTATTTTTATTTACTGCAACTAATTAGCGTACATTTAGCTTACTATTTGCTTGTGATAGCAATGGGATTTATCCGCAAAAACCAAAAGAACATAAGTTTTACCAATTGTTTACCATCAATGATATACAATTTTGAGGCCATAATGTCAAAGGGGGACAGTTTTTTACCGTAAATGATTATGGATTCGAAACCAGTCAGGTGAATGAATTATTTTAATTTACCGGCTCTGTAAGGATAAATCGCGACGTTGAGTCGTCAGGCGAAGAGCATAGAACGCAATGTCCAGACACTAAGTTCCGCCTACTTTTATAAGTAAAACCTTTATGACACACACATATTGTGTGTACATATACACATATAGTATTTATAATATTGTTATATATTTTAAGGTGGTAATTGGTCTACCGCATTCTACCTCGGCGGCAAATTCTTCATAACGCTCGCTTACAACTCGCTGTACATTTTCGCAGCTGAGGTTTTCCCGACAAATTACCGAACTACATTGTTAGCTATTTGTTCTACCATCGGTAGAATTGGTTCCGCTGTGGCGCCACAGACGCCTTTGTTGGTATGTAATTGGTACTTTCATTTATTTTATTCGTATATATATATATATATATATATATATATATATATATATATATATATATATATATATATATATATATATATATATATATATATAAATTATCAAAATACGAATCTTATCAACACACATATGATTAGAAATTTCACTGAATTTTCTGAATTTTAATTTTATTAAGTACGATAAGAATAACGAAGTATAGTTCAATTTAAATAAAGTATGTGGTTTCTATGTATGGTGGGTTTTTAAGTAATTTACCGTATTTTACAGTATATACTATATTCGTAAAGGATTAATATGAAATCTGCATATTTGACAGTTCTTTTTTTTATTTATAGCTCAAAATGTATATTTAATTGTTCATGTTCTTCATGTTCCATAAACATTTTAGCGAATATTCCTTGTCCATTATACTAAATAATACTATATTATACTATAAATTTTTACCTTCATTTATAAGTTTTTCCATCAATTTCCATGTAACTTCTTTGAAAAAATTCTTCATTGTTCATAAAATACCTTTGTCATAAGTTTCCTTTTATTACAGTCGAGATTTTATGAATTCCTGCCGACATTAGTATTCGGCGTTATGTCAGCGATGTCAGGAGTCCTCGTCCTTACATTGCCCGAGACGAACAACCAAAAGCTGCCGGACTCTCTAAAAGAAGCTCAAGCTCAAGACCGCCGGGAGACCGAGGAGAGCAGAGAGAAAGAACTAAAAGATACTGGAAAGAGAGAAAATAAAACTAGATTATAATTTTGTAAAGACTGAATCTTTATTTTTAATTGTTTTTTTTCCTGTGTTAGTAACATAGTGTTATGTATTTTGTACGTACATAATATTTTTAAATAGATTTGTATTTGTATGACAATATATCCTCAATATTGTATGGAGATCGTTTCCTTTATTCGTTCTATTCTTATATTATTCTATTTTCTTATTAATTTATTTAAATCGTCAACATAATCGACAATTACTATATAAACATATATATAAGTCTTAAAATTAATATGTAATTAGTGCTGCCGCAATTATAGGTAACTAACAGCTACGTTACAATTTTTTTTAACTTTACGCTGTATACCCCACACTAGCACCATAGGCAGAGGGAGCCGTAGCTCGAAGGAACTTAGCTTTAAGACACTCCGTTCCCAACTTTCCGCCATTCGAGGCATTGCGTGTTGGGTGGCGGAACTCAACGCTGCGCATTGCCCTGTTGCCAAAGTGAAGAAAATTAAAATAATGAATTCTCCCCGAGTGGGAATCGAATCGAACCCACAAACCAACGCGTTTACGAGCAAGCGCTGCGCCTCTGCGCCACGACCGTCTTCGTGCTCAAATAATAATTTAATATATATTATATATTTAATATATATTATTATATATATAATTACAAAAAATTCCAAAAATGTGTCTATATATCACAAGTGTCCACGAAATCGTTATTAAAATTAGAATATACAATGGATGATTTCAATATATGACATTTAACTAACAAGTTACAACCGTACCGTACGTATACAACGATATCTGTGTAATCTCTTACGTTATTATAAAATGACCATTACTATTCAACAAGTCGAATATCACCGTGTCCATAATCTTTACTTTAGGCCAATGTATTTATGTATTCAAATATTATATCGTGAGAAATTTTCATACATCGTATGTCAAATCACTAGAAACTTTTTGTAGCCTAATGTCTGGAACTAAAGCTATTTTTGTTTTATTCGATCCGAACGAGAAGTTTTGAGGTTATAACCATTTTCCCTTATCAAATGAACGTGTGATGTGACGTCACAACACAGTACACTTAAAGTGCATTACTCATTTGACTTTTATAGATGGTTGATGGTTGATTGTTGGTGGCGGAAAACAACACCGCGCTTTATTTATTCAGATTGTTTAATATAGTCAGATAATTTTCATGGAAAAGAAACAACAAGAAGAAACAGAGGAACTCCTTTTATTATTCTCTCCGCTATTTATCACTATTTATATCGTAAACTTGTGAATGATATAAAAATGTTGTTTAAAATTATGATTACTGCGACGATTAGTAACACAAACTTAACCAAAAGTTGGCAAGAAAGTTCATTGTTGACGAAATATGAAGATTTAAAGCGAATTAAAAGTACATTAACGAATAACTTTGTATCGTTTTCCGTAATGTCGTTGTACAATGTGCGCTAATTACGTGATTTTAATGCACTTTTATTAGCTCGATATGTACATACATAATGTGTGTATGTTTGCATGTTTGCAATGGAAAATTTGAACATAATTTTCACCGGCTTAAAGGCGATGGATTAATTTGAAACTTTGCACGCTTATTGAGGATCGATGACAAATTAATAATTTATTAAATAAAAAAAGTTTTTAAATAAAGAATAATTTTTAATAAGTAAGAAATATATTAAGATAAAAAAATAACTAAAACACGAATAACAAATAAAATTTACTAAAAAAAGTATGGGGTCCTTGGGATCACTAGCTATAAATTTTTTATTGAAGGATTTTGATATCTTTTATGTCACAATGTTATCTTTACATAACAAACATATCAAATAGTAAAAATTTCACTACAAATTAGTTTAATTTCATACAATACATGACATATGTTATTGTTGAGTAATAATTAAATAATTTATTTATGTTATAATAATTATTAAATAGAGTATTCTATTCGACGCCAACTTACCTTTGTAAAAATTACATTTTATTTTTTTATTATTTACATTATTTGCCAATGGTGGCCAGTGATGATTTACGGGAGTAAAACGGGGCTGCGAACTATGTAACTCATAAGAATGCTCAAGGTTATGTAGCGGGCAATGCAGAGAGCAATGCTATTCTAATAATACTGACATAGCTCGAAGAATTGTTCAGCTGAAGTGGAAGTGGGTAGGATACATAGCGAGCTGAACTAATGGCTGTTGGGGTGGAAAGGTTTTCAAATGGCTACCACGAACTGGGCGAAGCTAGGTGGACCAAGTATCTGGTCAAAATCACTAGAAGCCACTGGATGAAAGCAGAGTACAAACTTTGGGTAAAGTTAATTTTAATTTATTCTTTATACCTACATCGTGATACCTGTTAATATCAATAAGATAGAGCTGAGAAGCTCCCCGGCTAAGAAGATTGTGCACCCCTGGTCTAACCAAACTAAGGAAAAATACTATTAAAACTAAATATTATTATGTTTTGATTTTATATTTTCATTTTAATTTTATATTTCGAATTTAAAGCGGAAAGCATAGAACGAAGTGCAGTTCTGTGTATGCCCACCCTGCCATATTCGAGACAAAGTGTGACGCTAAAGCTGTAAGCAATTATGTTATTCACGTAAAGAATTTTAAGGTTACAATAAAACTATTTTTAGCAAATATTATGATTTTGATTTATAGCTCTATTTGTTCAAAATAATGTTTAAACATTGAAAAGTAATTATTTATTAATCAAAATCATGAATCACAAGTTATATGTACAATGGAATGAAATTCTCACATAAATCACTCTGTGCTCAATACATAACAGATATTAAATTATAATAAAATGCATAAATGTTTCCACAAATTAATAATTTTTTTTAATGAAATAGCGTCTGTCAGAACTGTAAACGTGTAGTTGTGGCAAACATTGAGAATGAAAGAAACTACTTAGCACTCGATGGATTCACAGTGCGGGTGCCGGGCTCATGGCATTGTGGGAATAGAAACTCATGAATGATCCCCCTTTATAGAATTAGTGAACGCTTGAGCTATAAAATGTACAATCTCGTTTTTGTTCCCGTTAAGAAATTCCCGAAAAGAAATAAAACCAACTATTATTATTTTCATCTCACCGAGCTTGGTGTGTATAAAAATATTACATAACATGTCAACTTAATGGCTATAACAAACCACTCTTACATATAGCAAAGTGGCGAACAGAGTGTCTTAACACTAGGCTCCCTTTGGTTACCCTGCTATATGCGGAATATTATACAATCTACTACAAAAAAATTGGGACAAAATTTACATTCTTCAATATTTAACAAATATTTTTCTTTCTTCTGTAAAACTGCACGCTTGTGTCATTGACCTACCTAAACTAACCTAGTGTTAAAACACTCTATTCGCCGCTGTCCGCCTCTCAAAACATTGCATGTTTAGTGGCGGGAAATGAAAAAAGTTGATTCTCCCCGACTAGGAATCGAACCGACAACAGTCGTGTTTACAGTCGCTGAGTGCTGTGTATAAAAATACTAATTAAACAAAATAATGTTACAATGACCTCCAGTTGTTTTATACGGCGATTAAATATAAGTCACGAGCGACATTTAAGTTTAAAACAGAATTAGAGTTGATGTATTTAAAGCGTTTTTCTTTAACATTTTCGCGATCATAATTATTCGTTTAGAACGTGATCCCATTCCCAGGTACGTGACTGAGTGGACTAAATTAAAATAGCCGAATGCAAACGGTTAAAGGCGAGTGTACACGTACAGATGAAAAAAAAATTGTCACTGAAAATTCTGGCTTTTACAAATTTTTGTGCAGCTGTAATACTTGTGTATTACATACTATATATATGTAAGTACATAATATTTTAGACTAGCTAAGTGCCTAGTATATAATAACTAGGCTTGAACGAACAATTTAAATATTCTATCTAGAAATAAAATCGCTATTGCTAATTGAGTACATATATGAAACCTAAATTTTTCCGATCTGGAAAGACAAATTCCACCACTCGACTCTCCACATTTCGACTATGGGGGAAAATGGAGAACACAGATAGACTACCCTACAAAATACAGTATAAAGTTAGATTGTTGCCATTCCAGGGACATTTTTATTTATAATTGCATAATTCAAGTAATTTGACAGCTGTCATAGAAAATAGCCGCTTGTCAATTCCTAATAATATAAAAATAAATTAGAATAACATTTTTGAATATACTCCCGAAAATATGATCTCCCCTTAACCGATTGAATAACCAAACGAACTCAGATTGAAAACTTTACTCCCCAAGCATGGATTCATAACACGTTTTCGATAGCAGCGCCGTGTCGTATTGAGGTCGTCGTGGCGCAGTGGCACAGCTGCCTGTACACGCGATCATTATGGGTTCGATTCTCACTCGAGGATATGAATGGAAATTATTTTAATTTTTCCATTATGATAATAAAGGAATTGAGGTCCACCACCCATATTTGCACTTTGCAAAATTGGGTCATAATACGGAATAAAGCGTAACGCTGAAGAATATAATGCCGCTAATGATAAAATGATACATGATAAAAAATCATTTCTTCAACACTGTCTTTTTGAAGGTCAACCGAGGTCTCCCTGTAACTCTGTCACCAATTACTTTTGCTTCATATATCTTTTTTACCATTCTTTCATCATTTATTCTCTACAACGTACTCACACCACCTGAGCATCACCACCACCACCGCCACCACCTGTTCTTCTTCGAATAGAAGAGATCGAGAAAAGATCGCATCTCCGCAACAGAGCCGGTACCAGAACTGAATATGTTTTCCGTTATCATGTGGGAGGAAAAAATCTGATCTATGCATCTTCTTCAAAGTTTAAGTTCTCCTTGAGCCTACAACAGCTTATCGCCTCTCTTGCATTCTTCTCGTAGCTCTTTTTGTAGCGTTTCAGTTGTATGACGTACATTAAACTTATTTATTAAAAATATACAAGTACCTATATAATTATAAACTGAATGACAGGCTACAACTTATAATTATTATTGTATTAAATAAAGTCCTTTAGTGCACGGACTATGGGAGCATTCTGACAGGACTTTCCGCAGGTCCAACGAGAACGAGAAAAACACAGGACTATACGTCTTATAGTCCACGCAAATGAAATTGTGGGCTAGAGCTCGTCTTATATATAACGCGTAAAATTCATCTCATACATACGTTAATATGATACAGCAATAAAACAGAGTCCCAAAGGGTAAGCGATACGCACAAAAACGATTTATAAGTTTTTGTAGGGTCGCCTTTTGACGGAATACATGAATATTAAACTAATCCCGGCCAAAGTTTTTACTTGGAAATATCATTCACAAGAACAATTTAAGTCACAACTTGTAGATATATCGTATGTACCTACATTAGTTGCGTCCAAATTTTGGGTTAATTTAATTTTTGCATTCTATTTATTTATTCCTTGTGCTCATACAGAATTATCAAGAAATGAGGCAGCCACTCTTTATTGCCTATACTGACTGTCAAAAGGCTTTCGACACCATATCAGTTCAGTTCAGTTCTTTAATTATGGCGTTCCGAACATGCCAGATCGGCACAAATCACTTCGCCAAGGTCACATTGTATGGAGAACACACGAAGGAGGTTGTACTTCGACACCATATTACATGACAGTTTATGGGTTTCGTTGACAGCGCAGGTGGTTGAAGAGTTAAATTTATTAAAAGTATATACAGAAACAGTAACAAGATTTGAAGTCCACTTTCCCCTAAACTATCCATAGCCGTATTGGAGGCAGTCATAAGTGAACTCGACTGGAAAAAATGCAGTATAAAAATTAATTACGAATAGCTCAGCCGTTTAAGATTTGCAGACGATCTAGTATTGCTATCAGAATCAGATTCAGAATTACAACTATACGAAGTAAGCAAAAAACCGGTCCCGAAATGAATATAAGCAAAACAATGTCGATGACAAATAACATCAAAATGGACATAACAGTAGAAGGCATACAGCATACATACTTTGATAACAAAGTAAGTAAACGTGAAGTATAGAAAACATTACATTCTTCTAGTTGCGACTATATATACCAATCACGTTTACACTATAATGTTCTTCTATTATATATATATATATACATATATATATATATATATATATATATATATATATATATATATATATATATATATATATATATATATATATATAATATATATATATATATGTATATATATATATATAATAGAAGAACATTATAGTGTAAACGTGATTGGTATATATAGTCGCAACTAGAAGAATGTAATGTTTTCTATACTTCACGTTTACTTACTTTGTTATCAAAGTGAGGAAAATTAAAATAATGCATTCTTGACAAGTGGGAATCGAACCCAAGACCGTCGCTGTGCCACTACACCACGACGGCCCTATTATAAAATAATATATCCAAACAAACGTCAAGCATTAAAGGTATTTCATAATTTATAATATGTAACTTAGAAACCATGTTAAGATGCCATATGTTGCACGACATATATATATATATATCTATATATATCTATCTATATATATATTATATATATATATATATATATCTATATTATATATATGTCATATGACACTTATTCATTGCCAATGCCAATGCCACCCCAACAATTTCATCTTTATTTTTGTCCACTAAATTTAAAAAACAACAAAAATAAGAAAAAATAGCAAGCTTCTAAATAATTATAGCAAATTTTTATCCACGAAGCATCTTCAAATTTATCGCATCTTGGTAACATGTATAGAGGTAGATCTCTTGAAATTTTCGAGCGGGATTTTCCATGATATATGGATGTCAAATCCTTTTGTGGGCTTGCCTCATTTATGCACTATGCAGCTAAAATGTGTCGGATATCGTATTATAAAGGAAATTGTTAAAAAACATGTGAAAATAATAAAAATGAACGTGGCGGGGTCTTATGTTTTGTAAGATTTTTTTCCTTATCATGTAATAACATTTTAAAAGTTATGAAATGTTAAAAAAATATGGTTTTTGTGAATGAATTTTATTTATACATATAAGGAGTTTACAGTTGACTGGTTATTTTAATTTTTTTTTTATTTATAGGTTTATCAGTTTATTAATGTGTATAATGTTAGACCATAGATCTAAATAATAGAAGGTGATAACTATTTAATATATTCAATATATTTATATATTTGTATGTGTATTCTTTTCACTAAATTCCCGCATTGTGTGTTGAGTAGCGATATTCAACTCCGTACTTTTTATTACAAGAGCTGGAAAATGAAAATAATATATTTTCCCAAGTTTAGATCAAAACCAGACCTTTAATTAGACTTGAGCCCACTTCTCATCTATAGCATCTCACATACACCTGATTAAAACAAAAAAATAGTGTTTTATCACTTTAATTTATCACCATCTATTTATATCACTAACTACATTTCTCACTACAATATAATATATCACAGGATTTTACCTGTTCTCAAGCAATTTTCGCTAAAATTACCCTCTTAGTATACAAGTGGAATAGCTTCAAAACAAACAGAGGCACTTATCATATAGATAGTATCTTATTCCCTGGAAACTTTGGCGTGATGAAACACTACATTTGCATACAATTGCATGTTAAGACCGTTTATACTTTTGTTTAATAATTATATATATATATATATATATATATATATATATATATATATACATATATATATATATATAATATATATATATATATATATATATATATATATATATGTATATATATATATAATAGAAGAACATTATAGTGTAAACGTGATTGGTATATATAGTCGCAACTAGAAGAATGTAATGTTTTCTATACTTCACGTTTACTTACTTTGTTATCAAAGTGAGGAAAATTAAAATAATGCATTCTTGACAAGTGGGAATCGAACCCAAGACCGTCGCTGTGCCACTACACCACGACGGCCCTATTATAAAATAATATATCCAAACAAACGTCAAGCATTTAAAGGTATTTCATAATTTATAATATGTAACTTAGAAACCATGTAAGATGCCATATGTTGCACGACTGGGAATTTTCTCACCTTAGGATTCAAGAGTCCAAATCGGAATATTTTCAGCACGCTTCAGCTACTCACTCACGTGTCGCCATTTCCGTGTGAACGTAAGCTTTCCTTCCCGAGTATTTAATTCTGTTATAATAATGATATTTTAGAGAATATTTTATACTCGTATATTTTTTTGTAACCTTGTCTTCATTGGTCTCATTGTAGGCACATTAATATAAACAATAAATTTTTGGTGAATATGGTTTTATCCAAAACACAATGTGTTCGAAATACTTAGATGGAAAACTGAGTGATTTAACGTTTCTCTCTGAGAACAGAATAAAGAAGATTATATTTTACGATAAAAGAAATATTATGTGTTATTAACTTCTTAAGAGCTTTTTTGATATATAGTGAAAGTTTTTTTAAAGTTTAGTTTTTATATATCGTAAATGAAGTAGTATATCTGGGTAGAGTGTGATGGGTGGACAGAGGACTCCAAGACGGATATGTACTAAGTCAATGACAGTGGACGAGGCAAGAGAAGTATATAGGGATTTAGGGTTCGGCGCTCCGTTATCTCTGAGTACTCTGGCCTCGCTATGGATAAAGCGTGACGTATGTACCTCCGTGAAAAGTCGAGAAGTGCAATCAACTATTATCATAACACCAAATTGCATAACTTGGCTTTAAAAATATCGTAAATCTATAATATATCTATATGCATTATGACATAGTAAAAAAAATATCGGTTAAGTGCGAGTAGTACTCGCGTACGAAGGGTACCGTACCTATTTCAAGATTGCAGATATTCGGCTGAGGAATATACTACATATAAAAATTGACAAACATAAATATTCACACGTATCCATTGATTTTGTTTGAAATGAACTACAAATATAAGTTTGCAATGGTTCATTCCTGCGTTAAACTTGGAAATGATCAAATTTGAGATTTTATCCTGTATATATGTATACTGTAAATTCTTATTTTCCATCAAATATGATAAGTCTAGGTAAATGAAAATCAACTAAAAAATGTCGGGAATTTGCACTCATTTATTTAACATTATAACTTATTGTCAAATTTTACGCTCGCTCTCTTTCAAACGCTAGGACGACGGGAAGTACCGTGTAAGTTTTGCTAATACGCATAAACGGTCATAATTTTTGATTGTGTTAACTTAGAAATTTTTTTTTTTTCAGCTTCAAGAGTTTTTCAGCTTGATTCTTTCACGTAATTTCGAGAAAATGGTCTTGACAAACGGAAAACAAAGCAATCCTATAAGAGTTCCGATTATTTATTCTTGAGGTACGAAACTCTAAAAAGCTTGTACATGCACATCTTTGCAACTACTGGAGATATGGGTTTTTTATGCTGCATAACTACTAAGCCTGACAAGAGCATAAGATACCATAATATACCAGTCACAAAAAGAAATAAGGGAATGGCTCCTTAACAAACGTCGTTCAAAATGATGAGCATTTTGTTTTGAAGTAAGAAAAAAAACTAATGTCTGCTCTCATGTGGAACTCCAAGAGACTGGAAGCAAATATTATAAATACTACGCGAACGAAGTTACGAGATCTGCCTAGTCTTAATATATAATCATTTTACAAGCATCACACATTAGTACAATTTTAAACTAGGTGAGTACTTACACCTTGTGAAAATTACTCCCAAGGGCTTGGGTACAAGCCTATGATGAACTAGTAAAAGCTACTTGATTTCCTTTTTAGTTGCCAATTTCTATATTATTTTAGACATTGATGGCTCATCTGTACGTGCTCATATGAAATATATATGCAAAACTCCATTATTAGGGGCATTTATAAATGCAATATAACCCAATATAATGATAGTAAATTTTTTTATCGGTTTGTCTGTGCGTTTGTAATGCTAATAGAGATAAAATATACACGGAATTGATGACAAAAGAGTTATTTAGTTTAATTTGTCGTAAAGAAAGAATGTCTTTCTTTACGACAAATTAATTGAAACAAATTGAAAAAAAATACTAAAGCCCTTACATACCAACAATATTTATATTTCATATTATATATTAATATATATTCATCTCAGTGGAACACGGAAGGGGCGTGTAGTTTAGTTAGTACGATTCTCGGGTTCAAAAGAATCCGGTTTTTTGGAAGGCTTGCGTGAGGACACAGGTCCAAGACGTAGAGGCTTGTTACAGGTGCATTATCCGGGTTTCACCTTTGAGTAACGACAGACTATGAAATGTAGTTTGGATGGACTGGTTACTAGGTTATTGAATAAGACTAGACCTCAGCCTTTTCAAAACTCTCACATTGAAAGATTGACGGACGATGACTCGCCTTTCACTAGCCTCCCACGAAGCGGCATAGTATCGACGTCACGAAGGTTTCACCATCACGAAGATTTCATGAGCAGGTGTCTCTGTTATTACGCGGTTTGAGCACTTCCATCCTTTTAAGTAATTAAGGCAAGCCAGAGGTGGAGAGGTGGGGTTCCCTTCTAGAGGTTGCTGGATTGATCCTCCATTAATTCGGGAAAATGTTTTCGGATTTTAATTTCCTGGTGCTGGTAAGAATTCAAATTGCGGCGTTGATTTCCGCCAATTCATACGCAATATCTCGAAAATTGAGCGGAAAGTGGGCAGCGGAGTCCCTCAACACTAAATAAAATACTCTATAAATAAGTAAATTACAAATGTACAAATTTTGCTACATTTACCTTTATACCTCTACCCGAATATGAATTGCATTATAATCTATGATATACCTAATTTATAAGCACAAACATAGCATAACAATTAAGATCGTTTGTTCCAAATGTACGTAGGTCCTGGCAAGTGTAAAGCGGGTGTAGCACGAAATTCTAACGCCGGCTATACAAGTGGCATTTGCAATTTACCTGTGACGATAAATCTATGTGAGGTATGCAAGTTACAGAGAAACGTTGTATTGATAGAAATATATGCGGTGCTTATAGCACAGGGTAAACCTAATTTAAGCACCGGCAGTAATATTTTTGTGACTGTCTAGGTGTCTAATGTATTTAAATGAATAATAGTTTTGTAATCTCATGGCTTATGAATAAATAAATAAATAAATAAATAAATAAATAAAAATAAAATATATGTTAAACATACTATTATGGCGAAATACAATAGTGTTTAACTCATGGCTGTTCATGCGATGGTTGTGGGTAAGATCTTCACTCCTGACGGCCCAAGTTTGGTACCAGGTCTAGTTAGGCAAACTGTAACGTCTCTAAAAAGACGCTGTATTATGGTACAAGGTTCAATAACACAATTTTAATCAGTTTCTACCTATCTACTATGAATTAGGCGATAAATGAACAAAATTGAAAATTTATAAACTAGTGAAATAAAGCTTTTTCTAGAAATAAATAAAGCATATTTGTATAAAGAAATCCATAAACTATACGAAATCAACAGTGAAATTTAGTAACCTACCCACAAATCTATTTACCGAAAGACCTAAATATTAATCACACGTTTTGGTATTTGCAATTTTGGCACGATATATTGTTCTACACGTGAGGAATGTTGCACTATATGCATTGTATCGGGGACCGGAAGTCGACGATAACTGTACATCCTTGTAATATATATGAACAATATGACAGTCTACATGTTAAACTGCTTAGATTATTAAGCTATAAATTTGAAGCATTTATCAAATTATAATATTTTCATTAAAATGGAATAAGAATATATGTACATATATAATTTTTCTAATATGTATGCATTTTGAGGACGTCGTAGTGGAACAACGTGTGAAAGTAATCTTGAGGGGTTCGATTCCCAATTGGAGAAATTAATTAATTTAATTTCCTCATGACACTAACAAGATGAAACGCGGCGTTAAGCTACGCCCTTCAAAAATATTATTTTTTTCTAAAAAGAAAGTCTACCCGTACATCTCGCAATCTTTATCTACATAAAAAAATTAAAAACAATTGGGGTGTATGTTTGTAATATTAAAATGACCGGCTTTTACACATGCATATGAATACTTTTACTACATGCATATGAATAAATATACCAAAATAACATATTTCACAATTTTTGTCTGTCTGCTTGTTCCGGCTAATCTCTGAAACGGCTCGACCGACTTTGATGGGACTTTCACTGACAGGTAGGTGATGTAATAAGGAGTAACTATCATTTGAGAAAAAAATATATAGAGATTATATATCTATATATTTTTTTTTCTACAGTAAATACGAGTTTACTGAACATGTATGTCGGCGCGAGCATTAATATTGGAAATGCCACAGTGTCGCCGTCTATGAAGCGATAGCGAAAACAGAGATGTAGCCGGAAATTCATGAATATAGATCCTTTTCAAACGGAAACAGATACACGACATGACTGGAAGCTAATGGTGTTTTATCAGACGCCCCTCCAAGTCAGCTGTTTATAAAAGGTCGCGCAGAAGACGTGGTGGCATTACTTCAGTGATTAGCGTAATTTTTAAGTGCAAGTTAGTGTTTGTGAGATCAGTGCTAGTAAAGTGGGTATTTGTGAAACGTGTGAAGTGTTATTGAAAAGTTAAGGTAATAATTCCGTGGCGTTTAATTGAAATAACGCAGTTTAGTGTTTTGTTTTAATTTGTGTTAGTGATTGGACTGTGTGAATATAATCTGAGAATAGCAAGTGTTGTTTTATTGATATTATGAGTCGAGATGATCATATTACATGTGAAGACGATAAATAGGGCAACCTCGCCAATCTTATATACTCCTAGCATAAACTCCGACATGTACGCAAACTGACATGACATGACTTACAAACGCAATTCGGTTTAATTAAGCGGCAAAGCCGCGAGCGTGTCGCTAGTAATAATTTATAATTAATACAGCCTCTACCTCTATAATGAACAGAAGTCTTTCACTTCTAGATTTTACATAAAAATAAAATAGTTCGTCAAATTTGAAGAAGTAGTCGAAACAAATCTCCTTACTGGTCAAACTCGAAAAAACTTCTAATTCTATCATATTACAAATTCTATCTCGTAGAGTTACGGACCATTAGACTGACCTTACCATAATTTTGTCTAGTCTATGTCTAGGCTAATTTTGATGCGTTCTTTAATCACCTAGTCACGTCCCAGATCAAAATCCTAGTCACAATATATGGCTGTATCACTGTAATAATTTGTACAAAACTATATTACTTTGATATTCTTTGCGATTTCATGAATTTCATGAAATTCACACAAACTATAACTATCATTTCAATTTTTCTTAAACACAAAAAAAAACCATTTTTCGTAATTGTCTTCGACGCATGAAGAACGGAAAAGCGGTAGGACCTGACGACATCCCAATCGAGGCGTGGAAATCGTTGGGCTCTCTTGGTGTGCTTATACTTACTGACCTGTTTAACCGTATCTTGAATACTGGAAAGATGCTACATCAGTGGCGGCAGAGCTTTATTATCCCTATTTACAAAGGAAGGGGCAGTGTTCAAGATTGCGGTAGTTATAGGGGCATTAAGATTATGAGCCACACCATGAAGCTCTTCGAGCGCATGATCGGCCTCAGGCTCCGCCAAGAATGTACTGTCTCTGAGTCTCAGTATGGGTTTCAACCAGGATCAGGCACTATGGACGCCATTTTTGCCCTCAGAACTTTGATGGAGGCTTATAGGGAAAAAAGGAGAGCTCTGCATGTAGCCTTTTTGGACTTGCAGAAGGCCTTTGACTGTGTGCCACGTCAGTGTATCTGGTGGCATTGCGATCCAAGGGGATCCCTGAAGCCTATATTGAGGTTATCAGAGATATGTACAACGACTCCGCTTCAGTGGTTAGGACCGCTGTTGGCGACACCAAGCCCTTCCCGATTACAGTAGGGGTTCACCAGGGCTCAGCTCTTAGTCCGTTCTTATTCAATGTAGTGCTGGATACTGTCTCGGCTGACATCCAATGCCAGCCTCCGTGGCTGATGATGTATGCCGATGACATAGTACTCATCGATGAGAACCGACTGATGCTGGAGCGTAAAGTGAACGCCTGGAAGGGTGCGCTTGAAAACGGTGGTCTCAAACTGAATGTGTCGAAGACCGAGTACATGGCTTGTGGGAGCCCGGACTCGAGCACCATCCATATCGGGCCTGAGCCAGCCGTTAAGTCGGAGAAGTTCAGGTACCTTGGAGCCGTTATGCATGAGTCTGGAGGCATCGACCACGACATCCATGCCCGTATAAACGCTGCCTGGGCCAAATGGCGGGAGGTCACTGGTGTAGTCTGTGATAGCAGAATACCGCCCAAGCTCAAGGGACTGATATACAAGAGCATTATCCGACCGGTTCTTTTATACGGCAGCGAATGTTGGCCAACATTATCTCGGCACACTCAGGAGCTTCACGTCACGGAGATGAAGATGCTGAGATGGATGTGTGGCGTTACGCGGTCCGACCGCATACGCAACACATTCATTCGAGGTAGTCTTGGGGTCCGTAACGTAGCGGATAAGCTCCAAGAGCGTCGCCTGAGATGGTATGGCCATGTTATGCGCCGATCTGAGAACTATGTCGGAAGGAAGTGCCTTGACATGTCTGTCCCTGGAGTTAGACCACCCGGACGCCCAAGGAAGCGATGGCTGGATGTCGTGACACAAGACATGAGAGCCAATAGATTGTCCACTGAGGATGTTAAAGACCGTGCAAAGTGGAGTAGGCTTAGTCGGAAGGCAGACCCTGGCAAAAGCCGGGACTAATGCCAGGAAGAAGAAGAAGACAAAAAAAAACATTTCCAAGACATACAAATTTTAAACTTTCCGTTAAAAAATTACTATACATATGCTATCGCTAGCTGCTAACTGAAGAAGAGAAATAGAGCTCCCAATTCTTGTATATTGTTTTAGTAAAGTGTTACATGCTTACAGTCAATAAGATGAATAATTTCCACATTCATATTTAAGAATTCATATTGTTTAACCAATTAAATTAACCCAGAGCTAGGATCCTAGTGTATCTAAGGATGTACCAGTGCTAGAGCACAAGCACTTAAAGTACTCAAACATACATCAGCACTAGTGCACACATTCCGACTACTTAAGAATGCACACACATAACTTCCAATGACACAAAAGTACTAGCGCACACAGAGTAGTCAAAGGTGTGTATGTCCGTGCTAGTTCATGTACACTTAAACTACCAAGTATACTAAACTAAATATTAACATTAAAAATTGTTTGTCTTTAGATGTTCTGATCCCAATTTATTTCCATGAAGTAACTATTTCAACTTTTCATTGTTGTTGTTGTCTGTCAGTCACTTGGTAAAGAGGTGCAGAGTTAAAAGAGATACATATTACATCACCTACCTGTCAGTGAAAGTCCCATCAAAGTCGGTCGAGCCGTTTTAGAGATTAGCCGGAACAAGCAGACAGTTAGACAAAAATTGTGAAATATGTTATTTTGGTATATGTACCGTATTCATATGCATGTAGTAAAAGCTGGTAATTTAAATATTACAAACATACACTCGCAATTGTTTTTAATTTTTTATATGTAGATAAAGATTACGAGATGTATGGGTAGACTTTCTTTTTAGAAAAAAAAATGTTTTTGAGGGGCGTAGCTTAACGCCGCCTTTTATCTTGTTAGTGACATGAGGAAATTAAATTAATTAATTTCTATTATATAAACTCAAGATTACTTTCACACGTTGTTCCACTATGACGTCCTCAAAATATATATATATATATATATATATATATATATATATATATATATATATATATATATATATATATATATGTACATATACATATATACACATATATACATATACATATACATATACATATACATATACATACATATACATACATATACATATATATACATATATACATATTATAAGTACAAAGAAACAAATTTCATAAAATAATATAATATTTAATTTAAATTATATTCATCAAGTTTCATCAAATACAATTTTTTTACCTTTGAAAGGTACAATGCCTGACTGTTTTTTCTTTGCTTCCCAAGACGGATGCAATTTCTCTACTATTGGTTCTTTAACTTTATCAATTTTTAAATTATTTTGAGTATCAAACCTAATTTTGTTGTTATTGTTACTCAATTTATATTGTTTAATTTCGTTTTTAGGTTCATAATGCATCTTAGGTTTATTTCTAGGTTCATATCCAAACATGACAGCCCTCCTATGTCTCCTATTTCCTTGTTTATGAACTTCTTTGACTTCATCCGGCTGTCTCGGCTCTACAAGTGACATATAATTATCTCCAGATGAAGTAATGAAAAATGGATCAACAATTTTACTAACTTTTACTGGCGTTTCATCAATATCTTTATTAAAATTACGTTTTTGCAATTTTTCATTTAAATTCTTATTTTTATTTTCTTTATGTTTCTTCTCTGCCTTCTTTGTTGGTTTATCATGTTTGAGATTTATTTGTTTTGGTAAAACATTATTTGTTTCACTACTTTTGACTGATTTACTTGATTTTATTTTATTTATATTGATATCTTCTACTAATTTATTTGATTCATCATTATTTTCGCTATCATTAGACTCATTCTCATTTACATCACTATTTTCATTTACTAAATCACCATTTGATTCATCACCTTCATCATCATTTACATTGTGATCAACATCACTATTACTTTCAATAGAATCATTATCACTACCATTTCCATTAGACACATTATTTTCAGCGGCACTTAAATTAATTGTTTCATCATTTACACTATTATTAGGTGTGAGTTTTTCTTTACTAGTATCTGTCATTTCAACATCCCATTTACCTTCTACACTGACAGTTGCAGCATTCTTTCCTTTTTTCTTATTTCTCTGTTTTTCCTTAGCTTCTTTCTTTAATTTTAACCTTTCCTGTCTTGACATGAATAGATCTTTAATAGATATGTTCAAAAATTTACCTCTGATATGTTTATATTTTTCTTGCATTGCTTTATGCAAAAGTAGCCTTGCACATGCTTTATCATTATCAATAGCTGGTTTATTTAGATATTCATTTAATTTACCAGTATGTGTCACTATGAACCTTGCTATATCTTTAGCTTTAATTTTCTGGAAAAGGGCATTAAAATGTTATTAATAAATGTAGTCTCATATTGAATGAAGATTTACTCTTTTGTTGCAAACTAATATGGTTTATAATGTAAGTTATTTCAGATATTTGAGTAATGTATAATTTAATGCCAATATATATTGCTTATATTGAATTCTTAACAAAACAGGGGATTTCTAAAACAAGTTAAACCTACAACAATAAGTGTGGAATTTATTTATACTACTCAAAAAGTAATATAACTTAAGGCCACAAATACCTTGATAACTAGAACTTCTTTAACAGCAGATTCAGCTTTCCTTGTTAACTTTTGCTTCAGAGCTTCAGGCGCTTTCTTCTCTGTTAAAGTTTTAGCCTTTCTAGTCAATTTGTGGATTGTTTGTATTTTTGCCTGGTTTAAATTCTTTTTAAGTAATATAATCTGGAAAGTTTTAAATTAGGATTTACATATTTGATTTTTAGCAAATGTTTAAAAAAGTTATATTGAAATAGTAATAATATATTATTTATGAATATTAATAATACTTACTTCATTATTAAAAGCTTGTTTTACTGCGCCAACTTCCATTTTTAACTATTTATGTCCATAAATACAAGCGCAAAACAACTTAACCTTAAAAATACCAGGCTGTCACAATCAGTTTAATGTCAAAAGTCAAAACGACCTCAACTCTCAAGTACCTCACCATTTGCTTCTTAATTTTTATAGATTAAATTTATAATAATATGTAACAAAACCGTTGATACTAAAAATATTCAATATGATCATCCGTGTTATGCGATATCAATAATTTATAAACAATTGTTTTACATGATAGTTACTAACCAAACAATTTGTTTTACAAATGGCAGTAGGATTTGAAGTTTTTGTGAAGTTATCTATGCAAAGTTAAAAAATAATGTCACTTTGACTTGTGTTTATCTGTCATAACGAGAGTTCTTTTTGGATAGAACTGTCAATCCGGAACGTACGTTAATATATATTTTACTTGTTTTTATCAATATAATCCTATGTTTTATAAATATAATCCTGTGAATTTTAGTGTTGAGTTATATTAAGTGACCAGTGTATGGACATATTTTATTTCTGGAAGTTTACCTTTTGCTTATTTCAGCATGGCACCCCGGTTTGAGATCGCTATCGGTCTGCGAAAAGGCCACAAGACCACTAAAATATCCGCTGGCAGAAAGGGTATTTCAAACAAAGCTATTAGGATCAGACCAGCTAGGCTAAAGGGTGTAAGTATTTTATTTTATTTTTTGAAAACATTGTCTTCCACTCCACTTGCTAACAATTGCTTTATAATTTTTTTTTGTAGAACTATTAATTATTATTTAATAATTATCAAACAATCTAATCAATAATTACTATGAATGCCTTATAGAAATTGTAGCGTTCTTAAAACTGTTTTAGGGATCAATTTTTAATATAACCTAGCAGTTATAAAAGCTAAGAAAGCTTTTTGGCAATAACTTAAGATTAAAAGGACCATGTACTAACTAATTATTGATAGGCGTCATCTTCATCATCCCCTTAAAGTTACAGTTAGTAACAATAATAATTGTTCCTTTGTATTGTTTATTTGTCATATTCTTTACTTTATCTCAAAACCAATTCACTGTGTTATTTTACAAACTGATTCATTCATTCATTCTATCTTATATTTACAGCTGCAAACCAAACACTCAAAGTTTGTCCGAGACTTGGTCCGTGAAGTTGTTGGTCATGCTCCATATGAAAAGAGGGCTATGGAATTGCTTAAGGTTTGTTTCATTTATTATTATTATGATGAGCTTTTAAGTATATTAAATTTTCTGGACAGAGACAAAAAAAATTATCTATTAAGTGTCTGTCTATATTATACAATTATAAAAATGTTATTTGTACTATAATAATTATTTATTATTGAAATTTTACTATTTGACTGACAAAGACTACTATTGTTATTGTTAAATCTTTTTAAATGATTTAGATTACAATTACAAGAATTCTTTCATACCAATTGTTATTAGCTATATTTTGTGTCAGCTAACTTTAGTGAAATTATGCATAGGTTCGTATCTATTGTACTATTTTGGGGCAGTGAGAACAGTGTTAAACTATAAACAAATTAGGTGTAGATTCCATACCAACTCAGAGGAATTAATTAATTTAATTTGTCCTGATCTGGCAAGTCAAAGTTAAGTTATGATATGTGCTACTCAACACATATTGTTATAAGTTTGGATAAAAAGCAGGGAACTTAAGGCTTGATGTTCCTTCTACCTAAAGGCCTATGAAGCCTAGAGTGCTAGATCAACATACTGTCACATGAAACAGCTTTAGATGCAAATCGTTTGGAAATTGTATATTATTTTGTAAGATCTACGTGGTTTGTGCATAATATATGAAGTTTTATTATTTATTAACAAATTAATTCCTTGACAAAAGATTTAGTTGTTAATTTTTTTATGTGGATAAGTATATTAGAAATCAAAGACAAACAAGTACCATAACTGTTATATGTATTTCACTTACTTTACTATTGTCAGCTTGATATAAACAAGCTACATTATAATTTGTATTTAACATTTCTCTAGTATAATTATGCTACCAAGCCTACTAAAGCCTTAAAATTTCCATGCTTTCTATTTACTTATATTTTGCAAAATTTCAGGTATCAAAAGATAAGCGGGCACTTAAATTCCTGAAGCGTCGTCTCGGCACTCACATCCGCGCCAAGAGGAAGCGTGAAGAGATGAGCAACGTGCTGGTACAGATGAGGAAGGCGGCTGCACAAGCCCACCACGCTCACGCCCATTAGTTTTATTAAACATCTAAATATTATTTGATGTTTTTTTTTGATTTGAAACACCTTTTTAGTTGTTTTAGCTTCATCTAAATATTTTACAGTTTCTAACTCACATCACTCAGTTTAACATTTATCATCAGAAATTATTAAAAATAAATGCGTCATACCTACATACAAACGTGAACTGCTACTCTATGGTATGTCTATCTTATTGTAAGGAAAGCAGTCCATAATTAAGTAGGTAGTACATAATTAAAAGTACTCTATGAGAAAATGTCTATAAATATATTAAAATAGCTTAAGATTTATATGAGCAATCGGAAATTGTTTCAGTTCTTAAAACAACCAAAAAATTTAATTTTAAATTAAAGTAGTAGGTACCACCCTATATAATTTTGTAGGGTCTTTTAAATTGAGTGTCAAGATCAACGGTTTCTATATTCATAACTTTTAAATTAATATCAGTATAGTTGTCACACGACCAGCTGACGTCACAACAGCGTCTCCGTCGTCCAGCCTAGAATATGTAGGTACTTAGAGTAAACTGAATCATTCTACACACGAATCACTAAATTCCTCCGCTCAGGCAGATATTGAAAGTTAAAATACAACATCTCGTCGACTTCCATGCTCAAATGTTTGCTTAGTAATTTAATTGAATATTTCATGTAATACTGTGTTGTTTGTGTAAACAAATAAATACTATTGTTATATAAATAATATTATATAAATAAATACCATGGATTTCAGTACGAGTGCAGGGCCCTTTGCTTTACAAGGAGAGAAAGGAGTGCAGAGCAGTACCTGGCAGCTGGGACTTGATTATCCGGGCTCATCTCTCTACCTAACCATATTTGAAATGATTCTACTACGCAACTCTCCAGTACCTACATTCTGGAAATGAATTGATAATAGTTCTGGGTTGAGATTTTTTAGCAAAATAAAGAAAACTTTCGCTGTTGTTCGCCTTTTACTTTAGTAAGTATGTATATAAAACTCAAGAAAAATTTTATTACATGTGGATTGGTTATGAATTATAATTCATATAGCAAGGAGCAGAGAGAGCCTAGTGTTAAGACACTCCGTTGTCCACTTGAGCTGAAAAGATTTGAAAAACATTAAAAAGTATAATAATAATTTGCTCCAATTGAGGTATAATGACCGCAAACAAAAATAACTATTTGATAAGCTTTATTAAAACCTGTATAAGGTCAAACGTTCTTACGGAGCAAGAAAATTTGCCACTCAATATAAAATACTAATAAGTGTATAGCAAAAAAATATTTTAAATTTTAAATTTGTTTTACATTTTATAACTTATGTACGTAAATAAATATATATATGTATATATATATATATATATATATATATATATATATATATATATATATATATATATATATACAGCCATAGATGTAGGCCAAGCGCGGCATCATTTTCCATAATATGACCCCAAATTTACCAATACCTAAGAGTACATAGTGCAGATAGTAAATAAAATGGCTCAGGTTTTATTAAACACTAGATGGCCACGACTGTGATAGAACGATATTTTTTAATTTACGGATATTATTTTCCACATTCCACTTCCATCACATGTTCCAGATCCTAGATTTTTGCATATCAAAAAGTACATCACGCTATACAAATTTTGTAAATCATGTGATGTTCCAGATCTTGGATTTTCATATGAATGAAGAATGCTGAAAAGGAGCCATTTTCTTATTTATTATAGTTTGGCTGATCTGATGTAGTTCTACATGAAATGTCAATGGAAAGTGGTTTTCATTGTCCGATCATTTTTATTATGGCAATATGTTCATTATTTCTTACAATTCTGCATCTGCTGGACCAGTCTCTAAAATAAATTACAGTCTAGCTCCTGCCCAGACGTGACAGCTATACAAAAAAAAAATAATAATTCAAAACCGTCCTGTAGCTCAGAAGATGTGCGTGTACAAATCTTAGATTCATACTCATTCATACTATTACTGGTTTATATCTCCGCATATCATTTTTTCCTTTAAATATTCAATACACAGACACAATGTTTTTACTGCTTTATTATATACTAGCGACCCGCTCGCGGCTTCGCCCGCTTATGTTAGCTAGATCGCGTTCGTTTTAAAATTTTATACAAACATCACAATGCAATTCTTCGATGTTTCGCCGTCTTTTTCGAATCACTCTTATCTATTATTAAAAATCAATGTACCCGTATATTTCCGTACCTCAAAAGAAAAAAACGAAACCCTTATAGGATCAATTTGTTGTCCGTCTGTATGTATGTCTGTCAAGACCACTTTCTCCAAATTACGTGGAAAAATCAAGCTGAAATTGATGTCAAATATCAAAATCGATAACCTCTGTGCATCACACAGTAAATATCAAACTTCTAAGTCAACGCAATCAAAGGATATAAACGTTTATGCCTAATTTTTTTGCATTTAACATGAAAATCGTCGCGTGATGAAAACCTACATGGTACTCTCCGTCCTGTTAGAGCTTATAGTACAACCAAAGGAAAAAGACCAATAAAATGAAATTTATAGATATATTCCAGAATAAGACCAAACTTATATTTGTTACTTATGAGTGGATACGACTGCAAATTTAAGTTTGTCAATTTCTATAGGTAGTGGTAGTTCTCCTCATCGGAATACCTACAATTTTGAAATAGGTACGGAACCCTCGGTGCGCGAGTACTACTTGCACTTGACCGATATTTTTTATTTTTAAATATATCCTTCTTTGGCGTTCTTTATTCTATTCCTGACAAATGTACTACTAATATATTCTATTTTTAACAATATTTTTGTCAATGTTTAAAAAAAATTAATATTATACTGAAAAAAGTTATTTCAACTTAAATAATGCTCATATCACAAAAAAAGTAATTTATTTGACGAAATCTATTATATAATTTAGTTTCACTTGCTAGTAATCGACGTAATTAAAATATGTCTATATTTTTTTGAACAATTCATTCATTCTTTAAGATATACCATAAAACAAAGTACCAGATACCAGTAAACAAAGTAATTTGAATTTATCGGTCTTTAATATTTTTCAAAACAAACATACAGACAAAAAACAACTGTGTAGTTTTTTGGTTTATTTTTACAATAACAATAGCTTCACTACATATACAGCGATCCATTAATACATTTTTACATCTTTCATGAACATAATTGACTTTTCTATACTTTATTACTACGACAATTTCATCTATGGATGATAAAAAAATCCCGCCAGCGTGATGCAAAAATTTTATATCCATGGACCATGAATAACGACATCTGCTGACAGATATTATAAAATATTTCTATACATTTTTAAAGACGTAATATTGATTTACTAAAATGATTTAAAGTTATCTGCCAATAGATGGTACTCTATAAAAAAACTACTAAATTACTTTCTGTCACTCAAATGATTTGTCACTATTATGGTGACATCTAGCGAGACTGTGGAAATAATTTTCAAATGTTTTTATATTTTAAATTAAAAAAGCTTTACCATTTTCCACGGTTACTAAGCGATAACCTTTATATTCAAGTAATCGAGGTAATTTAACCGTCTCTGTTTGTATTTTACGTTCGATGTTTGTATTGCACATCAGAATAAAAAATATTCTATATATATTGTTAAGGCTAAGAACTGTTGCTTGCCAAATCTAAATCACTTATTTTCAGTAATTTAAATAATTTTATTACTTTCTTTTATTTTCCGGGAATAGCATGGAATACCGGGATAAAAATTAAAATTTATGCGGGTCGAGACTGTAAGCTACTACTATACAAGAAATCATTCATTTCTGTCCAGTAGTTTTTGCGTGATTGGAGGCCAAATAACGGAGAGACAGACAGACTAAAATTCTGCTGAGTAGATTTTTAGCTTCTATTATCGATATATTAACCGACTCAATTAATGTTTTTTTTTAATCTTTAATGTACAGAATTGACTTTTCTATCTTTTTATTATATATGTAGATACTAGATATATATATAGATAACAAATACCTACAATTTTTTTGTTTTGTTATGGAACTAGTTATAGTGATTGTAATGTAAAGTGACTATTAAGAAGCCAATCTTATCTATAGCTATATACGTGAAGCGTGTTATTATTATATATATTTTTTGAACTTCACGCTGTATCCCGCACACAGCAGGGTAGGGAGAGGGAGCCGTAGATAGCAAGGAACCTAGTGTTAAGACACTCCGTTCCCCGCTTTCCGTCTTTCGAGGCATTGCGTGTTGAGTGGCGGAACTGAACGTTTCAAAATTTTTTTGAAGTAAACACGCTATAATGAAACTATTTTCTGTTTCAAGCTTTACCGCATGCATTAACAGGGTAGAGCGAACGGGATTGCGTGTTCAGTGGCGGACATCAACGCCGCGCTGTATCTTGAAATGAGAATAATTCAATGCAACAATTCCATCCCCTGAGCGGAGTTTGAACCCACAATCATCGTATTTATAAATGCGCTTAAGTAATTTAGGATATGAGAATTGTTTTCAAACATTACAATAGAAGGTATGCAGCAGCGGCAGCCTATTTGTGACGAAATTATTATTTATACATAATCAAATTGGCGATAAATACGTTTTGAATAGTTTCATTTATAATTAGCCTTAACTTTAAATTATTAAAGTGACGAATCTAAGATCTATTGTGGAATATTATTCTTTAATGTGGATGTGGAATATTATATATATATATATATATATATATATATATATATATATATATATATATATATATATAAATATATATATATATATATATATATATATATATATATATATATATATATATATATATATATATATATATATCATATTTTCACAATCTAACAACACTCTTCAAGTAATGAAAATGGAACTATACAAACGAAGCCAGAAAGCAGGATTGCTAATGAATACGCAAAAAACTAAACTAACTAAAATAATGACAAACGGGATACAAGAATCAATATTAATTCATGTTAAGAACATCGTGTATGCAAATTAATACGTTTAGTTGAACCAAGAAAGCTGAGACGCGTAAGTAATGCTTGGAAACGATATTGGAGCTTAAAACAAGTAATGAAAAACAAACAAGTAGCTATACAAACTATAGACCATGATATTGAATATTAATTTCAGCTTGATACCTCCGCCCATCAACGTGATCCTATAGGTGAAGGTTCCGTACATTTCCTTTGAGGTACGGAATCCTAAATTTTTCAATTCAATCCAGTAGTTACTGAGATTGGCGCCTTCACACACTGACTACATTCTACTCTTAGATTTTAAATTAAAATTTCATCACATTCAATAATTATATATAATATAATATATAATTATTAATTACATATATAAGGAAAAATTATGATATATATCTATATATACAATTTAGCTAATTTATTTTTAGTAAACAAACCAATATTAACACTAATTACAATTATGTTGGTACAGATTAAACAAAATAACATTACGTCAAGAGTTTACGTATATACATACATACATACGTGTACAAGTAGGCACTAGGTAGTTGTTTACTCTGACCATATAAGTTTTGCAATTAATTTCTCAAATTGATTACTGTTTGTTTAGTAAGCTCGAGAAATGCTTGAAATATATATATTTACCCTATACATCGCGCAGGGCAGTTTAGACAACAAAAACACTCCACTCTCCACATTTATACATTTACCTAGAGATATTGTGTGAGACTATATCCAATTTACTATAACAATTTTTCTGTGTTTTATTTAACCAGAGAGAAGTTAAAATAATCTTTATATATATATATATATATATATATATATATATATATATATATATATATATATATATATATATATATATATATATATATATATATTTAGATAGCGTGGACCTGAATGTCATTTACAGATTTACTCATATTTTTATTTATTCAAGATTATTGGGTGATATTTTAAAGGAAATTACTCATTACACGCAACAACTTTTACTAACTCGCAATTTTCTTATTTCTTATAGTATAACTGATTCTACTTCAGGTGTTCCAGATCCTTCGTTTTCATGTCAATGGAAATTGCTAAATATTTTTCTTATACCAGCATTTTATTATTTCTTATAGTTAGGCTCGACTACTCAATACTGTATCAGGTGTCAGTATTCAAAATCAATTATAGTCTAGATCCTGCCCTAATAGCTATAAAAAAGATGATTCAAATTCGTCCAACAGACACAAAACAAACAAACACATAGACAAAATTTAGAAAAATCATATACTCATATTCTATAAGTGCTTTTACATTTTTATTTCGTAAAAATATAAAATGTATAGACCCAATTTTTTTACTGTCTTATTACTGTATACATACATACATACATTAATCTGTTTTTCCCCATTAATTTATAGTAATAGATTAAATTCATATTTGTTAAAGGTACGATTTATATATATATATATATATATATATATATATATATATATATATATATATATATATATATATATATATATATATATATATATATATATATATATATATATATATATATATGATGCCATGCCATGTCCTCTGTGAGTCATAGAAGAAAAAGACAAAATGGTACAATTTGTAGAATTCATTTGGGAACTACACTTTATAATAGGTCAAGGAAGTCATTATTGTCTTAAATAGGAGCACTCAGGCCTATAACTACGTAGTACTTATAGAAAAAATTAGCTTCCCGCGTTCTGTCAATATATATGCTTAGATCTTATTAAGACTTCGCGACTGATTTTGATATGATTTTTTTAATACATACAATTATTCAAGAGAAAGATTGATATGTATAATATATGCACATTATAGTCCTCTACTAGTTCCTCAGCTAGCTGCTCATTTTTAAGTTTTTTTATGTGAGTCTTTCACATGGCCAATTTTTTGTCCATCTCTCTAGAAAATATGTTTGTATTGTGTAATGACAAAAAATCTGTGAACGTTGTATATAAAGATATCATATAGTATATTCAGTATCAGCATTACACCTGTGCGAAGTCGGGGGCGGCTCTAGTATAAATTATTACAGACTATAATAGTGAGCTTTTATATTGTTGACTTATAAGTAGGCAGTTCGTTTTCTAAAGCATTGTGTGTTCCGCTGCGTTTAGTGTTAGAAAAATGAAAAAAGAAAAGTAATTTACTTGCCTAACTGGGGACCCCACAACCATCGCGGTTAGTCAAACGCAACCACACTGAGCTACGACGGCTTTCTTTTATTATTTATAATCAGTACTAATAATATACTAAACCTATAGGTAAGATGAATAATAAATTAAAAATGCTCCTCAACCGCTTTTCTTAACTTCATATAATAAATTGATTAGTTATTATAATTATCTGTTTCTAATTTAATTTTAAATAGATCTGAATATCGTAGACGCTATTATGTTCTTAAAAGGAATCCATGAAAGGAAATAAAATAAAACACTTTGGTTCAATTGAATGCAGTGTTGAAGTCTATTTATCAAAAAATAAAGTGTATTAAATGGGGGGGGGGGGAGTAAACAGGGTCTAAACCTAATATTTATACGTAACTGTCTAACTATACCTGCTATTGCTACTAATTCCGCTAAGAGCAAAAATTGTGTCGCTAAATTAAAACAAGGACCTGGACGAGCGATCGCATTAAACTCTGAGGAACCTGTTAACCTTACGTAATATTTAACAAAGCTCTATTCGACCTTCGATATGCGGAAATATTTTAAATTAATGTGCGAGGCTGCGCGAGGCTTAATACTAAAAATATTTAGTGTAAGCGTATGTATAAAATTAAATATTACAACATTGAAATGCATTTCCAAAATATCTGGATCCAGACCAGTCTGAGCCCTCCCCAGAATGGTCTGGTGCCCACCCCAGAATGTTCATTACCAAAAACAAGAGGGGACGAAATATTTGAATTGGATTTTATTTATATATTTTATCTTAGAAATCTTTGTGTATTGGACTTTACTTGAGGATGAGGAGTTTGACAGTTGTTTTATATACGTGATAGGGTTGCCTACGACTTTGCTATATGTTTTTTATAAAAATGTGTCAAGATGTCCATTTTTTAGAAATTATTTTATAATTTTTATCAAGACCTATAAACATAAATATATACCTATAAAACAACGCGAGCCGTGTCCCTACTAGAAAATGCCTCTAGTGTAAGAGAAGCAATGCCTAACTGTAGAAGTGAAAAGATTAGGTAATATTTACTCACTTTTGTAATTCTTTAAGAGTTTTAAGTATCACATCAACATGCTTTTATATTCTAATTTAGCATCTCTTCTCGTCATATTCTCGTCGTCAATGAGGGACAGATGCCAAAAATGCAATTTTAGACATTTAAATTGTTTTATTTTAGATACCTATTGTAGATATGTTATCTGATATTAACATCATATATTAAAATAGAGCTGTCAACAAATAAAAAATACATTTTATTAATAATACATATTTACTTTAGGCATTATAAAATTACGAGTTTAATCCATTGCAGGTTTAGAATATTAAATACATAAACATCTCTTTTTTTTAATTTAGTCAATTTCAAAACTATGCAAAGCTGCAATGAATATCATTTAACGAGATTTTATTTATAATCTAGACGAGTATGAGTGATTGGAACAAGTATCGTAAATATACCGTTATCTTGAGATAGCAACAAAGCTTTGCTCTAATATCAATGCTGTTAAGAATATATACGTACGTACTGTTATAAATATAAACTAGATATTATACAAGGTTTTTTAAATTTATCAATTCGTCTGACTTTACAAATATTTTATATCTAGCACTGAATTTAAACTAAACTCTAAAGAGTTTTGCCAATGTAAAATGAATGTATGACGTATATATTTTTTACTGTAAAACATTTTAGAATGTTAATTAATATATAAGAATATATAAGAATATATTTATTTATTTGGTTCCTGGCTTTTTCTTCTAAATAATTTCTCTTGTTTACGAAAGTAACGTAATTCTTCATAAAATACCTAATATATAAATAAATATATTCACCTTTCTTAGAAAACACACCTATAAATTTTTTTTTTGGAATTTTTTATTATATCCCGCTTCTTAATGTTTCTAGTACGAATTAGCTATAATGGCAGTATTTTTTTAAATATTTACAATAGTGTAATTTATTTATATAGTAATATAGTAAAGCTGAAAAGTCTCAAAAACTAATGCTTCGAATACATTTATCGAGAAAAGCATTTAACCCACGTTACCAGCGACTATATATGATATATAACAAAAGAGGACAAACCCGCAGGTAAAAACTAGTATAGAACAATTACAATGAATAAAACCAAACATTATGATCATAGCACGCATCATAAATGAACGTAAAGCATCGAACGGAGTTACGGAGACATGCAGCCGTATTTTGAAGCTTTTTCAAAATATTTACAAAAATGTCAAATATAAATTAAAATTAAATTAGCTTCACGTTGTATCCCGCACGTGGCAGGGTGGGCAGACGGAACCGTAGGAACCTAGTGTTAAGACACTCCGTTCCCCGATTTCCGCCTTTCGAGGCATTGCGTGTTGGGTGGCGGAACTCAACGCCGCGCTTTGTTTCCAGAGCGACGAAAATGAAAGTCATTAATCTCCCTGAGTGGGAATCAAACCCATAAAAGTAACAAGCTTAAACATATTATATGTCTTTTCTTGTAGCGCTAATTAATTTATTATCTTTTAATCAACTTGAAAACTTTGTCACCACTTCTAATTACGTAGATAGTGTAATTTAATGTCGACAAATAAAGTGTATTGGTATGGAAACCTTTATATTTTGTTTTTAGATTGATATCGCACCGCGCCCACTAACAAAACATTTACAATTTACATCACTGGCGACCTCGGGTCAAGACTTTGCGCTATATCTCTCATGAAGTCATGATGTAACAAAACAAATTGTTTAATTTAAGAATATATATATATATATATATATATATATATATATATATATATATATATATATATATATATATATATATATATATATATATATATATATATATATATATATATATATATATATATATATATATATAATATATATATATATATATATATATATATGTATATATATATATATATTGTCAAACTTAGATCCTTAAAATATCTACCATAGAAAGAAATCATTACAAACATACATCTGTACTATCGCAAAGTAATGTATGTAATTTTTTATAAATTGTACTTTCCGCTGACCAACAATCGTGACATTGGTACGGAACACTCGGTGCGTCAGTACTACTCGCACTTGACCGATATTCTTTATGATCCAACAGATACAACTAATTTAGCTAAATATAGCTTAATTTTTGCATATTATATATGTAATAAAATCTTGTTGTATCTTGTATAAAGCATTGTACACGAAGAAAATATAGCGTCAAGACACTCCGTTCTCTACTTTCCTTCGTGCCGAGTGGCGGACCTCAACACCGTCCCATATGTCAGGACCCACAACGAATTTGTAGTCCAACCCATTCCCACAACCCCAGGATGGTTTTTATCAATTTGAACTACTTTAAAATTCGATATATAATAATAAATAATGAACCAACAACATGTACTTAATTCATCTAAGAAGTTAAATTTAAGGACCGATAATTCCTGTATCAAAATTATTTATATTATATTTAGCTTCACGTTGTATCCTGCACATAGCAGGGTACGCACAAGGAATTGTAGGTTGAAGGAACCTAGTATTAAGACACTCCGTTCCCAACTTTCCTTACGAGGCATTGCGTTTTGAGAGGCGGAACTGAACGCCGGGCTTTGCATTGTTGCCAGTGCGAAGAAAATGAAAATAATTCATTCTCCCCGAGTGGGAATCGAACCCACAAGCCGTAGCGTTTATAGGCAGACGATGTGCCTCTACGCCACGACGGTCCTCCAAAATTAATTACGCAGATTTTTTTAAAATCTGTTGCTATATTTGTTAAGTTTTGTTAAATCTTCAAGTTTTAGTTAAAAGTAGTATCTGTGTAAGAATAATTTGTTTATATATATAAATTATCGTTTTATATACTTGTTGAAATAAAAATTTTAAAAACATATGTGTTTTTTATTTAATGTCTTAGTATATGGACCAAATATACAGAATATGTTATTTCATAGATTATAAATTTAGAAAAATCTAAATCTATCATAATTCACAGATGAAAAAAACGGCAATAAGCATTCCGCCAATGAATACAGCTTAATTTTTGCACTCATATAAAAATATATGATATAGAATATATCAAAATGTATTTAAAATTAATTGTTTTAGTATATTATACCCAACAAGGCCCCTTACAATTTTTTGTTAATAACATTTCATTGCAAACAAACTATGATTTTTGCTTTTATTTACTACATAATGAACTTATACATTAAAAAAAAGCTGCAATGTGTAGGTTTAATATTCAAGTTTTTATTTTGCAATGTATAAAAAAATATTGTCTTTTTAATGTTCCATTCTATTCCATTTTCAGTATCAAATTTATACATAAATTTCTTAATAAGGAAAAAAACTTTCAGCAACTTCCACTTTCCACTAAATATGTAAATGCTTGATTGTATACACTTGCTACATATGGCAGTTTCTAACAAACTACATGTAATATCTATGTCATGAAATTTTGTAATAAAATATATTTATATATCAAATGTCTTAAGAAACATTTTTTTATATTTATGCATTGACATATGGATAAGAGAACATCACTAGTCTTACATTAACTTAATGAGATTATTGCTAAAACTAAACTATTGGTTTCCAACAAGTAATAGTAAATCTCTGAGCTTAGGGAAAGCCAAAATATATAAAGAAAACAATATTCAAGCTTGCACAATATCAATTGGCAAGCAACAAAATAATGAAAGTGGAAACCTTATCCTAGTTATAATAAAAAAAAATTAAAACTAATATGGAACATTGGAGAATAAGTATGAAACAGATTCTCCATTATGAGTGCGCCTAACAGCCTCCGCTAACATCATTGAGACATCAATACATTGAATTTTAGGACAATCCTGCATATGCCTTTCTTGAGGTATAGTATTAGTTACAACAACGGCTTCTAAACAGGCATTGTTAATTCTAGCAATGGCCGGGCCAGAAAAAATACCATGTGTTAGAATAGCATAGACTTTAGTTGCTCCTGCTTCAATTAGCTTCTCTGCGGCATGGCATATTGTTCCACAAGTATCTGCCATATCATCAACAAGGATGGCTGTCCTGTCCTTAACATCTCCTACTAGTACCATGGATGCAACTTCATTTGCTTTCTTCCTTTCCTTGTGGATAAGAGCAAATTCTACGTTCAAGCGATCTGCAATAGATGTTACTCTCTTTGCACCACCAGCATCAGGTGACACTACAATACTTGTCTTCCAGTCAGGAATATTCTCCTTTATCCACTTTAAGACCGCTGGTTCCGCAAACAGGTTATCCACGGGGATATCGAAGAAACCCTGGATCTGTGACGCGTGAAGGTCCATGGTTATTATATGATCAGCTCCAGAGACCGATAAAATATTAGCTACAAGTTTAGCAGTGATGGGCGCTCTACTTTTGTCTTTTTTGTCCTGTCTAGCATAAGGGAAACATGGGATGACAGCGGTAACACGAGACGCTGATGCTATTTTACAAGCGTTAATCATAATAAGTAATTCCATTAAGTTGTCATTAATTTCACCACTACCACTTTGAACGATGTAAACATCTTCGCCGCGAACGGATTCTCCGATTTCAACGCACGTTTCCATGTTACTAAATTTCTTGGTTACCACTTTGCCGAGATCGATCCCGAGTCGGTCCACGATCTTTTGGGCCAAGTCGGGATGAGAGCTACCACTGAAAACTTTAATGTTAGGCATTCTGGCAGGTAACGGTGAAGCGAGATGATCTAATTTATTCACTACTTCTTCGAGAATTACAGTTGATTTCATCAGCACCGGACTAAATTAGTCTCCGGTCCGTCGCTCCTAAATGTAGTTAGTATTGAATTTGCGAACTATTCTTGACCTCTTAACTATTGATAAGAAGTACCTATTGTAAGATGCAACGTGGGGACTCTGTCCGAGCCGCTTATACGCCGCACTTTACGCGCTCGTAGCCTCGCACGCACGTTTTTATATTTTATTGAATGAATTGTCAGCCGAACGACAGCGCAGACAGTCGGTGTGGCCAATTATTCACTTTAATTTATGTAACGTAAAGAGAACGATGTGATTTACAAAAATTATAGAATATTTTTCAATTATGTGCTAATTTTTTATGAACTAACTATGATATGAAATGTCTCATAAACGAAAATTATTATCTTAAAAAGAGAATGCACTACATACGGTGTACCGGTTATATGTTTGGAAAAGTTAATTACTTAGTAAAATGTTATTACGGAAAAATTTATTTACTTGATAGTGAATTTATGTATATATATTTAAATACATGTGATGTATTATAAAATTATTTTTCACTCTTTAGTAACGTTTTCGTTGTTTTTATGTGTGTTTTATTTAATACATAATAGTTAATAAAGTAATAATCAAGACAATGTGGCCACTTCATGTTTTTACGTAGATCTAAGTATTTACACCTGCAATCACTGCGTAAAAGTAAATATATTCTATGCCTGCAATCCTGGCAGCACTGTATCTATGTTGTGTATTATGCCGCTAACGTCAAATGTCAATATCGTTCGCGCACAAATGTTCAATTTACTTAACTTTTATTTTCTACATTATTAATAATACAAACGAGGAAATATTTTGTAAAAATTAATTCATTACAAGCATAAATTAAATGGCTTGTTAAGTATTGCTCATATGCACTTTTTAATATTATTTATATATCATACGAAAAGCAACAGGTGTTGGGGATGGTATTTTCTTTATCATATTTTATATAAATATGGAGATAGAGAATACAGAGCAGAAAGAATCTTCAAAGTCGAAGTTGCATAGATGCTTAGAATGGCTGCAGATCCAAAACGATCCAGAAAAATTGTCCTTGGAAAAGGAAGATGATAAAAGTTTTAGTACTGATAGTAAGTCTAATAGCAAAAAATTCGAATTAGAGATAGATGACACAGCTACTGTACCAGCAGGCGTCGATGAACCCGCTGTAGAACCTAAGGCCGTGGTAATTAAAAATAATTTGTTAGGTATTTAACAATTTCTTTTTTAGGAAACATGTGTATCTTAATTTCTCATATTGCAGCCTTTACGTCGTTTACGAAAAGAAGATTTATGTATGCAATGTGAATGGCAGTTTTGTAAAATCTATTTTTCAAACTATGAAATCTTTCAGAAGCATGTTACAAAGCATGTTTCAGATCTGCATGTGACTGAAAGTAAAGAGGGAAGTGAGTAACATATAAATAATGTTCTGTTAAAACCAATGATGGTTGCATTAAATATTAAAGTCTTACATGTGTATTAAAAATATTTATAATTTTTTCCAGTTCAATATGTATGCCTGTGGGATGTATGTGGCCATAGCACTTTGGATTTTCCTGAAATTGTCAGACATATAAATTACCATGCTTATCATGCAAAGCTTTTAGCTATAGGCTTCAATGGCCGAGCAACATTAAAATTAAAAAGATGTCAAAAAGATTCCAGTAAAAGAAATGTACTGCCTTCATTTAAAAGTGAACATTGTTGCATGTGGGTTGGCTGTTCAGCAAAATTTAATGCCATACAGGTATCATAACTTAACTCAACTTTCTTTAATATATTGATTATTTTAAGAAATGCTACCCAATGAATTATAAAGCTTTCATATACACACATTCTAGTAAATTTAAACCTAAATTTCAGGCAATTATTTATGGTGATAGTGTCTGTTTATGATATGATTATGGAGTCTATGTATTCTAAGGACAAAGTTTATTTATAAATATATTTAAGTTATTTTTCTTCAGCATTAAATAAATATTTTTTTTCTAATACTATCAAATTTAATCCAAAACAATAACAGGTTTCTCTTAAGCTAATGTTTATTATTTGTCATTTTCAGGCATTTTTCGATCATGTTAAACATCATATAAACTATTCGGAAAACTTTTTATGTTCGTGGGCGGGATGTGGAGCTGTATTTCCTAGGCGTGTTTTTCTCACTATGCATGTTAGATCTCATACAAAGGAAAGATTGATTGCGTGTTTCCATTGCGGACACCATTTTGCTTGTAACCGAAAACTTTGTGATCATTTGTTGAGACAGGTAATTATGAAAAGTGCATATTTTTTTGTTGTAAAGCCATTTGTAAACAAAGTTTTTGTGCTCCCCTTCTTTATAAACTTGTGAGACAAAAATTCCATATGTGCCAGTCTACAGGTGAACCTGGTAGGCACAAATTATATGAATAGATGGCTCTGTGGTTGATAGAGTCTCCTTTGCGCCTTTTATACTATCACTTGTAGCACTGTGAAAAAAAGTTACAAAATTTTTAAGAATTTCGATAAAAAATTTATATTGAAACATGCAATTAATAAACATCAAGTAAGTTTCTAAAAATACCACTTAATCTAAATCACGAGTGACTTACAGATTATGGTTATTGGTTTTACATTTACCACATTGACATTAAATAAAAAAAAAACGTAATTTAAATAAATATTTTTAATTCATCTTGGGCTTAGGATGTAAATGTATCTAATTTAGTCTTTGTGTATTGTAAGCTAGTAGAGATAAATCTAGGAGTCATAAGTATTTATTTCCTTAATAAACATACTCTTTCTGCAAATAATTCGTTAGATCTATTTATGAAACTGAACTTTGGTTATTTTGGCTTTTTTTATTGTCTATTTTAATCTGCATTATTAAAATTGAACTTTATTATCTGTATTCTTCTGATATAATTTGCGTTGACTTTATTTTCTCCAAATAAACCTTGGTCCCCCACTCAGAACGTGGACCCGAGCAGCGGCCACGCGTGCTCCATGTGCGGCATCCCGTGCGCCAGCTCGTACCTGCGCCACGAGCACGAGCGCGCGCACGTGTCGGCGTACGCGTGCGCACTATGCGACATGTCCGCGCCCTCGCCCGCCGCGCTCGCGCACCACGTGCGCTACCGGCACCTGGTGCGCGACACGCGCGCGCACAAGTGTCCGCACTGCGACTATAGGTGAGAGATCACACAAACGTACAAACAGTACGTGTGACACACGCACTCATTAATAATGACGATATTTGGGCAGAAAATCTAGATCATACTACACTATGGATTTTGTTTCTATTATTTGATTGTCATCGCGATAGCTGTAGGTTCTATCGCTGCTCGATCGTCGTCTGCTCATTTGTCTGCTCTGGTTGATGGACTGTAGCCACTTAACACGTAATGTCTCGAATAGTGTCTAAAAATGAGCAAGAAGAAGAGAAAACGGTGTCTTTATCAAAACACTACTACCAGTGTCTTCGTATCTTGATCTTAATACTATGCTTTCGTAGGTAATCTACAAAAAAGTTCTTATTTAAATATATTATTTTCTATCCCAGGGCAGTAACAAAACCAGACCTGCGCAAGCACATACCAACACACACGCGTAAAAAGAATAAACTTAAGGAGAACAACAGCGACATAGACGAGGAGAAATCTGAAGAAGAAGATAAAGAACAAAAAGTGGAGAAGAAGAAAAAAGTGAAGAAGTATGCTTGTCATTTGTGTCCAGAGAAGGAAGTCAAAATATTTTCCAGAGGTACCAGGTTAACTACGCATTTGATTAAGGTGCATGGGGCTCAATGGCCGTGTGGACACAGTAGATTTAGGTAAGGGTCTTTCATAGCTTATATTTAATACGGCATTTACACAATTGCCAAATGGCAAGGCTTGGCAAGCGTCCTCAAATACGCTTGTGTTACACAAAACGAAGTTGGCTTGGCTTGTGAGAGCTTGCAAGAGCTTGTCGCTGCCTTGGAGCAGTGTCGGTTTGTTTATTGTGTGTCAAATGAAAACAAGCTTGCGGAAGTGCGATACCCGTATACGTAATGTATGGAAAAAAGGCACTAAAATTATTTTTTTTTTATTTCTGAACGTTCTATAACCTCTGCTTATCTCTTAATAAACTAGAAATATTTGATTTTTTTCCATTTATAATTTTACAGATATCAAATAAGTGAAGATGGCATGTACAGACTGACAACAACAAGATTTGAATTTGAAGATGTTTCAAAGAAAATAGTAGATGGATACAGTTGGCCTAAAGAGTCATTAACTAATAAATTTGAGTTTGACTTGAAAGAAATCGCCGAAGCCACTGAAACTACGCCGAAGAGATTTGAAATTACGCTAAAGAATAATGAAGTTGAAAAGAAAAATGAAGTCAACAATGAAGTTGAAATAATGATGTGCGATGTTGATGAAGATGGAAATATCATTAGTACAGAAACTATAACTGATGTTATATATAGTTAAGTTTTATTATTGAAAATTGAAAGGGCTTTTATATACTTTTTTTATAATAGTAAATTAAAATGTCATTAATCAATTAGAATTATTGAATATGTTTGATTATTTCAAATATAAAATTAAATTTTGTTTAAAAAAATTAATTAGATTGGACCTCTGATTATTTGGAGAGTTAATGTATTTTAGCCAAAGTTATATTTTCATATTATGGCAGTACATTATTTATAATATAGTTTCTATATGATTTCCATAAATACATATTATATTGTAATTAATAAAGTCTTGTGAATTTTTTTTAGCTTCACATTATATCCCACATATGGCAGGGTAGACAGAGAGCCTAGTGTTAAAACACTACGTTCTCCGCTCTATGTCTGAATTTGAGGCATTGTGTTGGGTCACCAAATCAGCCTATTACTGTCCACTGCTGGACATAGGCCTCCCCTAGGGTGCGCCAGAGATTCCGATCCTCCGCCTGCCGCATCCAGTCAGAGCCGGCTACCTTTTTTAAGTCGTCGGTCCATCAAGCTGGAGGGCGCCCTACACTCCGTTTGCCAATTCGCGGTCTCCACTCTAGAATAGTCTGCTCCAACGGCCATCGGTTCTTTGACAGATGTGTCCAGCCCACTGCCACTTCAGCGTACTTATCCTGCGAGCGATGTCGGTAACTCTGGTTCTTTTCCGGATAACCTCGTTTCGGATTTTATCCTTTAAAGAGACTCCGAGTATAGCTCGCTCCAAAGCACGTTGGGCCACTTTAAATTTGTGGACTAGACCGACTGTTAGTGTCCACGTTTCGGCACCGTAAGTCATGACAAGTAGGACGCACTGGTTGAAAACTTTCGTCTTCAGACATTGTGGTATAGGTGACGTGAAGATCTGACGCAGCTTGCCAAACGCTGCCCAACCTAACTGTATTCTTCCATCAGCTTCTCTCTCGCCTTCTTACCAAGCTGAATAGTTTGCCCTAGGTAGATATATTCACTAACAGCTTCGAGAGAGGAGCCGTCTACGTATATCGGGCCCGGCACGACGTGATTGTTGAACATGACCTTAGTCTTGCTCAAGTTCATACCGAGACCGACACGCCGCGAAGATTCACCCAGGCTTTTCAACATCTCGGTTAGCTGTTCCAGGGACTCTGCCATAATGATAATATCGTCAGCGAATCTGAGGTGCGTTATGTACTCGCCGTTTATATTGACTCCAAAGCCGGTCCAATCCAGGGTTTTGAAGACATCTTCCAATGCATTGGTTTTGGGGATATAACATCCCCCTGCCTTACTCCCCTGCGAAGTTGGATCGCTTTTGTTTTGCACTTCTGGATTTGAACAGTCATTGTAGCAGCGGTATCATCTTAGCACCTCAATGTATCTCCAATCGATACGGCATCGCTGCAGTGCGTCCAGAACTGCCCAGGTTTCTAATCTCGCTGAGATAAATGTCTGGGAGCTCTTCAGTGTAATGGCTCGCTGGTCAACGATGGGGTCGCAGGGTTTCCCTGATTTCGACGAATACAATTGCTCGTAAAAGTTCTCAACTTCCTCGAGTATCTCAAGCCTAGAGGTAACGATTCTACCATCCGCATTTTTGAGTTTCGTCAGATGAGGCTTTCCTAACTTGCGAGCGAAAACTTTCGATCCCCGATTCTGCATGGTCACATCCTGAATGGCGCGTGTATTTGAGCGACGGCAATCGCGTCGCGTCAGCTTTTTAATGGTTAGGTTTAATGCCTTCATCTCCGTTGAAGACGATGGTGGTAGTTCTCTTCTCTTTCTCATTAACTCAAGAGTCTCAGCTGATAGTTTCGGCGCATTATCTCGTCGCTTCGCAGGAAAATATTTAGGCGGAACATCATGCAGCGATTCAACCAAGTCATCGGCTCTCTGGTCGATATTAACGGTGGTTTCCAGTGCGTCAAATCAATTTTGAAGTTCAATCTGGTACATTTCAGAGTTACTAGTAACTTGAAACGTCGGTGGTCGAAGAGTAGACCTTATCATTCGCGTCCTCTCAGCTTTCAGGTTGATATTTAAGGTACCTCGTATAAGTCCGGTGATGACTCCCGGTATTGAACCTATTGATCACTGAGATATCGCTAAATATGTGCCGTTTATTTGATAAGATAAAGTCTATCTCGTTTCTCGTTACATTGTCGGGGCTACGCCAGGTCCATATTCTTTGGGGCTTCTTTTGAAAGAATGAGTTCATTAAAAAGAGTCCCTGGGATTCGAGGAAGTTCGCTAGCATTTGCCCCCTTTGGTTTCTATCGCCCAAGCCCAAAGGTCCAATGTAAGATTCGCCACTTCTTTGTACTCACTGTATACTTGTGTTGGGTGGCAGTGTTTAAAGTTGCACTCGATCGAGATGTGAATTTTTTTTTTAATTTCTCTGTTTAGATATAACTTTTTATATATTCATATAAAAATTTTATATGTTAATATAAAAATTGTATGTATCTTATTTATTAAAATGAATGGATATTTAAAAATGTTTTGATTAATAAAACCATACTTTGTTAATTGAAATGATAATTTAATAATAAAAAATATGGGAATGTATAAATAAATGAATAATAAATATATTTCAATTTTGATAAATTTATGAAATTAAAAAGTGTAACTTATGTCAAGTATGAATAAATCTATATAAACAAATACATACATACAAATATTACCGCATAAAATCAGATTTTATATAAATGCAACAATTGCCAAAGTAATATAAGTTACTTAATTCAATTTTCTTGAATATAGTTAATAAATGTATTAAGTAATTTGGATCCGTACTCTTAATATACACAATTAAATATACAAAAAAACAATTTGAACTTGTAAATAATTTTAGACTTTAGTTGTAAAGAAATATTTTATGCAGCCTTTCTGCGTTCTTTTTTAGTATATCTTCTATTAATTGCCTAGTTGCCTGTAAGAGGTCGCTCTTAGCGATATGGCCGCCATTGTACATTTACTTTAACTTATGAGCACGTTCAACCAAACAAATATTACGAATTAAAAAAAAAGTATAGATATATCCGGCAAAGAGATATATTCAGATTATTCGAAGCTTTAAAAAAATATGTAATTATTTTCCCTTCTTGAAATGCTGAATGAGTCTATTAGCCTCCCTAAACCCGGACTCCAGGGCGCCGTGCGCGGCCGCGTGGCGGTGCGGGGACGTGCCCTCGCCCGCGAAGCACAGCACGGGGAAGTCCCCGTGGCACAGCGGCTCGGCCAGTGCGGCCGCACTGCCGCCGCTTTGCTCAGTGGCCACGCTGCGGTACGAATACGAGCCTCGCGCTAGCGGGTTGGATGCCCATTGAGATCTATAAGGAGAAAGAAAAAAAATACGTATAGCAACGTATACAATAAATACTTAATGAAAACATCATTTTTTTATATTTTCTCTTTAAGTATTTTTTCTATCCCTAGTGTGGATTAACACTTTAAAATCATTAAAATGACGTATAGAAATTGTAACGAAGCGGGACTCGAACCCGCGCCTCCTGGTTGTCCTAGTGCCCGTATATACGTCTATAAATTAAAGAGCCGCGTCGAAATTTTTAAAAGCTTGTGACATTTTTTTTGTTGACAGAATCTCTGTAGAGATTATTGCCAGTGATTATAAGAGAATACTACTTATTAAATATTTTAGTATAATTAAACAATATAAAATTGAAACGTAGCGGTACTCGAACCTGCACTTCTTGGAATACCACCAGGTGCACTTAAGCTATACATTCAATTGTGTTAAGTTTTTTGCAGTAAACCATAGACAAAGCTAGGTAAGAATATTCTTACTTATATATAAATATGTAATACATTAGTATGTTTTTCAGCTAAAATACAATCAATTATTATTTTGTTTATAAGCACAGTTACAAAATAAAAAAAATAATGTTCCTTTTATTTGAAATGACTTAAGGCTTAGACTCAGGTTTAAAAAGCTTACCTCAAAATAGACTTAATCGGCGAAACATTAAATTTCTTCTTAAACACAATATCCAACAGCTTCTTTACACCAGCCATGACTTCTCCATCACTCTTTTTCTCCATTTTCTCCGCAGCTTCACCATAAATCCAAGCTAGCAACACATTCGGATGATATTCCACAGTATACAATCCGTATAGCTCTGTCACCCATTGTTCTTGCGCTGAAAATTTTAGTTTATCGTCTTTTTGCCAAAGTATTGAAAAGTTAGCGGGTGTTTTCGGCCACCAGGGTTCAGTGAACTCTATGTATATTTTGTCGAGAACGCAAAGTTGGAGTGTGTTTATGGAGTTTATTTTGTCGACTGGCAACACTGGGCTGAATAACTGCGTGTATCTGAAATATCATTTATTATTATAAGCATAAAATAATAATTCCATATCACATATGTGTAATTTTTATCCTTCTATGCTTAGTTTTATTCTAGAATTCTTATATATATATATATATATATATATATATATATATATATATATATATATATATATATATATATATATATATATATATATATATATATATATATATTACTAATTCTATCTTCTCTATATATATTATGTCTTCTTCTACATATATTATACTAATTCTAGCTAGAATTCATTTGGTCACGTTTTATCCCGCCCATTCACGCATATACAGGATAGACGGACATAATCTAATGTCAAGACATTTCCTTCTTCTTTCGCTACCAGAAATGGAGACGTTGCATGGAGTGGCGGAACTCGCACAGCACCAGCATCAGAGCGAGGAAATAACACGTTTACATTTGAAGACTGCTCTACTGAAGCGATGGCCTCAATTTGATTTTAAAAATAATAAATTTATAAAGATTTAATTTATATCACAATATATTCTACTAAAATATATATATGTTTTTTTTCTTTTTTTTTAATAACTCACCTCTCCTTCAAAACTCCAATAGACATAGTGACAATAACACTCTTGGCGGCGTAGAGACTGCCGTCCTTACAAGTGATATGTACTAAGGGATTCCCGGCCTCCTGTTTGGTGGACCGCCATTTTATACTTTCCACTTCTTTGTTCAAATGAATGGAGATGGGCAATTGTTTAGATGCATCGGGGTATTTGTTCTGCGAAATATTTGATTTTTTTTATAATAAAGTACCCGAGTACCTCACTAGTCGCTACCTACTTATACAGGTAGTTATTCTTTGAAAAAAAATTATAGTATATAATACTGTTATGTTAAATATCTTTCTATTTTATGGAGTAAAATCTTGCGTTTATCACTTTACTCTCCACTTTTCTAACGTTAATAAAAATTTTATTTAAACATAGAGTTCTCCTTTTGAAATTATTTTCCTTTTCTTCCAGGATCACGTTGTATCCTGCTACTGTTTTCCCCACATATATTTCATCTCACTGGTAAGAGAGTCTGGTATGAAACTTGTACATTCCTCTGAGTGGAGATTGATCATCGAACCCACAGCCACTGTGCTTGCAGTCATTTTAAGCATTTGAACGGAAATATGCACATTAGGTATGACGGTGTAAATAAAGACTTTACTCGTAGTTAATAAGTAAAGCAGGGTAGATAGAAGGAACCTAGTGTTGAGACACTCCGTTCCCCACTATCCGCTCAATTCGGACACATTGTGTATTGAATGGCTGAACTTGACGCCGCGCTCTGTCTAGTTACCAGAGCAAACAAAATTACGAAAATATATATTATGACTCAGTGGAGAAAATTCGTATTCGTATAATATATATATATATATATATATATATATATATATATATATATATATATATATATATATATATATATATATATATATATATATATATATATATATATATATATATATATATATGTACATACCAATAGAACATCAAGTATCGTTTTGAAACCCCTCCCTTTCCAGTTCAGCATGAATTCGCCCTCGCATACCCAGTTCTCGTCTAGACCTTTCAGTGATTTCCCCTTCAAGGGATCGCTCTCACCACCAACATGGCTGTTTCGTTCGAACCATTCGATAAATGATTGGACGAGGACGGGATCTCTTCTTAGATTTGAATCGATTTTTGGTCTGAAAATTAAATTAACTATATACTTATATTAAATTTAATATTTATTTATTATAGATATTTTAAATGTAAAGAGTATTTTACGAATATAAACATTGTTAAATTATTCGCGGGTACTGTATTATAAAACCCATTGAATTCTATGGGAAAAAACAATGAAGCCTTCAAGGGATAGCCTGGTTAGTTTTTACTATCTTTACTTTTACATATGTCATTTCCTAGAATTATATTATATTTACAAACAAACAATTTCACAACTATATAATAAGTTAGACAACAGAAGTCTTTTTAACATAAAAATGGCTACGTAAATTTGCCGCCCACAAATACTGCCGCCCTAGACTTAAGCCTACTCGGCTTGCTGGTAAATCCGCCATTATAAGTAATTAATTGAAATCATAATACTCACGCTTCTCGAACACATTCTGAAATGGATTTTCCTGTATTTTTATTACTTTTAGCCACAGCATCGTTTAAGGACTGAAGTATATTTTCGCTGGCGTCATTTGGCACTAAATCTCCATTGGACAGTACGTAATATTTATTATCTGGTTTGGGTCTGCCTAAAAGATCTAAAGGGTTTGCCAGTTCAAATACGATGTTGTCTTTCTCGCCGTGACACCTGGAATTTTGGCGTAATATGATTTTTTTTTATTCTGGAAAAATTACCTAAGTTTAAGCGATTCTATGCTATTCTCTATTTTGGGCCTATTTTTAAAAAACATAGTATGTATCCGAGATCATTTCCGAGAATGAAGCAAAATATAATAGCTTTTCTTTATACGAAGCCAGTGAGGAGGAATGTAATGTGCAGTGTCTGGTACCCAATGTTTATAATGACCGCGCGTTGAATTTGTAAACTTTCAATATTATTTTTAATATCATCAACATGTTTTTTATTTCTGTTAATACTTATTGTACGTCTCAGTAAATGTTATTATAAACTAACGACCCGCGATATATATATATATATATATATATATATATATATATATATATATATATATATATATATATATATATATATATATATATATATAAGTCCGGTCAAAATCGGTACAACCATTTCAGAGATTAGCCGGGACAAAAAGACAGACAGATTAAAATTGTAAAAAATTTTATTTTGGTATATGTACCGTGTATATATTCATATGCATGTAGTAAAAAGTGGCATGTAGTACTAACAGATACTAATTTTACTTATTAGTATAGATTAAAATAATAGATAAAAAAAAATTATGTAGCTATATAAAATACATAAAAAATCTATTTAATTTATTTTTATAAAGCTCACATTGAATATTATATGTTATTGTTACTTCACTTGTTTCGTTTAGTTTTAAAATAAAAAATGTGTACATATATCAATATACAAAGAATACTTGATTCTCCAGAGTCAGTCAGATCTTGAAAGTTGGGCAGAAAATGAGGAACGGAGTGTCTTAACATTAGCTTTCCTTTGCCTATCCAGCTTAAAAAGCGTGTAGCTTATTCTCATATATTTATAATACGTAATACGTACCAAGCCGCCCCCACATCTATATAACTATCACCAAATTCCACTGTGTTTATCCTTCCCCCGATCCTATCAGCTGCTTCCAAGCCCAGGACATTAAGGCCCGCGCTATACAGCTGTCGCAACGCCGCTACGCCGGCAGCACCACAGCCTATCACAATCACGTCCATAACGCGGCTAAAAAGAAAAAAGTATATATATTTTTGATACTTTAAAATAGACTTTTTTTATATTTCAATGAATTGGTGAAATAGATGTTAATACTAAACTGGAGATATAAACGCTATTTCCACTTTTTCATTTTTAATTCATTTTGATATATTAATTATTGGTTAGGTATAGTCAAACTAAATCACTAATATTTATTTAATTTCTATTCGTTCGAGACAAACTACGAGTTAGTTGAGGGAACTCGACATAGACTGTTTAAACTTAAAACTTTTCACTTCTTGATGACCCTATAACCCAAAATCAATGGAGTTTCATACGTCTTAACTGAGAAGCTTCCCCTACCGAATTTCGCGCGTAAAAATATTAAAAAAAATTGAAAAAAAAATTTGTTTATATAACAATATAACAAGTGAACGTAGTACAGTATAGTGTGGGTACGTGTGAGACAGTATAGTGTGAGTACGAATACAACTCGATACTCGGTGAATTATTTGATATACCATTTCCTCGCTCTGATAAGAAGGCTGTTAATAAAAAAATTGTCCTGAAGTTGGTCACAGTAAGTTTTAACATTAGATTCCGTCTGTCTACCCAACTATATGTGGGAAAAAGTAAATCGCAAATAGAGTTACGTATTACTGTAGGTACTGTACAAAAAAAAAACTGTCATAGTGACAAAGATGCTTGTTCGTAGGCGTATTTTATGAAATATAATGAATCCCATTGATTTGATATTGTATAATCAATGAAATTATTATATGTACCGAACCCCTTTTGTAGGACAAGATGGAGAGCATGTGCAAGAATATTATTTTATATGTATTTATATATTTTATACCTATATAAAAAAATGCTGACATTTCCAATATAATTACAAAATATGTGACTAACGAGTAACATGTAAACAACACATGTAAAAATTACGAAATCATTTTTACTTAAATTCATTAACAAGCCATGTACAAATGTCAGAGGATGTGAACGTACAGCACGACCTCGTGGTTTTAGTCTCACACTTATATACATATATATATATATATATATATATATATATATATATATATATATATATATATATATATATATATATATATATATATATATATATATATATATATATATATATATATATATATATATATATATATATATATATATATATATATATATATATATATATATATATAACTGTGTATATAATCGAAAAATATACATTCTAGTCGTGTTAACAATGTCAATAGTATTAACATTGTGAGATGTATCTACAAACAAATGTATAAACAAACGTAAACAATATACATATTTACACCGCTATAAAGGAAAAAATGTATAGAACTAACGGGTTGGTAATTGGATTGGATAGAGACAACATGAGTCGCCATTTTTTTAACTAAATTCCCATGAAACAAAGATGAATGAAAAAAGCTACTTATTTTACTAGTCTAAGGAAATTTTTTACAGGGGGTCTTTTAAATTTAAACATTTTAGCAAGTGGGATTCGAACTCACTACCACAGCGTAGAGAGGCACGTGCACGTCTTACATACGTTACGAGGACTGTCACCAACCAATTTTTATACGAATATCAATTACAATCATTCGATGACGGCGTCCCAAATAAATAATTAATAAGTTTAATTTATACATATAATTAGGCGTTGAAAGCTTTCTTTTCAAATATTTAAATATTAAAAGAATCAAAAAATAATATAAATATAAATATTAAAATGAATTATCCTAAACAAAAAAAAGATAACAGCTATTTTACATTTTCAAGCCATTATGTATATATGTATATACCTAATTTATATACATTATGGCTTAACAATGCAAAAGTTAGGTTAATTCTACATTTATTTATACGAATGTATTATAGAACTAAATAATATGATTCTTCTAAAATAAAATCTATTAATATAATAATATATATATATATATTTTGAAAACTTAATTAAATTGAAACAAAAGTTACTCACGTTGACATTTGTTCAAAAATATTAACAAATTATGAAACCGAGGAAATCTGAAGTTTATCTACAACTGACCTCATCTTAGACCGATATTTTATTACGCAATTGACAGTGGTAGTTATATCGTAACTTGTTTTATTATATTATTTACGTAATATATTAAGATTGTAGCAGGTTCGATTAAATTTAAGAAAACTAACATTTATTTTGTAGGTTATGCGTTTGTATTTGTAATTACTTATATATTACCATTTGTAAGTTTGTAAGACCAACATATAAATATGTAATTAGCATAAATAAATAAAAATATATTTGGCCCGGATATATAATAAAAATATATGTTTATTAAAAATTAAAATGACACTTATGCATTAATGGCGCTAATATTCAATTAATGTTTTAAATAAGTGATCATTTTAAATAGAGCCAGTCATACTTTTAAATGTATAGTGTTGTCACTACAGTTCAATTACATATTAATTTTTGTAAATTAAATTTAAAAAATAGGTACATTAGTACGACTTTAATAATTATTATGTTTTAATTATTTAAAAGTCCATGCTAACAGATAATATAATATACTATTACAGTATTCAGTTTAACTATTTTTTAATTTAATCTGTAATTTTATACATTTATTTTCTTTAAAGTTTATAAATTGTAATTTGATTACGGATTTTTAAAATAAATTAGAATGTAAATTGTTAAAAATATCGGTGAACGTAATTTTTAATGTTGCCAGTATTTTTATCATCTACAAAACTTTATATTATCATTTATCACTACCAATTCTACATTAATTAATGATAACTGTAATTAGTAAAAAATTATAAAAACATCAAATGTTTTAAAATAAACACATTTAAAACACACTAAATTCAAATTAGCTCAAATTCGAATGATTTGAGAGGAAGTCAAACTGGAAAAGATGAATACCGTTAGATTTATATAAAAAATGTATTTACATCTATAGAGTACAGGTGTGAATGATAAAACGATTAATTTTATATAAATATTTAAAGAATTTTAGTAAATTTTACTATAAATATATAAGAAAATTAAATGTAGGAACAAAATCCACACTAAGCGAAAACTAGACGAGCTGCATTCTTTGTCGACTCGTCTTGTCACGTCGCCTACAACACTCACTGCTGAGTAGAGGTTTCATTATAATGATTTTTCAAACTTATTTCTCACAAAATATGTTATCAGGGAGATCGTCAGTACGTTGCCTTGGCAAAACAAAATAACTGATATGAGATATAGATACCACTTAATGATAAATTAATTAAGAAGAATCTTCTAATTTCCATGGTTCTATGGATCTGGAATAGACTACTAAGTAAGTGGCAAATTTCAACTAGCGTTCAAGTTTAATATCGAGAGGCATTAAAACTCGCCACAAAATAAAACCTACCGTCACTTATTGGGACAGCATAGAAGACATTAAAAAGACATTACAGTTGCAATGTCGGTCTTGAGTCTTGACATATGCCGATACAAATTAGAGCCTATGGCCTTCTAAGTACCTAGCCTTCTACCTACCAGTAGGTGGGTAGAAGGCTAGGCTTAGAAGGCCATAGGCTAGAACCTACTAGCACAATATTGTTAAGTTTAAAACTGTTTTGACTTATTTTTGATGACCGAGCAAGTATTTTTTTTTTTAATATTTATAATATAAACTTTAATTTTACTGCTATAATATAAACTTGTAATATCTGCTAGTGTGATCAAACTAGACAAGCTGCATTTTTGACGACCAACCGGTGTCATCTTATCATAGATTTGGATCACAGTCGGTAGGTATATTTTTTACTGTAAACTTGAAAATATATGAATATATAATTGGTACCATAGTATCAATAGATTTGTGATCCACAGTTCCAAAAATAAATACAAGCAATTTTTCTCTACCAAAATAAAATATGTAAGGAAGATTTGATAGAAATGTATCCATTAAAGGTTCTATTTATATATTATATATATTCTCGATTTATATTATAATGTATACTTTAGAATATATCATTTTTTCTTCATACAAACATATTTTTGGAAGGTTTTTCTTGTCGGTCCTTTGTATATCTAAAGCTATTGTTTTCCCAGCAAAATATTTCGTAAGCTTTTATTAAGTTTTTTTGGGTTACATCACATGTTATATCGAAAACATCTGCTGGGCAGGTGTCATCCACGTGCCCTTACGGACGTACGTGTGACTGGGCTGTATAATATTTCATACGGTCGCCTGGGTCAATTAATATTGCAATAATTTAGCATATTATTAAATTAGATTAAAATTTTGCTCCGTATCAATGTAATATATGTTTTTCAAGTAAGACAAAATAAAATAAATATGGCAGTGAAATTTTAAACAGATTGTATTCTAAAGGACGTGTATATATATGTCTATAGAAAAGAGTTAAGTTTAGGTTACTTTACTTTACTAAAATTAAATATATATATATATATATATATATATATATATATATATATATATAATATATATATATATATATATATATATATATATATATATATATATATATATATATATATATATATATATATATATATATATATATGTGTGTGTGTGTGTGTGTCACAAATTCTCATGGATAGTAATCTTTTAAGATCAAAATATCTGCTCCTCAAAATTCCTCTTATTAATATGACCGACAATTAAAGTGAATACTTTTTCGCCCTTTATCTTATTAATAAATAGGGACCTAATAGAACTTAATGAAGTCATTGTGAATATGAATATGTATACTGCATAATTTAATTTGCTTTAAAATAACACTAGCTTGTACACTATAGCACTAGTTTTTGTAAAACATTCTATCTAAATTGCTATACTATGAATGCTCCATTATGGACAGGTGCTAAAGTCAGAAGCCAAAAGATCTGCTCAATTGATTAAAACGGAACGAAAATATAATTAAAATATAATATGTACAAAGAAGTGGTATATCTTAAGACCATCATGGCGCAGTGATAACAAACGTTATATTGGGCAGAAAGCGCTAAGTAGGTTACCTGTATCTCGTTTATGTAGAGCCGTATGTACATTGTTGAACTTATATATGTATATATGTATATGTATATATGTATATGTATATGTATATATGTATATGTATATATGTATATATGTATATATGTATATATGTATATGTATATATGTATATATTGTATATATATATATGTATATATGTATATGTATGTGTATATACATTTATTATATTTCACGTAGTTCGTTATTGTTATGTGTTATTGCCTAATAAAATTCTCACACATTTACTTTAATAGCTTTACTACTAGAATCTTGGATTTTAAGTTATTTCTGAATTCTCCAATGAAAAGCACACCTTGACCCTGTTTAAAGGAAACAGGTTCTGACGTATACAACTCATGAGAATAAATATAGCTAGTTTAAACAATGAAGTAATAATAACATAAAGCTACGACCTACTAATTAAGCAGAAATTGTACTTACTTGGTTCCCATTTATATTTAGTTTTGGTAGAAGTAATTTGTTTAGAAACAATCGGAGGCTAATTGTCTTACAAGGTAGAGAATAGGCAGGTTTACAAACAACTTGTCTAGAGCAATAATAAGCAAATTATTGCTGTATTATTCACTTCTATATACAACAATAGACTGAAGTATTTAGTTTACATTAATACAATTGTACGAGTGCTATAAGGGTAGGTCTGTGATGAAGCCGCTGGTTGTAGACTTGTAGTGTTCTCGTATGATTGACAATCGCAAAGCAGGTATAGAGGGGGCTTGGGCTCAGTCACACCGCGCCCGCCGCACGATATGCCCGTGTCAGCTCGGATGCGAAACTCGACGCGATGGCGGTTTACAGCGTGAGTGTTGAAATATGTTGAAGCATGCAACGCGGCCGCCGGCGGCGAACGATGACCACCGCTACCAGAACATGCCGCGGCGGCCGCACCACCACCTGTCACTGAACGTGTCTACCCTGGATTCCTCGAAGCATTCAGTTGGAGGGACATCCGCCAGTGTCAGTCCCGGGGCGCAACCGGCGACCACTGTGCCTGTGATCACTCCAGTTCCTGTTGCGTCTCCCCCAAAACTTGCAAACGGAACTGCTACAGGTGTTCCATCCGCCAGACCGGCTTCCACCAGAGTACGGAGCACGAGGGCAGCGACAGAAGAGGCCCTGACGTCTTTAGCTCTGCTGTGCCTTATCAGTTTACTCCTAGCACTACTCGCGTTACTGTTCCTCCTAAAGATATCAGCTCCCGCGACAAGTGCCCCCGAGGAATTCGCAGTGGTTTACGAAGTGACGTTAGCTCTGTGTGCGTTGACATTATCATTGAACCTCTGTTGTCTGTTAGTTTGTGCGATCCAGTTCTTGTTCGCGGTGAAGCTAGTGCACTCCCCCTCGGCACCTAACGGCCGGTGAGTATTTGCAATCAATCCATGCGCGAGTCGGCGAATGTTATCCGTTAAAAATACCTTAAAACCGGTTCCACTGATTACGTTCCAGTACGTTAGGATACAAAATGACACTCAAAATTGGTATAAATCGTTTAAGCATTCAAGCTTGTGGGCCTTTATCTTAATGTGACGAAAGCTTAGTTTAAATTAGGTTATCTCTTACACAACGAGCGAGTTAACAGTAATTTATACTGATATTTGTGGGTTTGGAATAAATTTATTAACTAACAGAACATAACTGTTTGCAATGTATCGCTGACCTGTCATCCATCATTTGAATGTAAAATTCGAATTGGTTACCGGTTTTTTAAATCCACATTTTTTCATTGATTCTGTATGTGTTTGTTTGCAGCAGGTGGTAACGGTCCCTAGCGGCGGTTACATATTTCGATAAAAAATGCGATCGACAATTGATAAATCCTCGCACGCTTTTAATATAATTATTATTGACCAATACCTTCTCAGGGAATATTTGTCTAATATATTGGATATGTAAATAGATGTCATATAAATGGAGATCAGCGTTAATATCTCTAAGAATCTTAAAGTCTGCCATCTTAAGTAAACAATTTATACATAGCCTAATAACAAAATGACAGCAAGTTAAGAAAGAATATGTAACTAATACAAATAAAACGTAAATAAAAAAAAGTAGAAACTTTAATGAATTTGTTTAATAAGTTGTACATCAACTTGTAATCGAACTGACTTCTGATGTCCTTTTTTTCAAAGACTTAAGATCCATATACATAATATATAAGTAGAGGCATCTGTATACAACTCGTATCTGTATATTAGAGTACCGGTGCCCGCTTCCGCGGTTATTTACAAAATGGTATACCTATGGCTATCTTGCGGCCGCATAGCGTGATTCCTTTAGAATAGTATGGCAAGGCATTACAAATTTGGATTAAATATTGAAAGTATAACAAATTCATCTCGAATGTGCAAATCAGTGGCGAAGTGTCCATATGATACGATTTCCATCGAGTTACCTATTGTAAATCATAATAAATAAGATATTAAATACCAATTAACAATTAAGCAACAAAATTCTCACTATAAATCAATATAATTTTATGCAATACAAACTTTATATTATGTTTGCTGAGTACATACAATTCGTAAGCTATAGCATAATTTTTTATATTATCTTAAATGATTAAATTTATTTATTTTATGACATTTTCGACTCCGGCTTCATATATATATTTAAAAAAAAATCTATTTAAACTGTTATGTGAGTTTAATTCCTATTTGGGCGAGTGGATCATTTTTACTTTCTACACTAGAGTGGTACAAAACGCGATGCTGAGTTTCTCAATGTTAAGCGAAAAGCAAAAGAGAACCTAGAGTCTCAACACTAGGTTCAGCTATTTGCATCCAGCAATATGCAGAATAATAGTTGAAATTGTATAAAGTTTAATCTACACTAAACCATACTAATATTAAGGTGAAAAGTTTGTTGGTAGAACGCGCTAATATTGTGAACTAATTAGTCGAATTGGCCACAAGCAAAGCCGCAGGTAAAGGCAAGTAATATATAAATATAAAAATAAACTCAAGTAGTATTAGTAGTACAAGTAGTAGTAGTTTATAGTATTTAATGAATAATATTTTTTAACGCCATTATGTAGAGTGGCGTGTGGTATCACTTAAAGTACCGCATATACGTTTGATACATTATAAAAATATGGAGGGAGACACCAAGAAATAACAGAAATAAGGTTTTTTTTAAATTCCGTTATAACTTCACTCACTCACTTCTTCTCACTTCTGTCAAATTAGAATGAGCTTAACAATTCTCCACATTAAGTAGTGCTAAGCGGTATGCCGTAAAATATATCAGTATTTCATACTATCACTTAAATAATGTTTACAGCTTACATTCAAAATGATTGCCTATTAGAGAATAAAATATGAACACTTCACAAAGCAATGGAAATATATTTAATATATGTATATCAATATATTTATATACGATTATTGTTAATATAAATTCTATACAAAGTGAACTAAACGATAAGACGTTTAATATATTATGTAACTAGAGGCCATTGTGGATAGTTGTTGGTTAGGACTTAGGTATCCTCGCTATGGGGGGGTTAGTTTTCCCGCTCTTACATTGAGTTTTGCCACTCAATAGACAATGTCTCAAATTCGGATAGAAAGCGGAGAATAGTGTCACAAAACAAGGTTCTCTCTGTTATAAATGGGATAAGCCGTGAAGCCGAAAAGGTATGTACTAGATGACATAAATATTAGTATATAGAATTTTCTTTATGATAAACCTTGCATTTATTATTATAATATATAAAAAAGATTGAAAAAAACAATCTATATTGTTATTTTTTTTAAATGTTAATAATGTTAATACTTAAAAACGTATAAATATTTAACATTCAAATTTTTAAATATTTTCTATAAATTAAAAATGAATTTTTACGACTCAGTTCGTTTATTACTAAAACTGTACACATATTTTGATATGTAAAACAGTTTTGAAATGGTCACACCGTTTTCAAGGTATGCTAGTTTCCATAAAATATAGCTAATTTATAGTGACGATTACAACACAATATTTTTTTAAATTGTTCAACGTGAGAACTGAATCTTAGACTATACACGATAGTTATAGATTTGATTCTCAATAGAGGGATGTTTATATTTCAAACAGGTTGTTTTTTTGTTACTACACGATCCACACTATGAAAATTTCGGCAAATCCAATCCAAGGTGCCTACTTGTCGTAAGGCCTTCTGTCTGTCTGTCTGTTAGACAATCATTAACAGAATGGTTTTATACACATATATTGATATTTTTATTGCCTGTGTCAAATAAGACAATGTTGGCATTGACTTTCGCTATTGTTTAGCAGAAACAACTGTAATTTACTTTTTTCTCTTACATATTACAATATACGGGGGATCTGCAGAGTAAAACAGCACATTTGCCAATATATAACCAATTCAAGTTACACAGCGTGTTAACGAATTGACAAGTGGTTTTCGTTACCTTGTATATACGTTGAAGTGATTGTTGGAATCCTGTTCGAACAATAATAGCAGGTTTTGACCGGTCGTCTTCCGCGAGGCTCTGTGACCTTATAAACGTGTCATGATTACACTACTATGGGCGTAACGATGTGTTATAAGATTGCAAATTTTAAGTTACGCACATTTATGATATTTAATTACTATATTAAAATTAACTTGGCATTTCCAAAGCGCAATAAATTTGAACCATTAAAATATTAACGGTCGTGGCTCAGCGCGCAGGCACAGTGTCTGACTGTAATAGTGACGGTTGTGGGGTCAAATCGACTTGGGTTGGAGTACTAAGTACTTTTTGTATATTAAATATCAGTGAAATTTTTCTAGTGTTTTGGACTTTTTGATACATGTTAGGGGACTCTATATTAATTAGCCTTTATATATATCATTTATTTTCATATTTCAATAGCTTAAAAATGATAACTGTAGGAAGTTAATGGTTTTAAACAATCATTCAATCCGGTAAAGGTGAAAAATTATGTAAATTTAGGTGCATATTTACCAATAATTATAAAATTATAACACATTACTAATTTGTACTTGCTTACGAGATTCCTTGTAGTATTGGGAGCTGGACCTGTTCCATGTTTTTACGTTTTGTCTACGCACTTACGTTTTTTTTTCACGCTCTAGCTGTATCTCGCATATATCAGGGTAGGCAGAGAGAACCTTGCGTACAGACACTCTGTTCTTCGCTCTCCGTCCAATTTTCGAGATCTCAACGGCGGAACTCAACGTCGCGTTTTGTCTTGTTACCAGAGAGCTGCCTTCATGTTAAAGACAGACTAGCTAAGTGAAATGTAGTACGTTTTTGAAATTCGAAATTCCTTCGAAATTTTGTTAAGTAAAGGTAATTTCGTTAAGTAAATTTTTATATTTGTATGAATGCTGTTAACTTTACGACCTTAAATGTTTGATTTTGCCTATATCGAATTTTTTTAAAAGTGGATTTCCAGAGCTTCCATTAACAACAAAAACCAAAAACATATATAAAGTATATGTATATAGGCTAAGTATTAGCTTATTTCAGTTTTGCATTTCATAAAAAATTGGAAATCGGATACTACTCTAATTTATAACTTTAGCTGAAAGTAAAAAACAAAAACACTCAAATATACGAGAATACTTTGACAGATCATTAAAATTTAAATTTCCTATCGTTCCTAATTAAAGTTACGGTATCTTGAAAATTATATACCTAATGAAATGACCAAAAACCATAACTTCAGATGTCAACACAGTTGTATTTACGAACTTGACACTTTGCGTGAGTCATTAGTATGAAATGTAAATGCCTTATAATTTGAAGTGTAGGTACATATTAATTTAATTCAAGTCGCGATATTACAGGTTTAGTTTAATTAATCAAAAAATTACAATCTGGGACTTTCTATTGCTTCCTTCTAAAAAATTTAAAATACCAAACCCTACATAGATAGAGAGCAGGTACTTTGATATAACAACTATATCAATTGACGGACTGACAGAATGCTATAAGAGTCCACCTATGACCACAAACTACAGTACGGTGTGCGAATCGTCAGATATTCAAAATATCTAATATATTTTGAAATCCCAAAATTTATACAAATCTAATTTGTATAATATTAGAATTCATAAGTTGTAGAGATTCATTAATTTCGTTGAGTTCCGCCACTCACATGGAAATGTCTCGAAAATGTGGAAAGCGGGGGTCTTAACGTTAGTTTCCCTTTGCCTATCCTGTTATAGCTTATATCTATATATATATATATATATATATATATATATATATATATATATATATATATATATGTATATATATATATATATAATATTATATATATATATATATATATATATATATATATATATATATATATATGTTGTATGTTTATCATATATGGATATGTATATGTAATAAATAATAATACCTATATGAGAATGTCATCGCAACTTTAATGAGCAAAAGCTTTTCTTTTTATAACGATGAGAAATCTAAGCTACTTATACAGATACAAACAAAACTCGTTTTTAATTGTAGAATTCAAGTTGAATGTAGAAGTTGTTAAACAAGAAATATTAAGCCAGGTGCAATTGTAAGAGAATGTATGATGTAATTCATTACTTCTTTTATAAGGATTATATAAGGTGAGTGTCCTTTGAACTATGCAATGGTGGTTGTTCATTGTGATTTATATACGTTTTATATTACACTGGCAAAGGTTCTTTATAGAACTATTTTTGCCGGCAGTCATATTTTTTATGATTTTTCAAGTTCTACAATTAATAAAATATGCTCTTCTTATATAAAAACAATCGAAGTAGTTAATTTTTTTTAATCAAAAGTTATTCTTAGATAAAAAATTTAAAGGCTCGAAAATTTAACTTAAACTTTATGTGAACGTGAATAGAATTTTTACACTAGTTCAGTATTTTATATGGGACCGCCGTAGTCTGGGAACTCAGGCAATGCATACAAATTGCATTGATGAAGTAAATTAAATATTCAAAGTGGAATAAACATTACGTATTTATGAGTTCATCTGTGTAAGTGAAAGGATTTATTTGTTTTTAATTCAATTATTATATACATTGTTTTGTTTCACATTTAAAATTCCCACAATAAGCTCTACATATACAGAGAAAATATATAAACTAGAGGTCATATATTATATCTATTCTATATACAGCGTCACTATATTTATGTTAGTACATATATACATTAGAGTGAAGTTGATTTTGTCAATTAATTTAATTTTAAAAGTTACGCACGTTTTGAATTAATATTTTGTCGTTCCTCTTTAAAAAACATTTTTTTTCTATTTTTTTAACCCCCATATCTCCTCTCTGGCTTTACATACACTACGGCCATCCTTCCTTCCTCACTACTTCAGATAACATATACCTATATGTTTTTTAGTACGAAATATCATCAATTTTTTTACAAGAACTTCATATTTAAGTTTAGTTATTTCTATTACGCGTAAAACTAGAGTTAATTTTAACCATAGGTATAATATCGCTTTCAACACGTAAGTAATAATGTTTTGTTAACACATCCGAGCTTCCTTATTTCATTCCAGTTCTCGTAAACATTTCACGTTCTGCGTAAACTTTCATACAAAATTAAAACTAGGTCGACCGGATTTGGGGGACGCCAGTTCTATATAATTATGATTGTAAAGTAAGCACATATTGGAAATGTATGAGTTATTATTTTAATTTGCTTTTAAAGTTCAAAGTTGTAAGAATGTCTTGTGGTTACACTGTATAGGTAATTTTTTTAAAAGGCAACTTTTATTGCGTTATTTTACTTTAAATATATATATTATTTCTCGTTTAAAAAATATATTATTTAGATTCTGCAATACATACAAAAATCATGATAAATTATGATTTTTGACACCTAATTTTGCCGACTTAAAATTTTAAAAAGAAGGAATACTGAAAGCATAAAAGTAAATGCAAGTGAATCAGTTTGTTTAAGACTATATTAGGTACATAGAGACTCCATGAGCCTCACATGGCCCCTTAGGGTCTCCACTTGGACTTGGAATATAAGTGCAAAAGCAAAAAAGAGTTAAGCAGAGAGAACATAGTGTCAAAACACTATGCTCTGCACTTTCCGCTCGAATTCCAGATATTCTGTACTGACTGGTGGACCACAAAATCTATCCCTAAATATACCCCTTCTCCGGTAAATAAACCCACACCGTCGCGTTTACAGTCTATACATTTTTTAAAAATATTTTGTTGTAACTTTGTAATAATACAAATCTCTCGACAAATCTCTTGTGTTGATTGACAGTAGCTATTGAGCCACTTACAAGAAGGGCGTTCAAAAAAAAAAAGAAAGGTTCTTATTTTTTTTCTGAAAGATTATTCTTAAAACATCTTTTTATTTATTATCTATACAAATCTACCATAAAGATACCGAATGAAGTTTTTGATCTTTCTAAACACATAATTTAAAATCTCACGTGAAAGCTGTATGAAAGCCTTTTGTAAATCATAATAATACGTAATCCTATAAAGGTTGTCAGTACATATCATTTATTATCCTAGTATTGCTTGTCAAATGTAAATGTAAGATTTTGGTCAATCACTTTTTTTCTTTAAATAGTAATTTTATATTTTTTTTAATATTACATTTATATATAAGGTCAAAAGGTGTAAAAACCTAAAAAGCTGCGAAATATTCTAAACGGTTTCCAACATTCTTCTGAGAAGATTTTAATTGATAGTGACCGGAAATAGTTGGAATTTTCGTTCCGACCTTGCCGAAGGTTTTAGTGCTCTCTTTGACTATAACCTGTTTTGATCTTGGAATGAACGAAGAAATACCTTTTAGCTTTTAATATTGAATGGTCATCGAACTTATCGCCGGTTGGTGCAAGTTCGACGTTTAGCTTGACGTAAATGTTTTATAAATTTTACTATATATTGTTTTTTTTACACGCGAAGTGGTTTATTATTGCTATGTATGGTAAAATCCGTCAAATATATAATAATTTAGAGAATTGTCTAGAATATGAAAGATTTGTATTGTAATTCCTTAAAAAAACCTATTTCCATTCACTTACAGACTAAAATGGCAAATAGATATATAAATGTAATAGCGTTTACGGGCGAAACCGCGAACTCTACACTAGCCAAATATTGTTACTAAACAATAAGAATATTAATAAAATGATTTATTGAAATGAGGATTTATTAGACTTGTCTTTGTATTGAGCTAGCTAGACCTACAGTTATAGATTAGCTGAGTCAATGTTTACAGATCGACATTTTTATTGTAGTATAGCAATATGTTCAACCAATGTCAACACCCTCAACAGTCGTGGGTTTGACTCTCACGGCTACAGCACTGTTACTTTTTAAGAACAATAAATATCGATACGTCAATTCGGACACTAGCTAACGTTTTATTTGTTGGCAGATAATATATTTAACTCTATATTTTTTACTCTATATTTAAGACTATATTTTTTTTAAATAGTGGTTTTAATAGATATAACCATGTAGTGTTCTGTAAATTTACTCTGTTGTAGTAATTTCTACGTATACACTGAGCTGATTATTATTATTTGTTTATTAAAATGTAAATTATTTAGCAATTGCACTCTATTTTGATTTTTATTGAATTATATTGTTTCAAAGATAATTAATTCCTATAAGTTTAATTCACTATAGTGAGAAAGTATACCAAATGTAACTACGTAAGTGTTTACTAAACATAAAACACGTTGGGTTCGTCGACTGATGTTATTAATGAACCATTCATTAAAAGTAAACTACTTAAAACATCAACCTCGTCTTAGAATAACAGCTTTCATGGAAGAGATATATATATATATATATATATATATATATATATATATATATATATATATATATATATATATATATATATATATATATATATATATATATAGTAGGAGAAATCGAGGAGGGTTATTTAATCCTTATTTCCCTCAATTTTTGAGAATCAACGGGTACTGGGGGAAACGCGGGGGAACAAAATACTTGTTTGTCTTGTAATAATTAATTGGAAATGATTAATTTTCCCCAATGGGAATCAAACCCACAACTGAGGCGTATACAGACAGACAATCTAACGCTGCGCCACGACGGTCCTCTTATAACAAATATGTTACATAGAGATACATATATGTATATAAAATTTTATTATTCAAAAAACTATATCATCCGATACGATGACCTTCAATATTTTTTATACTATACTGTGTAACTCGATTTATAAGCTATATACTAATTATATATTAACTTGAATCATTTGGTTTCTAAATTAAAACTATGTTCAAAGTAAGAAAATGATGACTTAGAATTAGAAGATTTATATGTTATATGAATATATATATATATATATATATATATATATATATATATATATATATATATATATATATATATATATATATATATATATATATATATATATATATATATATATATATATATATATATATATATATATATATATATATCGAAATTATACCACATTACTTTATTTTCATATATTTTTGTACAGATGCCACTTCTATACTATATTTTAAATATTCTGTTTTAAAAAAAGCTACGGCGGCTTACACAAAAATTATAAGATAAGTGCTCATTAATGTGACATTTGCTTTACATCTAAACTTTAACGAGCTGAAGTTACCTCCGTCAGATAAGTCAATGGACTTATTAGTTATTATTGAAATTATTTACTTATTTAAATATTACTTGTCTTTGTCTTTACTAGATGTGGTAAAACTAGAGTTTTTCTGTTGAATCAATTATTTTATTTCATATTTAATTTCCATTGTTTTAGACAAATTAAAAATGTCATAAGCAAAAGTTATACTTTTTACATTATTATATAAAAATAGTCTTCAATCTATACTAATATTATAAAGAGGAAAGATTTATATGTTCGTTTGCTTGTATTGAATAAACTCAAAAACTACTTAACCGATTTTGATGAAATTTTATATGAAGAGGCTTTAAGCTCTAAGAAGTAACATAGGCTACTTTTTATTGTAAAAATGTGGGAAAAGGAGGGTAAAAAGGTACCTGAAATTTTGTATATAGACAAATTATTTAAATCTGTTCATAAATAAAATTACTACAAACTAGCTGATGAATATTTTTAGAAACTTCATATCACAATTAAGTAATATCATAAATTTCATAATGAGAAACTTAAATTAAATTTACCGCTTGAAATACCTCAGAACAATGATTACTAAGCGAACGTATACCCATTTGAGTCTATTATTCTATTAACAATGCTAATAAAACGGCGACATTTTGTATAATCAGAGCGTAACAATCTTTCACAATGCGAGACATCTCGTGTAGATTACGTTACTTACGGTTTAGACAAGAACAATAGATTAACACAACATGTGTTATTTACACAACAAGTGTTGTATATGAAAATTTGTTCTTTTGTAGTAAAAAGTCTTAAAAATTGGATTTATCTTCTTTTTTTAATTTTACGCTTTATATCGCGTATAGCAGAGAAGACAGAGGGCTGCTAGTGTTAACACACTCCGTCCCCCATTTCCCGTTCAATTTTCATTATAGTTCTAATATTGAATATTATTAATATGTATATTGTATATATAGTAAGTAGGTATCCCAGATACTATGTTACTACCTCTACCTTTGGATCATTATTTTATCATTTTAACAAAGTTTATTCGTCATTATTGTAATAAATTATTTTAGTATAAACGATTTTTATATATATATATATATATATATATATATATATATATATATATATATATATATATATATATATATATATATATATATATATATATATATATATATATATATATATATATACATACTTTATTACTTTACTGATCCATCGAGCGACATACATATATGTCGTATTTATAATTTCCTACTTTTCAAAGTAGGTTTAAAAGAACGCACCAGCTAACCCTATTTAATAATTGGTTGCGATGGCGACGCGGTACTTGTTTAATCAAACAGGTACGTGTAGGTACTTCTTCTAGATATGGTTTAAAGCGTTACGTAGCGGTAGATTCATACATGTCTTCCTTCATGAGAAATGTTTTGTTCTAATTATAAACAGATCTTAGAAAGCACATGTTGGATGAAGACTAAATCAGCATAGACAGAGGAAACCTTGTGTTAAGACACTAAGACACTCTGATCCCAAGTTATCTAGACAGAATATTACACATTTACATTTTTACAGACACTACAATTTTTTAATGGCTTTTAGATCTTTGTTAGGCAAACAGTTAGGTGGACACTTAGTGAGTGACAGCTGGATAAGGATCGTAAAATGAAAATTACTATCATATTTTCCTATTGTAAACCTAACTCAGCGTTTTAGCGCGTTTTTTGTTATATCTATATAATTTATTTACGTTAATTTATAATTAATTTATTGACCGACGTTGTACATTTAAACAATATGCATCGTATGTAAAGTAACAAGACACTTAGGAATTCCATCGGAAGCCTTAAAACGTCATTAGACACCCGATGACCGCGCATTTCCGCGGCTTTGGGAAGTGGCTTCTGGCTATATATATATATATATATATATATATATATATATATATATATATATATATATATATATATATATATATATATATATAATATATATATATATATATATATATATATATATATATATATATATATATATATATATATATATACATATATATACATATATATACATATATATACATATATATACATATATATATACATATATATACATATATATATACATATATACATATATATATATATATATATATATATATATATATATATATATATATATATATATATATATATATATATATATATATATATATATATATATATATATATCTATATATATATATATATATATATATTATATATATATATATATATATATATATATATATATATGTGTGTCGTTAGTGATGGGCGCAGGGTGTTTTGTGCCCACCCCAGAATATTTTAGTACCACAATAGAATTTTTAGTAACAAAATCAAGAAAGAAATATTTGCTAATATTCTACGCAATAGAAAATTTGGCAATATTTTCGTTATCTTTTTGAATGACGCTACCTAAATATAATATTTTAATATCACGCGATGTTGTCATTGAACAATGTAGATATTATTAAACCACTGGAGGCTAGGGCCCCAAGAAAATATAGATACGCCCAGACTAATAATAATAATTCTATAAAATTTCAATCTTTTTAACTTTATACAACAAAAAATGGAGATATAAACATTATCTATATATTATAGAATAATAAATTATATGCAGTCTTTTACATAATTTGTATATCATATAAGACGTTTAGTAACGATAAAGCTCTACAGAATAACTCACAAATGCAGTATGCAATATGCATACAACACGTATTCAAACTTTGAACTCCAAGCCGGTTGCCGTGGGTGGGTCAGAATGCCACGGTTCGAGTATACCTAGTTATGCCTTAGTATCTCGCAAATACCAACATTTCATTCATATTTCACCTATACAAATTTCATGAAGATTTGTTAAAAACGTTGTTATTTTTTGACACTTTACAGTATTTAACTCTATTTTTTCTATTTCAAGTAACTCAATGTTCTTTTTTTAATCATTAATTTAATCAAAAGTAATTGTGTATGTTCCAATTTTTACGTACGTACAATACTAGTTTCCTGCTAGCGGCTTTGCCCCTGTGTTTTTCGATTGAAACTTAAATTGTTTAAAGATAAAATGAATAAGGCTTCTTTTCCAGGAAACAGCTTAAATTCAAAACGAAATTTCATATAACATTTCAACCCCTATTTTATTCACAAACCTTAGAGAGCTTTAATTCTTAGAGCACACTAACGTTTTATTAAGGAACTTAAATCTGCAAAATTTCAATATCTTACGTTCAGCGATTTTAGCTGTGCGTTGATCTTTAGGTATGTCAGTCACCTTACAGTCTTAGTGACATATATATATATATATATATATATATATATATATATACATATATATATATATATATATATATATATATATATATATATATATATATATATATATATATATATATATATATATATATATATATATATGTACAAGTACAACATCATTATCAATATGCTAGATATGCCAAGGAACGAAGTTACGAGTAGGGCTTCTCTATCGATTAACCCACTTCGAAAATGGTTGCAGACAGACGTACCGGGCCTATTCCGTTACCTATCGATTAGTTGGTATACTGGTATTGTAGAAAATATATCTTTATAACACGCAATGTGGCATGACTAACTTGTCCCAGGCTAGGAGTTCAATCACCGCTTAGGGCGAATATTTGTATTGAATGTTATACAGATTTATTCTTCTATATAACATCTTATGTTTTATTTAATAATGAAAAATCATCAATAGCTATTGTATTTGCGGTTATATTTTTTTATATAAAAATATTCATTTTGAAGTAACACAGTGCTGATAGTACTTAACCGTTAACTGGCCGTTTATAATGATATTGAGTTTGAATTCCGAAAATAAATGCATGTATGTTGGTCTGTTCTCATATAAAAATATAAATTTCAATAAAAAAATAAAGGCTTATCCTGCATATCTGTACAGGTGTCTAGGTGAGGTATGGAAAAAAACCTTGTGTCACCATTATTCTTATTAGCTTCACGCTGTATCCCGCACATAACAGGGAATCAAACCCACAAACCGTTGTTTATACAGGCGCCACTGCGCCACGACGGTCCTATATTTATAGTTATATATGTATTACAGTATTACAGTTACAGTCTTCTAAGATACAAGCGTAAAGAACGCGCTTTAATTTTACAAAAACATACAAATTTAGATATTTTATACTAAAATAAAAAAAAATAGTTGTTCACAATTTAAAGAGCGCTAGTAAGATTTAAATAACAGAAAGCGAGCAGGTATTTTCAAAACAACAATAACATTCCTAACTTTTTGTGGACGCCGGTTACAACGGCTATTTTATAATGTTACTTACGAGTTACGACCTTCAGACGGTCGGGAACTAATTTTGATTCTAGACGCAGAATAATTTTCTAGACTAGTTTTTACATTAGCAAGAAAGTAAAAGAGGTTCATTTTAATTATAGTTTAGCCATTAGTTATATAAAGCAATAAATAGGAGAAGGAAACTCTAGTGTCATGGAATTCCATTCTCCGTTTTCCACCTGAGTTCAGACCATTTAGATTTTAGCGGCAGAACTCAACGACTACTTGCCAAAACCGGACATATTTTTTTTAATTTCTCATAGAACAAACTCTAATACCATCCAGTTTGCAGCCAGGCACTATCATGCTGCGCTAAGATGGTGTACTTTTATATATATATATATATATATATATTATATATATATATATATATATATATATATATATATATATATATATATATATATATATATATATATATATATATATATATATATATATATATATATATATATATATATATATATATATATATATATATATTATATATATATATATATATATATATATATATATATATATATATATATATATATATATATATATATATATATATATATATATATATATATATATATATATATATATATATATATATATATATATATATATATATATATATATATATATATATATATATATATATATATATATATATATATATATATATATATATATATATATATATATATATATATATATATATATATATATATATATATATATATATATACATATACATATTATAAAATACTTGTAAATACTGATATGTATGTACAAATATATGTTATATATTATAGTTATAGCCGTGTAGAAGAAGAATGGAACTAACGTCACAAGATTAAACTAATCCACATACACTTAAAGCAATATTTGTTTTTGTAAATCTCTCAATAAAATTATATTGAAGCAAAACAAGAGATATATTTTGCAATAATTTTGAAATTTGAATTGAAATATACCTATATATAAATCATAAATAAATATACGAACTATCGGACTTGTTTAGTCCGTTTGTTCATAGTTTAATCTCTCCTAAGGGAATTTTTTAGTTCAAAATATAAGTACCATGGCCTAGTTTAATAATAGAACTATGGCTTCGCCACTCGATAAAATGAAAATGGGATTAATATGCCGCTATTTACCGTCTTACATAGTTGTTAAAATGCAATATTTAATAATAACGGTATTATAATTTACTAGCTTTCAAATACAAATAATAATTAAGTTGTGTATGACACATGACACAGTCGAAGTGTCCTAGGTTCCTCTAATCGTCGTTTGAGGGTAACAGAGGGTTACATCAAAACTATTGATGTGACGTAATTTAAAAAGAAAACAATTCCAACAGTTGTTCCTGATATTTTTGTTATACTTCAAGCAAGAAGTTTTACTTGCAAATTTATCACTCAATTATGTATACTCTGTTACTTTGCACCTAGTATCTTCATTGAACACATGGCTCGGATATTTCTAGAAAAATATGTCACGTGAGTTCTTATAAGGCTTTACAGGCTTAAGCACAGCTTATTATAATTAACGGTAAATGACATTTAATGCTTAGATGGAGGAGGAGACCGAAACTAAGCCCTTAAACCTACACTCAGGTCGCAAGGCGCTGCTCCGAGCTCCTCACCCCATAACGTGATGGGCCCGGCACCCGTACGGTGAATCCATGGAATGCTAAGTAATTTCTTCTCATAAAAATAAACACCTATTTAACTATATAGCTGACTGACATTAGGATACCGTAGCCATTTTTTTATTTATTTTTAATAATAATTAATTTTAAACTTATTTTAGTCAAAGTATAGTTGGTGTTTAAAATACGTAAGGTCATGTTTTGGCATCATTATTTCAAATTTTTATTTTAATTCAATATTAAAAAAATAAACTAAATACAATTATATTTGAGAAATAATTATTCACAGTTAGCAGCTAGTAGATGTGATATAGTCTTTTATTTGACACTAATTAGTTGAAATGCATCCATTGTCGAATGTAGCTTATTTTTTACGATTATTTTATATGTATAAAAAGTTGACACAACATATTTTGCCTTTAGTTTTATTAATTAATGGGTGATATGTATAGAGGCAGTCGTGCCGCAGCGTCGGTTGTGGTTTCCATTCGGAGAAATAAATTATTTTCATTTTCTCGCTCTAGTACGAATGAGAAACAGCATCGAGTTCCGGCAATCAACACGCGAAAATTGGGCGGAAAGTGAGGAACGGAATGTCTTAACACTAGGTCTGTCTACTATATTTTGTACGGGATACAGCGCGATGTTAACAAATAATAATTATAATTTGATAAATTTAATATATAGAAAACTACCATAGCCAATTATCTATAGAAATAATCAAAACTCGCATACTTTCCTTTAGTCTAGTAAAGAAAAAAAGCAAATATTTCATTATGCACCGTACTTAAAAACGTCCTTGATAAAACTCGTCTTGCACTGCTTGAGTAAACAACGCACCTACCTTTATTGAGGTCTCCCTTAATACAACTTTTTAATGTAAAAGTTCTTAACATTCAAATCTACAATATACTCTATGGAAATAGTTTTAAGAGTCACTTGTCGATATTAAAACGAGTAAAAGCTCATACAATTACAACATCGTGCAGCCTTGTAGGTAACGCAGGTAGAATTCTTTTGAAATTACTATGAGAATACGCTAAATTGTTAAATCTTCCATTGTGTTTTTTATTATATAGATATTAAGGTTTGAATTAGATTGAAAAACAGGTATTTTGATTTATCTTCACGCTGAACACTTCCGTGCAAGACAGCCTGGGAAGATTTGTAAATGCTATAGATTATATATAATTAAAAGTGCCTTAACATATTTTTTATTTTAATTATACTAAAAGTAATGGTTAATAATTAAATAATCAATACAAATCTAATTAGTATTAATATTAAATATAATTTTAAACAATATTATGAAATAATAATAATAATGTCATGAATAATATTTACATATGTTATTAATATTGTATCTGTACTGTTATTATAATTAAATCAAATTTATAATTTTATAAGTACAGAATTTTTGGCGGGAAATACTTTCTATTCTAATATTAACAACTGAATCCAAAAAACAGCTACAACGCTAAGTATAATTCTGTTGTAGATATAAAAGAATAGTACAAAAATAATATCCCATGACTAAAATATAAACAGTTAGGGTTATGTATGTTTGGATGAACTTCGCAGTTACCAGTTGTTGAGCGTCGTAAAAACGTGTTAGATTCACAAGTGTATATTTGTTTTGTATTTTGACTTAGCTTCCGGTATTGTTAAAATTATTATGCAAATATTTAAACTTTGGAATTAATTTAAATAGTTTTTGTGACATTAACACATAAACGTCATTTAATATTTCGTTAGAAAAGATTTATAGAATAATAATCCGTATATATAGGTACTTTAGTTAACGATAATGATATTTATGAACTGAACTTTACTTGATTATAAAATAAAAATAATAGGTTAGTAAGTATTTATGTTACTGTGGTACTTACATATTCATAGCTTAGAGTCTAGCTAGACGAACGGTTATTCTAGTGAGGAAGTGAAATTATTTGAGTGTATTGTAAATAGTGCAAATTCATTTATAGTATTTATTAAATCATATAGCACTTAAAAATAAATTTGACACACTAAAATCCTAGACTTAAGCATTTTTTGGTGGTAAAAATCAATCACACAGTAAAACACTTGGAAATAGAGAGAAATTGAACTACAAAACACAATTTACTTTGACAAAAACAAGTACAGAAATCTTATAGTTTAACATAAACATTTAACTAAATGGTGAATTGAATGTATGTAAATAAATATATACAAGGTTTAGAATTAATTGTTAGAAGTGACTTGGCAATTTAGTATACGTTTTAAGTGTGAAATTTAAATTGATTAAATCAATAAACAGTTTACCACACTAAACCAAAAGGTCATTTTACCCGAGTGTAGGCCGTTTACAATTTATAATAATTCTACTCTTTTTTTTTTAAATTTTCAAATAGCAGCAAATTTTAACAGCCAAAATATGGGTTTTATTTATTTCTTAAAATAAAAAACGTAAAATTATTCAATAAAGATTACCGATATAATAAAAAAAATCTCTCTCTATAATAAATACACTTAATTATAAACATTGAGTAGGTATATTCCTACTTTATAGGAAAAAAAATTGTTTTAGAAAAATTGACTTAACGTTGCCACTGCTAAACGTTGCTATGGCGCCATTACCATTCCCGCCATTTTGCCCGCCATAACAAAACCGAAAATAAAACCCCACAAACGAAAAGAGGAATGTTCATGATTACTTTGTGCAGTACGTACCTGTTATTTGGAATTTGTAGATAGATATGAAACCGGTCGCCTCAGCTGACACCACTGAATCTAAATTAAATGCCGCCATATTTATATTTCAGTATATTTATTATCAAAGACGTACTGATAAGGTATCTTATCCTAAGAGTATTATAATCTTCATCACTTATTATATTATTGTTATGTTATTAATCTATTGATATTGTGTGAAAATAATTTTAGATTCTGTTGTCATTACAAAAAATTGTTAAATATAGAAATTTAATTTCAATACATAAGTGAAAGTAAAGTACTTTCTGCTAAAGAATAAATAATTTTAAGTTAACATACAACTTTTATATAAGATGGTAGCGATCTGCACGCGACTCTGCTCGCATGGTTTTCGACTTTCCTTTCGTATAAGATATCTTTTTACGGTAAAAAGTAACCGTCCCCAAAATTTTATAAACACTATTATTAAGTAAGAATTTAAATTACACATAACAAGTTTCTGTCTTTAAGACCTATGATATTTCATATAAAATTTCATCTCCTAATTCACTAATTTTTATTTTTTTAATTTTAAGCAGAAAAAAAGAAGCTGCAGGTAAAGGGTAGTATAATATAAGCCTAGTCTAGTCTAATTGTTGCAAATTTATTGTTATAATCTTGTACTATAGACCTAGTACAATTGTTTGATTTATATCTTTAATCTTGCTTAGCTAAAGAGATAAATAGAATATCGTAATATTGTAATTGTATTGTAATTATAATTTTCATAATTTCTAAGAAACCTTACACAAGTTGAATCCATTCATCAATGAGGTGACGACGTCTGACTGTAAACGTCGTTAGGGGTTCCATCACAACTGGGGAGAATGATTTAGTTCGTGTCCTCGCTCTGGTGTCACTCAACAGGCAACAATTTTTCTTTCTTTTTTCTTTTTAATTTTATATTTGATTGGTTCCAAGCGGCTCTGCGTATTTTAAAGAAGTAAAATAAAACGTTTATTTAGAATTACTGTATATTTTTATAACATAATGGAACCTAGGATAGAAATTATCTATATTACTTGTTAATAGCTGTTAGAAACATTTGTGTATTAATGAATACAGCTATTTAAATTTAAATTTTAAAACGTCGTGCCTACACTAAGTACTTTTATTGAAACACTGTCTGCCCACAGATTTTTGAATATCTTATGTTATAATCTACATATTTTATTATTTTATCTCCAAACCATCATAGGATATCAAGAATTAAACAATAAATTGAACAATTAAATCTAAACATATATAAAAACGTATATACAATATATAGTAGCATTGATATAATTATTACTTTTTAAATTAACGCAACCTCCATGAAAAAAAAATAATATTCTATTTGAATACCAACCAACGACACGTGGAAAGTAGGAAACGGAATGTTATGACACTAGACAATGAAAAATCATCGAATTTTTCCATCGAAAGATTCCATCATCATTGGTAGGCATCAATTAGGCGATTAGGAGTCATTAGCTGACTTCAAAAATGGTGTTAGCTAAAGCAATAATAACATTAATGGATAACTGCTAAATACACCGAAAAAAATCTAATAAAATTAATTAAAAATATGGGATTGGCGCCGATTGCAAAAGTAAAAAAAAATAGTCTAAATACATATTTATATAATAATAATTTCGTTTATTATTTTCTACATTTTAGCTTGGGTAAATATTGCTTGGCATAATTTTGGAGTCCATTTTAAGTAATTTTATTAGAATATAGATGACATATATATTATATACAGATAGATAATTACTTAATGTAGCCGTTACAAAACGGCAGTTATTCGCCATATGCGCTTGTCAACGGCAATAAACATGTAGTTAACGCTTCGGTGCGTTTACGGAGCAAGCTCTTGGAGTAAAATGTAATTAAATTATTATATAGTTACGGGAAAATGCTCTAGAATTTGATTCTTAGATGGCTCGTTATATATTTGTTTTTGTTGTTCTATAAATAACTTATAATAAATGTAAAATGTTTCAGTAAGGTTTTTAGAATTTAAGCTCTTTTTCCGACAAAATTAAGGTCTTTTTGGTTATATGATGGAGTTGTTAAATTTGAATGTTATGATAAAAGTTAAGTTGCTTGATTTTATAATATAAACATTCTGTTTTCAATGATTTTTAGATACAAAGGAAATTTTTAATATACACGCTAAATATAAAAAAAAATTATAGTATTAATATAAGCCTTATACAATTGTTTTCGCTCAGTAGCAAATTTAAATAAAAAAATAAAATCATAGCTATAGTTAAAGTTTTGTTATATATGTAAAAGTAATAATGTAACGTAACATTACTCTTATGTAAATATGCACTAATATTTGCGTGTTTTGTTCTAAATCGAATTGATTAAAATCGAATTTAACTCATATGGTGTTTTTTTGGAATATACTAAAATATTTTTCAATAATTTCAAAGTTCAATTAAATATAATATATAAGCTGAGTTGATAATTAAATGAAATGATATGTAGATTTCTGCTGTACACCAAGAGACAGTTTACAAATAATTTAACAGGAAGCTTTAATCTGTATTATTATAATGATACCAAATGAAGCTGTCTTAAACTGTGTTTACTTGTATGCAAATCATGTATATTCTCATTTATCAGTATTGTAATTAGGGCTGTCATGTGAAATATTTTTTTTTATACATATTAATCTTTATTTCATATAAAATGCAACTATAAATGTATTTTGAACGTCAGTAATTTACTAAAAATATTTTTAAAATAATTTATCTTTTATGAACTTATTATTAACAATATAAATTAAGAAGGCATTGTATAGAAATTACCCTGCATAACTTGAATGATATGTAATATCTAGCTAGTTCGGTGTATCTTTGACTACACCAATTTTGGTTAGGGTTACGTCTAAAATATTGTAAACTATATCATTTTTCATAGTTTCATTGACGACTTAAATAAGATTTAGGTACTACCTGAAATAAAAGGATACTAACGTAATTCCTCAATATATTGTGATTTGAATAATTTTACATAATTTGAGACATTTTGCGAGTCATTGAAAAGAAATAGAATTGACGTCGTATTTTATTTTAACAAAAATAATGTAGCTGTCACATTACCGTACTACTAACACCACGTATTAGCAAAAAGTCTCGACTAATATCTTAAGAGTCACCGCAAAATTAGATATATGAGACAATATTATTGTGATTCTGCAAAGTATTTAGGTTAACCCTGCGAATACTCGACGAACAGGTGCAAACCCGTTATGTGCTCAAACGAGTTGGTATATGACCCGGCTTATTATAATATCATCGATTATTTCTTACGATCATTCATTTTATACGTTCCTTTTAAATTTAAAGAATAAACTTGAATTTCTTATAGATATGGCTGCGATATTCAATCGTGGGAAAACTTATTCATGCCTTCTTTTGTAAATGCTTTCTTTTTGTAAATGCAGGAAGCTAAAATAATTTACATTGACCATACAGCTGGTGCTGTCGTGGCACAGTGGCGCAGCATCTGACTGACGCGGTTGTAGGTTCGATTTCAAGCAGCGGAATGAATTATTTTAACATCCTCGCTCTGGCACGATTATAGAACAGAGTCTTTTACACTAAGTTCTCTTTTTTCAAAGACATGCCTTAATGAATAACCAATAGTTATGCTCCTTACGGCGTGAACGTTCATATATATCGGTATATAATTCACTAGCTAAATATTTTTGTTTATATCATATTTTTTAGCGTTTTTTATTTCTCACTGAAAGCAAAGAATTATAAAATCAGTTTTGATTTTTGCGATAACTGCTCTCAATAACGATTGCTTAACCGAGAGAAAGGTATTTTTATTTATATGGATTAATTTTAATGAGATGTATATAAAAATAATATTTGTTTTTTTTTTAAATTCCAGGTCAAATAAATACTTGCAAAAGTCAGCTATAACAAGAGTTTGCGCCGTTGGAGGCTTTTTTATATCAATTCCTGTATTTTTAACGGGTGAGTGAGTAATTAATTAAATTATTATGTAATTTTTGTGGTACTTTATTTAATTTAAATAATTTTCTTTATTGATACAAGTAATTAGATTCAGCATTATATTAGTACTATATTAGTGTTTAAATTTGTTTTATTTTAGTTTGTAGTTGAGAAATATTTAGTCTGAGTCATAATTCAAAAGAGCAAAACGTTTCCTATACTAGAATTAACTGCGTTAAAACATTTAAAAATTGCTATAATTACTTCCTTGTCAATATTATGCGTGTTCATAAATCAAATTTAACTCCAAACAATTTAAATAGATAACTAAAGTATAGAAAACTGTTTTGAATTGCTAATGGCTTGTCATTTATGATTTACTTAAGTGACTCTTAATATCCGTCACACATATTATGTTGAAAGTCAAGGTTGTTATGTAAAGAAAAAAAAATAACTTAGTAACTTCTATATAACTAAGCATAGGAATTTAAATCAATGGTTTTTGTGTTTAAGAGAATTAAAAAGTACAGTAAAAATAATCTGTCTTGCACAGTTAATATTTGTACAAAAAATTATTTAGATAGATAAAAAAGAATAGAATTTGAATGAAACTTTATTATTTGTAATATAAAATTATTTAAAAAACACTTACTTCTTCTTACTTGAGACCGATGCAAATGAAATGCGAACTTAAAGGCAGCAACTAGTTTATAATACAGGTCCTTCTTTGTTAATACTAGTAGTAATAGTGCAATAAGATTTAATACACCAACTCCGTACAATTACGTCACGATATTGTCTACAGTCTTGGGCATGAATTTAACTTGTATGAACATGTTTCTACGGACATATTATGTTGATATCGTGAAAAAGATGAATCAAACTTCATTTGTAGAATGAACTTACTTTACTTTAAGCATGAATGATCTGCTCCTATTTTTTTTCTGGCATTCCCTTTATTAAATAAAAGGGTGTTAATATTTTAGTGTGCAACTCAGTCACTCACACCACTTTTCAACGAAGTTCAAGAATGTTCAACTTTAATTTCAGGTGTCAGTTTAATTAGTTTTTTTATTTATAATGTTCTCCTGATAATCAATACAATGTCTAATTTAATTTTTTTTTTCTTATTCCAGGTATAATACTCTACACATTCATCCAGTTTCACTCGACGCCCGCCATTGTTACATCAGTTTTCATTGGAGTCGGCATAGTTTTCTGCGGCTGTGCGATGGTCCACAACGTTTTTGTATGGCAAAAGGAGAAAACTAATTTAGTTAAAGCATTTCGGACTCAAGAATTGAATGCCAGTACCATGAATACTTCGAATGGCGTTATAATGAATGGCCATTTAAATAATACAGTAGGAAATTTAAGTTTCCATAGCATGACGGCTCCTGGCCAGTACACGCATCCGATTACGCTTTTGCAACAGGGTGGCCCTTATGTTATTAGGTAAGTTTGTATATTTAAGTTTCCTTTTTTTTACTTTCAAGGGAATTTTCAGAGAATAATCTAATTTAAAAAGATAAAAAAAGATAAGAAAATAATTTATTCCCCCGAGTGGGAATCGAACTCACAACCGTCACGTTAACAGTCAAACGCTGTACCGCTGCGCTATAACGGTCCCAATCTTTTGATGGTTTCTTGTTTCTAATCTCATAAAGGTGATTTTTTTATACCTAAGTAATATATTGCAGCTTATGTTAGTTCTAGTATATGCTTACTTACATACTTTCTTATTACACACATATTGTTCAGCTCTTAAGATATTCCACAAACCTTTTTTTTATAATAATATCAAATGTAAGGTACATAGCTACTTGTGTCCATTTCAATGCACAACCAGTTACCAGTCTAGTATGGAAACCGCATTATTTTTTGCAAGGCATGCTGCCACAAGAATACATATTAAATTTATTAATTAAATTACTTAGCTCTTTTATTATATTATTATTATAAATCAAAACTTAAATATTTCATTTTATACGCCACTTCGTGTCAATATTGAAACCATTTCGTCTTTGGTAACAATCTAATATCACGCTTTAAACAAAATCTTTAAAATATAAATTCCCACGACTAAAAAATAAATCGTCCCACAAACGTCACAGTCACAGTCACAGTTTCTGTCCCGGTGCTTTACACTTGATATGTAATCTGTACCTACTATGAATTATATAGTGTATTCTATAGTAATATTCTGAAGTTTATATATATATATATATATATATATATATATATATATATATATATATATATATATATATATATATATATATATATATATATATATATATATATATATATATATATATATATATATATACGTCGAACATTTTACTGTACGTGCGGTCATAGTTACCTAGGGTACTTATAATGTTACTATATTCTATGTCTTGTCGACTAGCGTTATCAGTCTAAGCCATTTTTTTATTTCCATTCCAGGCCACCGACAAGCACACCACCGGGAGGTACAGCAGAGGCAGCTGGGGTACCACCAGCCACTGTTGACCTCAGCCATGACGCCCATGAGCTCAGCACGCTTGTTTAATTAAAATTAAATTAAACTATTTAATTTTTATATGAAACATTCAGTTCTGAATAAATTATAAGCAATATTATCTTAATAGATGTTCATTTTATATGTAAAGAAATTTTGAAAATTTAATTTAAAACAATATATACAGTATAATAAGATTGCAAAATTCAGATTAAATTGCCAAATTTATTAGTATATTTTTGTAAATAATGTTGAAACAAATATGCTTTTTATTCTTATGTAACTATACATTTTTATTGAAATAAAGATGTTTGCATCTTAACGTTTGTCTTAAAGATGGTTACTAAATTAAAAAATTAACTATTTTGCTACTTTTGACAGAGAATTGTAAATTTTATGTTATAATATAATATGTTTAACGAATTGATTTATTAAATTAATCATGACGCGTCAACTTTTTAATATGAATAAAACAATTCAAGGTCAGCATGTTTTGTAAACCATACCTACATATAAAAATGTATCCGTTTTAAATACAAGAAAAAAAAAACTCCCAATACTTATAAAATTTTAGATAAATTAAAAGTCACTATTCATTTATTCTGTATTGAATTATTGAAAATTTTCAAAATAAACGTTCATGTCATAAATATAAATGAAATCATTGACTTTATTGTTTTGTCTTGTGTTTCAAGTTTATTTTGCAATAATACAAACATGAATTATTTTTTAATATTAATTATTATCTTTATTATCTGTACCCTGTAGATTGTGGTATTTATTGTAAATACTGTTCGAATTTCATATATGACTGCTTTGCCATGTTTATCTAATATAAGTTAAAATATGTTTTATTACTAAGTATCTGACTTTTTTAACAAAAGGAAACATTAATAATTATAAGAAATTGTTAATTCAAAGCATAGTTGAACTCCAATATGTATTTATTTTATTTAACTTTACAGTAAATCTAGAATATTTTTTTTATAAGAAATTAGCAACAGCAAGTGTCAAAACCATTCTGAAAAAACAGCATATAGCTTTTATTTTGTACAAATTATAATTTGTTTAAGAATATGCTTAATTACTGAAACAAACATAAAAAAGATTTTGTTAATAGATTTCCTAAGAAGTTTTTCAATAATGAATATATATGGCTACCTACAGATTGATAAATACATAAATTATAACATAAATAAATATTATTGAAAGAAAAAAAGTGGGAATACTTTTAAATTTGCACTTTTAATTAGCTAGTCGCTTAAAAGAGTATTTTAATTTTTTTCCAACAGATAGCCTAAAGCCCCATCGAAGTAATCATAAACAATAATAAACTAGAGTAATTACTGAAACCAATCTTATTCAATATTATTTATTAAAAACTATGTTTTTAACAAAAAATACTTTTAATTAAATGCTCTATTATATTATTGTGTATGACAAAAATAGGCATATTGAAATTGATTTTTTGTGGACATGCTCTAAGATGTAAACTATAAAACCATACATATTCCTAACGATAATTCAATGAAATAATATTTCAAATTAAGCTGTCAAAACAAGCAACCAGAAATGATTATTATTTTATAACAATATTTCGAATCGTGTAACTTATAAATATTAAAATATTTCTTCATATTAATAATCCTTAAAATCTAAACACTTAGTCATGTTCCCAAGCCGAACCCACCAATGAGAAAATAAAAATAAAACACATTTACATATAAAAAAATGTATATTTTGTACATATAATAGTTTAAAGACAGACATCGGAGGCATAACTTAATTTATTTTTAAATGATAACAGCATTTTCTATTTTTATTTTAGTTTATGTTATGTGACTTAAAAATAAACTATTTATAAAACATATGATGGTTTCTTTAATTAATGTGTGTGTCCCTCTCTTGCCCTGTAAAGAGATTTTAATTTATATTATTATAAGACTGTTGAGGCCGTAGTGGTACAGCGGCACAGCGTCTGACTGTAGGCACGACGGTTATAGGTTCGATTTCCACTCGAAGGAATAGAATATTTTCAATTATCGCTTCGCTAAGAAAACTAAGGGCGGCGCTGAGTTCCAAAATTCAAAAAAAAAGTGTCGTTTGATATAGGATGCTTCCATTTCTTTAAGATAGGTATATATTGGCGTATTAAATGTGGTGTAATTTGACACTATACCTGAGAGAGAATATATTTGAGAGAGAATATTTTAATTTAAAGTATGAGAGAATATTTTAATTATAGAAAACTTGCTTAGACACAGTTCTAAGCAACAATTAATTTAAAAAAACACAATAAATAATTTCTTCTTATATGAAGTCTATATATCAATTGTATTAAAACTAATATACATGATAAGAAAATAAAATATAAAAAAGTTAATTAATATGTAAATAAATATATTGTTTTATTTCTATAAATAAAAAAAAAAAAAACTAAAAATTAATAACTTTTAGAAATAGCTTAGCCAGTTAAATAATGAGCTGTCGACATAGCAGTTACAAAAATAATATAAAATAATACCTTTTCATTCCTTGATACAACCCAGTGTAGTAGCCACTCATGTACCAGCTGAGCAGCATTGAGGAGACGGCCTGGTCTTCATTGTCCACACCGCTGTGGAGGCCCAATGGCGGTGGTGGGATTGGCATATCTATTGCACCCAACTAGAAATATAGAAAAATAAAACAGTAAATTATTATTTACGTCACTTCTTTTTCTTCTTTGTGTCAACAGCCTGAACGCTCAAAGTGTGCGCTGCCAGTTTCCACGTTTACCACGTTTCTCGTTTTGCCATGTATTTTACTGCTCTGGCAACATAATGCGCGGCGTTGAGTTCCGCAAAAAACCAAGTAAAATTACGAATTTCACCGTAAAGCATAGAATGTGGGATAAAGCGTGATGCTAAAAATATATAAATATTAATACAGTAAGAGACCATAGTGGCGGAATGGAACGACATCTCTATGTAACATTATGGTCGTGGATATAAATTATTATTTAATTTTAAACAGAGTCCAGTGTGTGTTCCTTTAATAAACAAAAGTATAAAATTAATCTCATAAGGTGGAAAGCAGAATATGGTAGGCTCTGTCTACACTGCTATATGCAGGATAAAGCATCAAGCTTAGATATATTCACTTACATTTCTTAATTGAGCTAGATCTGGGATTGGAATTTCCGGAAAATTTAATCCATTCATTGGTTTCGGTTTGTTTTTCTTTTTTCCAGATTTCTTTTTTCTTTGAAATGATACTGAAATATAATGAAAGTAAATCATAAAACTAAATATTTATTATTAATTAAATTACTTTTGTAGACGCCGTCATGGCGCAGTAGCAGAGCGTCATTGTACACGCACAGTTGTGGGTTCGATTCCCACTTGGTCAAATTAATTATTTAATTTCTTCGCTCTGGTAAGAAAATAGGGCACGGCGTTGAGTTCCGCAATGTTTCGAAAATTAGGTGGAACATTAGATTCCCTTTATCTACCCTACTACTTGCAGAAAAAAGCATGAACACCGGTTTAATTTTGAAATCTGCAGCAATATATATTACATTAGTTTAACTAAATTGACAAGGTTGATATTCAAAAGTTTTATTGTGTAAATTTTTTCGTTAGGCTTTTGTTAGGTTTTTCATTTGTTACATTAAATCATCTACTTCATTTATGTTATGTGTACTAAAAACAAAATAATTTGATTTTAAAAACCACTTTAGCAAAATAAATAATAAAGACCTTACCTGTACTCCCAGGACTTAATGGCCTATCACTGCACTCCATTTTTTCAACATTGGACAAATTATTTTTGTTATAATCATCCATTTTGTCAGCCAATGCATCTTCAATCTGGAGTGTCCTCGCCGTTTTACCTAATGATGGCTTGAGCAAGGATATTGGTACTATTTCAGAATTTTCATATCCTGTAAGGGTTAAGAATGAATTTCAATTGTATGCTTTTATCGAAAATTATAATAATATATACCAGATAAAAGTGAAATGTCTAAATATTATTTGTTTATATTCATAATCAGATTTAGACCAATTTACCTTTGACATAAGCTAATATCTAGTGTTATGATAAAAATAAACAAGATTGTATTACAGATGTAACATTTTTTATTAAAATTAATTCAAAAATAATGTAAAAAAATGGTGTAAGAAAAATGTAATTAATATCAATAATTTCACAAGAAAAAGAAAGTTCATATAAGCTTATATTATAGTCTTACCTAAAAATCGGACAACACATTCTTTATTATTAATAACTCTTAGCAATAATGCTTCATACTCAATACCGTCCCCCTCATATACAGCAGAACAATGCATTCCAGCTTTCCATTGAACTTTATCCTTCTTCTGCGATTTTGTATTTGATTGAGATTTCGCTTTGGAATCTGCAATGATTTCAAGAAATATATTTTAAACTACTACCTATAATAGTGCCATGTTGCCTTATAATTATGAATTTAAGTCTTAGTAATAAACCAAATTAAGTTTAAAAAATAATAATTAAGTAACAATTTTTAACAGCATTTCTTTTTTCAGTCTACAAAATGTAGAAAAATTCTTGTTTAGTATCTATTATTTATTATACCATATACTCAGAAATGTAAAAAGTTATGTACATTCAGTATATAGCTTTGTATATTATATTAGTACCTTTCAATTTGCATAATAAAAACATAGCTTGCGCTATCCTTTAATTGTGTGTATTAGTATTAAAAGTAAAGTAATAATTTAAATTTAAAGTAACTATTTTGTATTTATTAATGTATGTTAAAAGTTTCTTACCATTTTCATTTTTAGCACCAGTGTTAGTTGACATTGCTACTCTTTTAGCAACCTCAGCATTAGCTATCCTTAAAGCTTTATCATAAGCATCATTCAGCTTGCTGTCATCCCAGATGTCTTCTTCTTCATCATCCCGTTCGGATTCAGACTAAAAGTATACATTTTATTGATTTTAATATAAATGACAGAAAACTTAATAGTAAAAGTCTATTATTTCAAATATAGTCAGGTTTCTTAGTTATAATCGAATACGGCACATAACACCATATTATAAAGTATGCTCACAAGATTCATTCCCTTCACGTACAATATATTGTCATTTTTCGACATTGCCTGAAGTAAATACTAATATGTTACACGTGTGAATTTTCTTAATTTTCAATTTTTATTCTGTTTAACTAAAAATTTATTCAAAAAACAAAAGGATTACAAAATACTGAAACACATGAGAATCAACAAAATTTGAATATCAGCTGTCAAATTGTCAAATTTGACGCATCGAAAGCACTGCCATAGTAGAGATATATCGATTGAAAATCACAAAAATTTTCGTCATAAGATTATCGAAACGTATTTAGACAAAAAATATTACATTATAGAATAAAATAGTAAATTTATAAATATAAAGCCATAATTTCAGATATTTAAATATTTTTTTAAAAAAATGTATTTACGTAATATTACCAAAATATTAAGTTCAAAGGTATCAGCTCTTGACTGTATTCATAAATAAATTTATACTCGATTAGTCAGAGGCGTGACTCGATAAATGAGACAATGAAGTGAAATTTCTTTGAGCGCATAAGGATAAAATTTTTGTCATCTGGGTCGTTTTTGCAGTGGCAAAATGTCCATTTGTCATAATATCCATCGGAATACCTTTAGATAATCTTATATTAAAACAATAAATTATGAACTAAAATATAAAAATAAAAAAAAAATCTATTAAAATAATAAAACCGACATTTTTTTATTTTAATAACAATTGAATTTATTATATTTCTCACATATTATTTATCTTTCTCCTCTGATCTTTCCCTCTGAGTCTCAGAAATCTTTATAGTAGTAATATATATATACATATATGTATATATATTATTTTTAATTAATTAGTCACGAGAACCAAAAATGTACATTAACTACCTATTATTACATTTGACCTACTTAACAATGCCTACAGATAACAATGTGTTTAATATTACCTAAGATTCATCTCATCATCAAATAATGGCATATCTGGGGTCCTTACAAAAAGCTGTTACCCTAAAAAAAAAGAATGATTGTTTCCTTACAAAGTTATTCGTTGAAATATTCAGATGTCAGGGTCGCCTTATCGTAACGACGGCGCTCCCTCATTAGGTTACCTACAATTTTTTGCCGGGATCTGCTTCCGACAGGTACAAATAGCCAACAGATCGGTTATTTTCATTAAATATATTATATTTTCGTGCCGTAACACTTTTTTGGTGTATTATAATAATGTGAAGAAAAGTTTATTTCAGGCTTCGTGGATATTAAAATATACTTATATCGGTATATATGTCTGATTGTAATATATAATAAGTATTTAATACTATCGGTATGTCCGTAAAGAATGGAGAATGGCTTAAACACGCTGGAATAATTTTGGCGTTGCAATTTAAAAGGTGCAAAATATTAAATAATAAATAATGACATGAGAATATAACAGAATATTAATACCTACGTAATGTTTTTAAAGAGTATATAGTTATTGTGGTAAAATAATATATTTTATATGATTCTCTGTTCACATATCGACAATTAAAATATTAACAATAAACAATATATATAAACGTAATAAACAGCCTTAATATAATAATGGACTCTTGTATACCCGTGGTCTGAATGATGAAATCAAATACTCTGGTCAGTACGATTTTATATTATTTGACTGTTATTTTACAGCTTACTTGACCAAATTGTTCATACTGCTATTCAAATTATAAAATCCCGTCCCAAAAACTTAAACAATTTAAAATAAGAAACATTGCCCGTCTCCTGTCGTCAAATTTGAACGCAGCGGGATTTGAACCCGCGCCTCATGGAAACCGTCCATGCGTTCTTCCTCACTTCGTAAAATTTTTCTATGCTTTTATACAGCTTATTACGTTGTTAGCATCTCTGTAGGGGGAATTTTACAAATTTCCAAATTTCCGCTACCCAAATATTATTTATTGTAAAGTACAATCATTTGGCAAGAGGAATGCTATTTTTATTGAATATTTTAATGACTGTAATAGTTTAAAGTACACTTTAAAAATCATTAAAATACGTGGGTCGAATGTAGACACGGATGATTTAACGGAGAGGTATAAATGTCATAACTAAAAAACAAAAATGATTATCTAGGTTTCACTTTAATTAAATAAAAGAGTTTCGTGTGTTATAAATTATAAGAATGCTACACACGAAACTTTTTGATTTAATAGATACTAATGAAGATAACGTGTTCGCTGCGCTTTCAATCGTCATAAAAATAAAACTCATTTACTAAATTCTTGATGAATGACTTTTTCTTCTATAAAAAGTTCTATCTGTCTTTCTTCTATCTATCTAATTTTCTAGCTGAGTTGAGTGAGTATAAAATAATAATAAAAACATGATAAGTGGTTAAAATAATTTGTTAAAATTTCATCTCAAATTTAAATACGTTGTTCCCACATTGCGTCGTATTATGCTTCAAACTGAATAAAATATGACCTATATATAAAACAAGTAGGTGCCCACAACTTCGTTGACACAGTGTTAACTTCGCTTGGACTTTATAATTCTTGCCATTCAAATTCCTTGTTCCATTTACCTGGACATTATGATTCTTCACAAGGTGTTTGTGTTTATTGTCCTCAAAAGTGGAACCTTCATCGCTCTGATGATACATTATCTTTATTACACGTCGTAGGCTTGAACATCAACTAAAGTCTGGTTAACTTACTTTAGGTACTACCACCGATTACAATTAGATATAATGCGATGTACAAAAATGCAATATTTAAGTAGACTAACCGCAGCGTTCAATAAAAAAATAAATAAATATAACATATCTAGAAAACTTGTGAAACACCTAAAGCTCCGAACGTATGGCTTAGTGATCAGGGCGCTTGAATGGTTTTTAAAAAGCGCAGATTCAAATGTTTATACGTGTATAAAAAATATTTTTTTCCTCATTATCTAATAATACTTTAAAAAAGTTTAAATAATTAATTAATAGCATACTCTTTTGCCAAATGATCATTCTAAGCAATGATCTTTGGATAGCGGCTAATGTTTTTGACGTTCAAAAAATGAATCATGTATTCTTACTTTAAATAATTTGAATTTGAACAAAAAACTGTTCTACAGTATCGTAGAACGTATCAATATTCACAATGATTCAGTTTGCTAAATAAATCATCATGTAGTTAGAGCAGGCAAAGCCGCAGGCGGGTCGCTAGTACTCTGTACTCGTAAGTTTCATACAAATTTCATCCCCTACTTTACCCCCTTAGGATTGGAATTTTCAGAATTCCTATCTTAGTGCTCACTTACATTCTATAAATATACATTACATATTATTATACATCTTACATCATATTATCTACATGCAAAAATCAGGAATACAAATATATATATATATATATATATATATATATATATATATATATATATCATATATATAATATATATATATAATATATATATATATATATATATATATATATATATATATATATATATATATATATATATATCTATATATATATATATATATATATATATATATATATATCTGTGACACAGTTTACACTAGTATGGCTGCCATCGCTCTCCTCTAGATTTGTAAATATATCAAATCATAAATACATCTAGAGTGTATCTGTATCACATATTTTTACTGAAATAAAATTTATTTATTTAATATATATATATATATATATATATATATATATATATATATATATATATATATATATATATATATATATATATATATATATATATATATATACATATCTGTTTTATATTTGCACCTTCTACTGTTTCCGCAGTTTGGGTGGTACTCTGAGTACTCTATAAGTATTATATGTATATACAATTGATACCTAACATGGCCTAACACACAAATTTTTTTCTATCATGCTCTCAGCTGCTAAATGCGTTTTTAATCACTTCCATAATATTAAAGGTAATAGAAGGGTGAAATATAGGATTCGTTGAATCTTATCTACGATTTCAACTCATGTTATAATTTTAATATTTTCAAAACAGCCTATTTAGGTGTAAATTTTAATTCAAAACAGGAACATTTATTTCTTTCTCTCAACGTTGATTTTTGAACGCCATGAAAAAATATGACAGGCTGTTGACATTTACAAATTTTCAGGATTGACATTTTACAGTATTAATTTTTCATGGATATTTTGAAGTGAAAAATTAATAATTATTGCTGTACTGTACCTTAAAGATACATATTAATAGAAATATATATTTTTTTATCTCAGCATATTTATTTGTTTACAAGTTAATTAATATTTTGCTTACCAGTAGGTACATTAAAATGTAATTTAATTTTGGCAGATATTTTGACCGGAGTTCTTTTAAGGTCTTCTACATCATACTTTATTGTTTCCAAGATGGATCGTAATGACAACAATAACATTTGTGAATCAGTGCAATTAGAGCTAATAACAGTTAAAGCTGAATTAAAACAGGAACCGATAGAAAATGCGGATATCACTGAGCAAGAAACTCTTACAACACAAAATCTAAATCTAACTGCTGACAATACAAACGACAGTACATTGAACGGTCAAAAACGAAAACATTTTGAAGACCATTCTTTAAATGTACAGGAAGAGGATTCAATGAGTGATGTATCAAATACTTCAAAATCTGTTGTGAAGAGAAGAAGATATTCAGATTTTCAAAATGAAGATTCTATGACAAATTCTGGTGCTGCTTTGCCTGAACCAATTACTCAAGAAATGGAAGAAAGACAACCATTGACTTTATTAGTTACAAACTCACCTGGTGTATGGACTTCTCAGGATGTTATTGATTACATTAAAAAACAGGTGAGTGTTTTTCTGGTTGGTTAAAGGCAAGATCAACAATAAGTTTTCTGACAATATTTGTTTTTAACTATTATTTTTAGGTAAGATGTGGGTATGTAATAAAGTATAGTTAAGTGCAGTACAGACTGCTAGCATGTCTACAAATAGAATGTCAAAATCATATATTAGCAATTTTTTTTCACAAATAACATTACATGGTAAAATTATTACACATATACATATATAATATATATAAAAAATTAAATAAATCTAAAAAAAATAACACTTGTTTTTGAGATAAATTGTATTAGCAAATATACTGAGATTAGGAAGAAAAAAAAATGTTAACACTGTAGACACTTCAAAAAATATGCAACTAAGTTTCAATAAAACAATAATAAAATTATTTACAAGTAAGGGATGCTTATATTTTAATATTAAGTATGTTTTGTACTTTAGTGTGGAATCCATATATCCAAAATGAATGATAGCCGAGAGGCAAATTCTGATACTAATTGCCACATAAAGCTAAAGTTTACGAATAAAACTCAACTAAGTAGAGTTTTATTAAAATTAAAGGGGAAGGAGGTAGAAGGAAAACTTACGGTGCAAATTGAGGGTAAGGAAATAATCATTTTGATTGATCAATATATTATATTGTATCATGTATACATTATTCCCATGTGAGTTTATAAATTAGTTAGATATAAATATATGTTAAAAAAATTAAAAAATCCATATAAATAAAGCAATGTAGAATCCATTAAAAAAAAAAATTAAGATAATTTAATGCCTAAGAAACACATTGACAATTCTTTGTGTACAAAATACAAAATTTATTTAGTTTTTTTTAACAGATAGTCCATAGATTATCCATTTATCATAATATCAGTGAATAGTGAAGTATTTAATTGGCGGTCTCGAAATGCCATTAGTCATGGCAAGGAGCTGAACTCAGATTTGTGCTCAACTACCATACTCAAAATACTATAACTACATTATATATAAATTGTGATAGATATTTAAATTTTATTATAGCAATTTTTTTTTAGCCTTATTTTTGCTATAATTGAAAATATGATGCTGTTTATATGTTTATTGTTCGCAAGAAATTTTTATTTTACTTTTTAGACACCTATGATGATTCCCAGAGTGATGCTGAATCGGAAACAATGGTTCATATAGATGACAGGTAACTTATTCTTTCATATTAATTTTGTTTTAAAGTGTAGCTAAGATTCCTAATATATTATTTGTATAAAATATATAATAATTGATTAGTTTTATGAGGATGGAAAAGAAAGGTTTTTTAAGTAGCATACGATAAGCCTGATATGGTGAAGTGCAGTATGGAGTTCTCAAAATCACATACTTAATTTGGACAGAAAGTACAAGGCAGGGATAAAGTGTGAAACTAAATAAATAGTCTAGTATAAATAAAAACATTATTTATTCTTATATACAAAAGAATATATATATTTTAATAGGGCAGTGGAGGAATCATCTTCAGTACTAACCCAAGTGTTAGAAAGTGATGAAAATCCATATCACTTGAAAGAAGATTATTTAGAATCTCTCGGAATAAAATTGCCTTTAACAAAATGGGTGACAGTTGAAAATGTGAGTTTATTTTTATCAATATCTTTACACCTATACATATAATAAAAATATAACTATTCACTGTCTGTCGTGAAAGATATATTAAAAAAATCATTGTTAGGAGTATTTATCAATGTAATAAAAGTTGTAACAATGATTTTTAAAATTTGTATCGGTTTGTCTGTCCGTTTGTGCACACATCTATGATTTTTATCAATATATACAATACTTTGAAATCACTATACTATAGGTATGTTTATTTTGCTTAGAAATTCCTTGAATTTAGCACCAAAAAAGCAATTCTAATAGCAATAATTATCTTCATAGCCTAATGGGATATTCTATTTCAAGTGAGAATGATAATTTAAATAGTAGTTATAATAATAGTTTGTGTTAATAATTTTCTGTGAACTAACTATTTTCTGCCATATATTAACATTGTTTTGTTTATTTTTCCCTCATGACTCAGTTCCCGTGTAATAAAATAGAACTCAAAGAGGTTCTAGGGTTATGTGGCAAAGTGCTAGTATGCACAGTCAAAGTGGTGGCCGACACTAAATATGCTAATGTCATGTACAGTCATCCATTGGAGGCAGTCCAGGTGGGAAAGCCAGGCAGTTCACTGCATTCAATTTTTTTATATGTTTTCTTTAAGTATAAAACACTTTTTCGCTAAGTTGTATAATAATTTACTATTTGAAACAAATTTGACTTTAATTATTAAATTTAAATAAATATACTAATGCTTATATTTTTAATACATTGTTGTTGTATTTTTTAGGCAATCTCAATGCTTAATGGTCAAATGCTATATGGGAAACCATTAAAAATTGTTATGAACCATGCTGTTGATTTGAAAACGATTTTGCCAAAAGGTCTTCAAGACTTGGGCCCGGGGCTTGGAAACCTTGGCCAACCTTTGCCAGATTTAGTAGATGAATATAATAACATTTTAGAAGGGAAAACATCTGCAATTGATGGTAAATTATTCCAACAAGCTTGGCTTAATGAGTTAGGGGTTGCTTTAGAAGACTGTTCCTACGTTCGCCCAGTAAATAATAGTCAAAGTAACGATGATAGCGTGTCCGAACAAAGTCGAGAATCTTGGCTTAATGCTAGAGCTGGACAGTTTGGACCTATAGGACAAAGACCAACTCGACCACGAAGTACACCAATAAATAGGGCGCAATACAATTATGATCCTGTGACAAATTTTAATAATCAACCTGTTATTAGAACAAGCAGCCCAATCGTGGCCAGAGGTGGTAATAGTACAATTGCTGGACCAATGCCAGGACCTAGAGCTCATTATCCCAATATAGTTTTACGAAATTGCCTTCCGATTCCCGAGGTAGAGGCAAATGATCATAGAAATTTCCACAATGGGGTGAGACCTGGACCCATGTCAGGTCCTATTGGTCATAATAATCCATTGGGTCCACGACCAATTGGGCCCATGATGGGGCCAAGCCCAAGAATACCGATACCGGTAAACAATCGCTTTGCTGGACCTATGAGTCCTATGTTGGTTGGTTCAAGGTCAGTTGGCCCAAGTCCCATGGGACCAATATCTCATAGTGGGCCAATTGGTCCTGTTGGTCAAGTTGGATTAGTAGGGCAAGTTGGACAAATAAGACAAATTAGACCAGTAGGGCCAGTTGTTCAAATTGGGCAAGTTGGTCAAGTAGGACAAATGGGAACAGTAGGGCAAGCTGGAACAGTGCACGTTGGTCCAGTAGGACCAGTTGGGCCTGTTATACAAATTGGACCAGTAGGACACGTGGGCCAAGTAGTGCCACGATCTGTTAGCCAAGGATTCCAAATACACCCAAGGCCAGGTTCAAATGAGCCAATGCCAAGCCAGAGTGTAGCTGGTCATAATTATAGGTCAGCTATGCCATCCGTGTCACATATGGGGCAAGCCAGAGGCAGTGGGTGTAATATCGAAATGTTCAAGAGCAATGATCCGGCCCAGCTTCGTATCACTAATGTAAGTTATTTTTTTTTTATGGCAAACAAACTAATGAGACCTTCGTGTTGTAGCTGAACAACTCCTCAGTGGAATAATGTATTATGATTTGCTCGCTCTGGTAACAAGACAAAGCGCAGCCTTGAGTTCCTCCTTCGGGGCTCGAAGTGTCCTGCCATGAGGTTCTCATTGCCTATACAGCGTGAAGCTAAATTGGAATATTATTTTCAGCTGCCACCCAATGCAGATTTCGTGCATGTCGGTCAGAAATTGGCCGAATTGGGTCACGTAGTGTTCTTAGAGATAATAAGGCCAGGTTGCGCCATAGTGAAGTTCGCGAGTCCGGCTGACGCTGAACGATGTTTTCGTATCCTTTTGTTTTACAAATTATAACTAGAATAATGATTTGCACTTGTTTTTCTTTAAGGTGGACACATAGTAAGCGCGACATGAAGTCCATATACATGGTTATTACCTAAGTAATTGCGAGGCCTAAGTTTTAGATGACTTTGTCGTCGTAAAATAATGTATCTGTAGGGAAATGTGTCACTATACACTTTCATTGCTGTTTAAAACATGCATTGATGATCATGAATATATATATATATATATATATATATATATATATATATATATATATATATATATATATATATATATATATATATATATATATATATATATATATATAATCTTAATGATCTTATTTATATATAATTTGCAATGAAGGCACATACTCATATATGGCAAAAGTGATGCTAATACAAAGTTAACACATTCGATGGATCTCTAAAAATGGCGCATGCGTAAAAAATATTAAATATAGAGTTCTATAGAAAAAGAAATTATTTTCTTACACAGATTGTAGATTATACTAGAAATATAAGAAAAGGAAGACGGTAAAATATTACTAAGACGTTTATTCCACATCTGACAAATACAATATGTCAATATTAAAACCGTATCACAATCCATCTTTCTTTGTTTGTAAAGCTTGGCAAATAATATCGAAATAAATATGTCAAAGAAAGAATTAAATAAAAATTTGCAGTTTAGTTTTGGTTTGCTTACCGTAAGTGTATGACTTGACTTAGGTAAGAAGAAAAAATTGTTTTACCTTATAACTTAACCTAAGTTGTCATATATTTTATTTTTTTAAAATAATTATTTATTTTTGTATCATATAATCTATATCAGCTATATTATAAATATAAACGCTGTACAGTTTGTTCGTATGAACATACACACATATCTCAGGAACTAATGGTTTGTAATTGTAAATTTTATGTATTTCATTGTGCATGAGTTATTTCATTTACCGAGGAAAGCTATAGATTATTATTTTGGGCACTTCGAATGTGTAAGCAGGCTAACTAACTAATTAGAATTTACAATGACTAACTAAACCGTACACGTCATATTTAAATTTTGTAACATAAAATATCCATTTTTTATATAACTCGATTAGGGTCTAAATATTATTTGTAGCTATAAAACGTATCTTCGATTTATCCGTCTGTAATTTGTGTTTATTTTAGTGATATTAAATTTCAATTACTATCTTTGGCAAGACTGGAACTGGCAGGGCTGCAACTTGTTTATATTTATGGTGAACGTAGCCAGATTTGAACCTGCCTATTGACATTACTATGACTTTTAACATTTTTGATATGAAAATTTGAAAAGTACTCATATATGTTATTGTATAAGTTTCGCCATTTTATCGAAATAATATATTTCCTGAACTTTACACAGAAAATTACAGGAAAGTACTTGGATGAAATTCACTCACAACCGGTCGATATGTAGTAAGCGAATTAATGCTTTTTATATTTAAGTTATTCATCATTATTTTATTTGTTTTATTTATACATTTAATATACTATATTATTACATAAGCATTATTTATGATATAATATTTTATCTGTCAAAATTAGTTGAAACAATAAAAAAATATTGACCCCTTTTCGCATTTCCACAAAAATAATGTTTTTTAATTTTTTTTTCTTTTAAGATATATTAATTTTGTGGATAAGTCTTCATTTTTTTTTACTGTTTCTATCACTTTTGTATTGTCGCAAAGGTTTTTTTTTTCTAATCGCTTGAAATACTAAAAAGAAATCTAAATTACGGTAAGAGAAAATTTGAAGAAAGGAGAGAGAAGAGAGACAGGTGTTTTTCGTTTGACTAATTTATATTGTTTTTATTTATATTATAATATATTGATAAGTGTTTGTTAATGATAAAATTTACATATTATTATTCAACTTGTTTAAATTTTCAGTCTTCACTGGAATTTAAACTTTACCTTCTTAATACAAGAAGGTAAAGTTTAAATTTTGAACATTCCTCTTTTAATTTGTGAAACTGCCTGATTATTTTTTTTTTTGGCTTACAATGAAAATGACATTCTGAAAAATGTAAATATTATAATGTTTTTATATAAATTCAATCAGTATTTATTAAAAATGATCTCATTTTATGTTATTTTGGTATATGTTCAATTATATCTGAAATTTACTGTTAATTTTCATATTTTAATACTATTATTTGTAATTAGTTTTAATATGCTTAGTGTATTTCTTTAATAATCGACAAGAGACGATATTTCAGTGTAACTCTCTTTTATATTAGACATAGATTATTTTTTGTTTTATTTAGAATAAGTATGCTAAATATAAAATAAACTTTAGAATTATTACAAGAAGTGTAGGACTTTAAGCTATTTGGTTGTTCGAATGGCTTACCTATTCAATTAATTTTTAATTTATAGTATTAATTTTAAAGTTTAATTTAATTTTTAAGCTTTTACTTTTTATTTATTTTAGATGTGTTAGATGTTAAGGTTATCTACGAATTTGGACTGTACTGACTGAATGTTTCTATCAGCGTACTAATTTATAAGTAATGGCAGATAGATATATGGTAGAGAGGTTATTTTGAGTTATATTTTTTATTATATTAAGTTAGTTTTAAAAATTTTTAGTTAGTTTTAAAAATTGTTATAGATGTCTAACGCATAGAAAGAAATAATCTACTTATAATTCTAACTCACTTTTGTGTGATAATTCAAGGTACTATATTAAGTAAGGTAAAATACATTCTGTTTAGCATATTTTAATCCAAAACTATCCTCAAGAGATGAATAACGTTTGAAAAATAGTCAAATAAATTAATATATATATATATATATATATATATATATATACATATATATATATATATATATATATATATATATATATATATATATATATATATATATATATATATATATATATATATATATAATATATATATATATATATTTTATCGGAGCGAGACCCAAATTTACTGACCCGTGTATCGGCCAGATGGGTTCATTTGCATAAGAAATACAAGATATTTACAAATAACTCTCACGCTTCGCCCTTTAATGGGATGAATAATGTTTTTATGTCATTTATTTTGACGGTTTTGCGAATTCTAAGAATAATATTTATTATCTGTATTTTTGGTATATAATATTCAATAATAACTTCTCTACTTATTATTTATTGATATAAGTGTAATAAAGTTCTTGAGTTCTTCTTCTTCTCTTCTTGAGTAAGTGACATTGTCATTTGAAATAAAACTCGTAAAATGTAGTGTTAATTAAAAATGTTCTCAGTGTCTACAATAAACGCATTTATATAATATGATTAGTTAGTAAGAACCCTTGACCACGTAAAAGTACTTTTTAAATATAAATATATTTGTGTAATATAATATATTCATGATTCAATAGTCGATTGCCTTTTCCAAGTAGGTTTAAGACGAAAACAAAAAACTGGTAGTTTCCTATTAATTAAGTTGTCACTGTCAATAATATAGATAATAAAATGCATAAAATAAATTTTTAAATATTAAAATAGAATAGATGCATAGGCTGCGGCATTATTAAATAATTTATTGTAATTCGAGGCTGATTGTTTTTTTATTATTTTTAAATTATTTACATAATTTGTTTGTAACGGGTAGAAGGGTAATTTTTAATTATACTTATTGCTACTAAAATAAATGACGTACTGCTAAAAATTGCTAAAAGATAAGTATTTTTTTATTATAAAAAATGTTTCCTCACAGAGTTTATTTAGTTAAGAGCATTTATATGAAGATTCAAGTTGAAAGACAACCGTAATACTTTGTAGTTTAAAAAAATCCGTTACTCAAACTATAGTTTTAAATTTAAATGCTTGTAATATTATTTATTATTATATAATTACTTTTTTTTTTACAACAAGCCCATTATTTTGTCATATGAAATTAGGTCATCATAAATTTTCTTGCACGAAGTTGAACCCGATCCAAAAAGAACTATCACAAACGGTTTATCCACTTTATTATTATTAGCTTCATCATAAAATATACAATAAACTCTAGAATTTTATTTAGAAGTGATTTTTTTATAGCATATATTTTGACGTACCTGCAAACGTTTTTATTTAAATAAAAGAAATGATATTAGAATAAGTGTCAACTATAACATTAAGTATTGATGTAAATAGCGACTGTACGCTTTCAAACTATTTCTATTAGATAGAAATAACATTTTGGCGAATTTTTAATTAAATATCTATGTATATTATAGATTTAAAGTAATCGTAGAGACGCTTGACTGATATTTACGCTGCATCAGAAAGTTCCTTAAAGTGTTTTTTTTTTAAATAATTTGCTGTACGATTTTTTTTAATATATTTTAGCTGTAGGTACTAAGATATGTTTTGTAACAAATATGTAGTAATGCTTAAATTATTTCAATTGTAACCAAATTTAATGTTGCTATTAATCAAATAAATGAGATCCGTGTCAACAATTTTGTTTTATTTTATCTCCTTTCTATTTTATAATTTATTTGAGGTTATTTGAGGATATCTTGTGATAACTTTTTTCCTAAAAGTACATGCTAATTTTATTTTTTGAGTTTTGTATCTCATAAAGAAGAAAAGATTTCTCGATATCACGTGGAGGAGTTAGGCTGATATTAATATCAAATATAGTACCTAGAAGCACAGGCATAATCAAATTACCAAGTCAACGTAATAAAAAAAATCGAGCGTTTAGCAAAACCTACAGGATAGGTACTTCCCGTTAACTTAGAGGTGTTAAATTGGGTAAGAAGTTAGAACTTTTAGTTAAAACAAAGGAAAATATCCGAAATTTGAATATATTGACGTGTAGCATAAAAAAACGATGATTAACTTGAAAGTTCGTACCAATTTCATGATTGTAAATTTTCAGTTGAGGAAAACACAATTTATAATACCATAATAATTGACAAACTTACATTTGCTTTCGTATCCCCTCATTTTCAATGACTTTTTTTGTGTTATACATATATATACATTTCAATTTTTTAGTATAAGTTCTAACTTATTGCTAAATTTGATAACTATACGCCAACGGGAAGTGCCATGTAGGTTTTCATTACGCCACGATTTTCATACAAAATGCAAAAAAATATAACATAAACATGCGTTTGGAACAGATTGTCTTTACACTAGGTTCCCTCTATCTACCCTTTTTTTTTATTACGCTGGCAAACACGTTTACGCATACCGCCCGTGAAAAGAGGGCGGTACTGTGGGACTCACCGGTAAGTTCGATCCTACCCACTAAAACCCAGCGGAAACTCTCTTCATCTCCATAAGACGTCGCAGGATCGCTTGCGCATGCAATTACGACGCCTCGATGGAAGGCGATTACGACGCCCGCCTATCGCAGGCCACCGTCACTTTTAGAGTGCCCTAGGGCACCCACTGCCTTGATGACTTGCAGAAGGTCCAGAATGATCCTCCTGCAGGCGTTCCTCTGAGGTTGGAGGAGTAGCGCGAAACGCATTCTCTTGTTTCCTAGTCTGCGGCGGCTAAATGGGTCTGCATTTGTGTTGTACTCCCCTCTGCTACCCTGCTAAGTGTAAGTGGTAAAAAGTGTGAAGCTATTTTTTTATTTCATTTCTAATGGAAAGAGATAATACTCGGTGTGTTTTAGGCTTATTATGTTCCAAATGTCTTTTTATGAGGAAATATTCTTTATTCGTTTTGACAAGTGTAGAGCACGATATTGCATTACTATCTTTATAGTAATCCCTCGTGTCTCTAAATATCTGCCCTATGTAGACGTATACGAGGATGATCCATTAAGGGCAGAATGGTACGTCGCAATGCTAACTAAGGAGGAAAGGTGGTGACGAGGCTGTACCGGAAGCCTCACAATATTGAATAGTTTTGTAAAATTATTTAATAATATCGGCTAATGGAGGCAGGGACTCATTCCCGATTTTAAAGATTTTATGTTACAAATACGATTAAAGCAATCTTCCCTAAGGCATGTTATGGCTTATGCCTAAATATAAAAATTACATTTTGTCTGATTGAAATATCCATAATTTTAACAATAACTGAAATTATTAACAACTAGTTCCATAATTATAATACCGATTGTATTATAATAAAATAAATATGGCATTTTAAAATGCTGTTGGTGTAATTTTATCCTTACAGCATTTGAAATTTCTAATCCGAACGACTTAGGCTGGATATTGATGAGTCAATTTTGAGGGACGTTGCCTTTTCTATAGTAATAGAGATTCCCTCCATTCCTGTCATATATAAATTCAGAGTGCCTGTTGGCTCATATCCATAGATTTATAACTTAGCTGGCTAGTTTAAATTTACCATTTAAATATATTTGTTTAAATCAAATAAAATTTTACATAAGCAATTATAACTATAACTAATGCAGAAAACGCAAATAAGATGTGTGTGAAGTAAAAAAATATTTAGAAATATATGATCTAGATATATGTGAAAATATGCAAAATTTAAGAAGAGGGAGTGTCTTAACACTAGGTTTCTTCTACCCACAGTTCCCTCTGCCTAGCCTGCTATGTGCGGGATACACGTGAAGCTTAAAAGAAGATATGTATTGTAAAGTAGGAAGTTAAGCAAACTCCTGTAGGGAACTATTATTTATATTTATAGTTTATTTATTATATAATTTATTTTTCTATGTTCAAATTAAAATTACCAGCTTTTACTACATGCATTTGAATATACGGTGCATATCAAAATATCTTTTTTTACAATTTTTGTCTGTCTGTGTGTCTGTCTGTTTGTACCGGCTAATCTCTGAAACGGCTGACCGCCTTTGACGGGACTTTCATTGACTGGCTGATGTAATAAGGAGTAATTTAGGCTACTTTTATTTTAGAAAATAAAAGAAAAAACAAATTATATTATTGTAAATACGAGTTTACTGCACGTTTATAATGTGATTTGGTACATAAAGTGGCGAAGCCGCCAGCGGGTCGCTAGTCACTTATATAATTGATACTAATAGAATTTATATATTTTATATGATATATTCGAATTTAGTTTATTTCCCAACGAAAGCCGCCGCTGGTGTTGTCGCGTCTCCATCTACCCTCTGGTAGATGACAAATTATTAACTAACAGTTGATACTTGCCATTAGATGCGCTCTTTCCGTTTTCGCTATTCTTTTTTATATTATTTTAGTTCTTATGTTCTATTTTATATTATATGTTTATGGTGGACTTTGTAATAACCATATTGAGCTTTATCATAGTGTTTTACTACTTCTTCTTCTTCCACTTTGCATTATCCCGGCCTATTGCCAGGGTCTGCTTTCCTACTTAGTCTACTCCACTTTGCACGGTCTTCAGCATCCTCAGTGGTTAGTCCATTGGCTCTCATGTCGTGCGTCACGACGTCCAGCCATCGCTTCCTTGGGCGTCCGGGGGGTCTTACTCCAGGGACAGACATATCAAGGCATTTTCTTCCGACGTAGTTCTTAGGCCGGCGCAAAACGTGGCCATACCATCTCAGACGACGCTCTTGGAGCTTATCCGCTACGTCACGGACCCCAAGACTACCTCGAATGAATGTGTTGCGTATGCGGTCAGCCCGAGTAACGCCACACATCCACCTCAGCATCTTCATCTCCGTTACGTGAAGCTCCTGAGTGTGCCGAGATAATGCTGGCCAACATTCGCTGCCGTATAGAAGAACTGGTCGGATCATGCTCTTGTATATCAGCCCCTTGAGTTTGGGCGGTATTCTGCGATCGCAGACCACACCAGTGACCTCCCGCCATTTGGCCCAAGCAGCGCTAACCCGGGCGTGGACATCGTAGTCGATGCCTCCGGACTCGTGCATAATGGATCCAAGGTACCTGAACTTCTCCGACTTAACGGCTGGCTCAGGCCCGATGTGGATGGTGCTCGAGTCTGGGTTCCAGCAAGCCATGTACTCGGTCTTTGACACATTCAGTTTAAGACCACCGTTCTCAAGCGCACCCTTCCAGGCATTCACTTTACGCTCCAGCATCAGTCGGTTCTCGTCAATGAGTACTATGTCATCGGCATACATCATCAGCCATGGAGGCTGGTCCTGGATGTGAGCCGTGACAGTATCTAGCACTACATTAAACAAAAGTGGACTAAGAGCTGAGCCTTGGTGAACCCCTACTGTAATTGGGAAGGGTTTGGTATCGCCAACAGCGGTCCTAACTGTAGAAACAGAGTCGTTGTACATGTCTCTGATAATAGCAACATAGGATTCAGGGATCCCTTTGGATCGCAGTGCCCACCAGATACACTGACGTGGCACACAGTCAAAGGCCTTCTGCAGGTCTAAGAATGCCACATGCAGAGCTCTCCTCTTTTCCCTGTGTGCCTCCATCAAAATTCTGAGGGCAAAAATGGCGTCCGTAGTGCCTGATCCTGGCTGAAATCCATATTGACACTCAGAGACAGTACACTCTCGGCGGAGCCTGAGGGCAATCACGCGCTCGAAAAGCTTCATGGTGTGACTCATAATTTTAATGCCCCTATAACTACCGCAATCTTGAACACTGCCCCTTCCTTTGTAAATAGGGGTAATAAAACTGTGCCGCCATTGATGTGGCATCGTCCCAGTGTTCAAAATGCGGTTAAAAAGATCAGTAAGCATGAGCACACCACGAGAGCCTAACGATTTCCACGCTTCGATCGGAATATCGTCAGGTCCCACCGCCTTGCCGTTCTTCATGCGTCAAGACAATTCCGAGTTTCATCAAGGGTTATTGGAGCAATAAGTCCCAGGTTAGGAGGTGGTTCAGACGGAATACTACCCGGGTGCTGAGTATTCAGCAGCTCCAAGAAGTAACTTCTCCACCTCTCCTTCACAGAAGCATGACTACAAAGCAGCTTGCCCTGGGAATCTCTGACGCAAAGACATTTTGTGATATCTTGCGTCGCTTTATCCCGAGCACGTGCCAATTTGTAGATGAGCTTCTGCCCCTCCACAGTTTCAAGTTTATCATATAGAGGTAATAAACTTCACTGCGGGCTCTGGCTACAGCTCTTTTGCTGGCACGTTTCGCTGCTATGTACTCCAGTCTGTCTTCAGGAGAGTTGGAACGCTGCCACTCCTTAAATGCAGTCTTCTTATCATGAATCACCTCCTGTACCTTGTTATTCCACCACCATGTCTCCCTGTCCATAATACGTCCTCCCTTAGAAACGCCAAGAACATGTTTACCAGCCGTAATAATTGCTGACTGAGCTCGATCCCAAGCATCCTGAGCAGTTTCGGTGTTAGTTGTTAAATTTTGTTTGTTAACCTCCGCCAGAAAGTCGGTCTGCATCGGTCCATTCAGCAACCACCACTTGATCTTAGACTTACGCGTCTCGGCTAATTTCTTTATCGGGGTAACGACATAATCCATGACAAGAAGACGATGTTGGGCCGTGAGGCTTTCACCAGGAATGACTTTACAGTTAGTTACCTTGCCAACATGACACCGCCTGGTCAATAGGTAATCTATTTGGGTTGAATGGAGTCCACTCGCATACGTAATAAGATGCTGCGGACTCTTTTGGAAGAACGTATTCACGATGGCCAGATCAGATGCAATACAGGTTCTTAGGATATTTTCCCCTCTATATTGCGGCGACCGTGACCAAAACCACCGTGGACACGTTCATACGTATCCGCAGCCTTATCCACGTGACCGTTAAGGTCTCCCCCAACTATGATCACCTCGGTAGATGGTATAGCGAGTAGAACGTCTTCATACTGCTCCCAGAATGACTCCTTTTCGGCCCCGCTACAACCAGCCTGGGGGGCATAAGCACTGATTAAGTTGGCGATAGCCCCCTCAACCAGTACCTTCACCCGCATCAGGCGGTCGCTGCGTCGGTCAACTTCGAGGAGACCATTCCGTAGCTCTTCAGATAAAACTACTGCTACACCAGTTTTACCGGAAGGAGACCCAGTGTATAGGAGCTGGTAACCCTGTCCGATGATACGGGACTTATTGCCCTTCCAGCGGGTTTCCTGAAGGAAAGCACACTGGACCCGACGCCTCAAGAGTACATCTGTTAGTTCCCTGCATCGTCCGGTTAGAGAGCCAATATTCCACGTTGCAAAGCGGAGTTTCCTTCTGGGTACTTTCTTCTTTAGCCGTGTCCGTACTTGACACGGTAGCCCTTGCCCATTTAACACAGGTGTAGGGCGATGTGCCTGCGCGTCGTGTAGCGGCGACGCCCTAGCAGTACCCAGCAACATCTTTTTTCTTTTCATATGAGTGGCAGGTGGCGGCTTTTTAATGGAGCGATTGCCATCTGACCTCCAAAACCCATTTTTGTGGGAAAAGCCAAGGATGAGAGGGGAAAAGATTAGTAGAAAGGGGGGGGGGGTAAGGACACCACTTTCATGGATTGGGAAGGAGTATGACAGGGGTGGCTCGAGGATCCGGGGTCGCGTACCCGTATGCCCAGTACCAATATCGGACAGATATTTGGCCAGACACCCTCTGGACTACTAGTAGTGTTTTACTACTTATATGTGTATACTACATTCACTTTAAAGTGGTGTTGAATATACTCAGTGCTAACCGTGAGTAGACGTTCATTACTCTCCATTAACATTACACTCCGTTCAATCTTTTCTGCCAATAATAAGCAATATGTGTAATATGTTTGTTTTAAGAAACAGACTAACATTTGGATTTTATTTATATACTATATAGAAATAGTTACATATAAGCTATGTATAGCTGTAGGCAGTTTTACGTCTCATGTAGGATTAGATTCTCTAGATCGCTCGTAGGTATTGGTAACCTTAAGCTGCTCTTGGGCACTGTAAAACGGAATCCTCAGTTTAGAATTGCTCAGCGTCGCTTCGGTACGTAATCCAAGCTCGAACAAACGAAATGTGATATATATAGAATGTAAGATATATGGGTATTTTCGATTAAGTCCGCTTTATAAAAAATCAATGGACCTAGTGGTGTAGTGGGACAGAATCTGACTACGAATCCCATAGTTGTGAGTTCAATTTACACTCGGGAGATTTCTCCATATAATAATTATAATATATTAATGCCTAGGTCCTGGTAGCCCTGTCATATGCCGGTTACAACGTAAAAAGGTTTACCAGTAAGTAGGCTTTAAGTGTACAATGTCTCTTCCTATATTATGTTATTTGTGTTGCCATATTTCAGTTTATAATCACATTATGGACTAATGGACTCTACTTACTTACTATATATAAACAATCGAACTGCCTTTATCTTTACGTAACTGCCTTTATCTTTACGTAAAAATGAAAAGTACAAAAATAAAATAACATATTCATGAAGTCAAAATGAGCTGATACGGTCAATTAACCCAACCGTAAATAGCTTAGTGGTAATCAATCAATACTGACATAATTCAGATGTATGGCGCTATAGCATTGTTGACATCGTGACGGGGTATTCCCCGTGTTCTTCATTTCAAAAACTGGATCTGATCTCACAATGCGGTGCAGCGTTTGAATATATGCTCGATGGTAAGGAGTTCGATGTACACTCGGAGGAATAAAATATTTCATTTCCTTTAACTTTTCCCCCATAACTTATTCCATTAATGTAGAAGTTTATCTTACATTAATATGGTGGAAAACTAATGATTTCTCAGTTGAGCGGTGAGCCGCATCATCGTGGTTTTAAATTGCTGTGCTAGTTATACGGGCTATTTGCTTCGACAGTATAATTTAATATAATTATAAATATAATTATAATTATAGATATAATTTAATAATATGTAATTTAATATATTTTGGCGGGAAGAGTCAAAATAGTATTACAATTGGTGAGACACTACGGTTGTTGTCAGTACAGAGTATAGCAAGAATGCGCATGCGTCGGTCAAATCGCTGATATTTCTTTGACCTTATACTAAACAGTTTTCTGTTTTTGTCGATTTGCGTTTATGGAGATGCTGCCTTGATCCTGAGTATGAGTTGGTTGACACAACTGGACATTCAATTGAATCGCTCATATCGCTATAACATACTACTGATTAGTATTAATATATTGGACATTAATTTCAGCTTTATATCACCACGTAATTTTGAGAAAATGGTCTTAACAGACGGACAACCGGACAAACGGACAATAAGTGATTTTAAAAAAGACGAACGAAGAAATATAAGGTCTGTGTAAATGGAAAAATATCAAAGTAAGTAAATGAAATAATAAATGACGAATATGGAAAAGCTATTTGTAGACATTAATAATTAAAGATGCTTTATCTACATTAATGAAACGGTAAAATATTAACACTAACTGCACATTTGTCTATACATAATACAGGGTAGTGTAGAACAAACATAATAGAAATTAATGCTGTACTTGAGAACTTTCCGTAGAAAATATATTAGAGTAAATTCAGCTAATTGAATAAACGTCGCACATGCACAGTGGTGGCACTGAGTTACAATCACTGAGAGCCGGTAGACCAAAATGGGTCACCAGTGGAGATTCTTCGAATAGGTACTAAAACTGACCCTTTTATAGTTTTTGTTTGCAACAATACAATTTCATAGATCTGAACTACTGATAGCATTTGGACCAACGTTTCACGATTCACCCACTTCAACTACATTAATATTTATCTAGTCAGCTGAATTGTGACCGTTTTTTACGATTTCACATCAAAACTAACCGATAAACATATAAATCTTCATTTCGATAAACTCTCTTTGACAAATAATATTTATTTATCTCGGTGGTTATTTACCACGCACTACATGTTTTACGACATGTCCTGTCTTCCCATGAAAATCTCAAAATAATCGGTTCAGCTGTTCTAGAAATTGGCCCCGACAAACAGAAAGACAGAAAGACTTTTGCGCCTTGAAAATATATATTTATTTGAAATCACAGACGGACACTTCAAATTTTTTTATATGTATAGAAGAATATTGGAATAATCAAGCATTTTTTTATTAAAAAAAATCCCTTCAATTTATGAAATAAAACACTCAATTCAAAGAATTTATACAATGTTAAGACGAGGTTGAATAATTATTCCTTCGTAATTATTTCATTTTCTGAATGGAGTTGTCGCAATGTTATTGCAGCACATTGTTATACACTAATTGGGTTTCAATTTTATATCATAAATGTATGAAAAATGTATGTATTGTACGGACAGATCGGTTAGCAGATATGTATATATGATATGTAGTTAAAGGTAGCTCGTATCTCTCTTTCATAATAAACGATAGAGAGGGAAAGGGAGTGGGGGGGGGGGGTGTGCCAAGATCAGGTGTTTTGGGGTACATAATGGGGAACGTTAAGAAAAATCAAAAATATATTAAACTATTATTAAGAATAAATATTACTGAAACTAAATCAAATATCATGTTTAATTTATGTCTTTTTATCTATCATGACAAGCATGGGGTACCCCATTTGGTATGTCAGTATGTCACATGTATGACTATTTTGTCTCGCAGAACATGTAGATGTGAATTTCTTTATTATTTTCGTCATCAGCACGTGTACGTGGCACAGCCTTCATATGTTCACCTATATGACAACCGTACAACGCTCCGAATCACGTCGTCTACAATCACAACGTCAGTATGAGATTTTGATTTCTCTTCCTTTTTACCCACTATATTACAGTTTTGTCGCAATTGTCTTATTTATCTGGTATCATATTGACACGAACGTTGGCTGACAGACTGATGGAAGTTTGAAATAATTATAGTGTTAAATGACAAACAAATGCTACCACAGTCTACCTGTAGTCCATGGATTTATTATATGAAAATATACGCAATAATCCGGTTAAAGAGTGAAGAAATTAAGAATGATTGGATTGAGAATCCAGTGTTAAGACACTCCGTTCCCCACTTTCCACCATTCGAGGCATTGCGTGTTGGGTGACGGAACTCAACGCTGCGCATTGCCTTGTTGTCAGAGAGTAAATAAATAGATTGAATAAATCTTTTAAAATTATCTTTGAGTAGGAATCGAACCCACAAACTGTCGCCGTTTCAGGCAGTCACTGTGTCTCTGCGCCACGACGGCCCTTAAAATCCATACCGATATTGAGAAATTTATGACTTACCCTTCATAGACCACACAAAGGGAGCCACTAGCCACAATTTGTTAAATTAAAGTTTTAATTCATGTAATGCATAAATGCACAAAAATCTGTAGCCAAAAATTATAATATTATATAAGTTAAATAATATACGTCATTTAAAATTAAACAGCTATACGAGTTTAAGCAAAAATACCTAATACCTGTACACAAATATAAAATTTTTCATGCCAATTCAGCATTTTGGCACCCTCCCGTACAGTAGTTCGACGAGAGCTGGGACGACAGTCAATTAACGCTGGAATTCCTTTATCTCTACGGTAACAGTTGACAGATAATCGAGTTATCGCGATCTAAATTATCATTTCATTTCGCCTTTCAGTTTCACTGAATAATGACGATTAGATTAATTTTAGGTTTGGATTCAATCCTCAATTAAGAGAAAAACTACTTGTCTCTATAGAAATGAATAATTTCCAACGTAGCTGGATAAGAACGTTTGGCTTAGAAGCTTGAGCCTTGGACGGTATGCAAGAAGCACAGGTTCGAGTCCCGTTTCGTTCAAATTTTTATGTGTTTCACAAATATTTTTTTTCATTTAGTGGGGAATAACACTGTAAATTATGTTAAAATTGTGGTTATTTCTAAGTGGGATTCCTTTGTATACTTTACAATACAGAAAGTACTATAATAAGTGAAAATTGAAATCAAAGTGTTTAACACAATTTTTCTCTTATTATTTGCTATTTATAAGCTATGGAGGATGAGTGAAAATAAATATATTTTTCTATATAGACTATTCTTTAATAGAAATTAATTAAGTATAAACGTTTATTCAAACGCTGACAACCGTAACGTTATAGCTGTCTCAAGTCTCAGATTCATTGATTGTATTGTAAAGTAAAATAATATTTTGAATGTCGAACAAATTGACTTTTCAAATATAATAAATCAATTTGTTTATTAAAATAAATAGGAAGCGAAAATTTGCACATATCTGCCTATAGAGATGCTAACAACATAATAAGTTGTATAAAGCATATAAGAATTTCGACGCAGCGTGAGGAAGAACGCATGGCTTAGTGGTCCGAGCGCTTGGACATAAGGCGCGGGTTTAAATCCCGCTGCGTTTGAATTTTTATATGTTTTTTTTGAATATTTTTTCTATCCTTACTGTGGATTAACACTTTAAATATCTATTTTTTTTATAAATATTTTTTATAGTATGTTAAAGCGTTATTTGTTTAAATTAATCTATACTTATATCATAATATTTATTTGGTTGAACGCGCTAACCTCTGGAACTAATCGTTTGAAGTAAAGCTCCAGTTTTGTAGATTTGATGCAACCACTTCCACTGTACTGACATCGGTTACAGTTTGAGGCTAACCTTGAGCTAAGTTACACTTATTGTTATCTATTTACAATTGACCATAAGGGTGAAGCCGCAGGTGAAGCCGCAGGTGAAGCTAGTAGAATAATAAAATATACTCAAAATAAGTATGAAATGTGAGCCAATAGGTTTTTTGTAAGAGCTATTGAATATTTAAATATGAAGACAGCTGGCGGTCGCAGGTTTATCTCCACTTGGTACGAAAATGGCAAACATATTGTTACAATACACCGTAATTAGTCTTGTTTAATGTCTTTTAATCCACACTACATCACCAATATATTAATTAAGTAATTATTTATTCTAAATTTAAATTATTATCATTTCCCCGCTCTGGTGGAGAAAGCGCTGCGTTAAGCTCCGCCACACAATAACGCCTCGAAAACTGAATAGAAAGTAGAAAACGGAGTGTTCTCAAAACATATCACACCCAAATTCTATACCACAATAATTTACCATGGAGTGATATTTACCATACCAGGGCTGATACGGAGAAGTATCTCACTACTCATTATTCTCCTTTACCAAACCGCACCCGTTCAGTTACTAATGATGCTATCAAATTAGTCACGCCACAAAGGGCCAGTCCACGTGACGCCTAATGTCCTAACGTTCTTGCAGCTATTAGTCTTAATTGCTAGGTATTAGAATGTAGGTCTACGTGTCAGTGTTATTAATAAATATATATATATATATATATATATATATATATATATATATATATATATATATATATATATATATATATATATATATTGTGTATATATATAGTTTATATTAATTGTATTTCTAGTAACATAATGTTTGTTTGTTAAATATATAATTCTATTGGGTGCATTATTTTGTACATAACCGGAAACAATAATAAATACTTTCTATAAAAAAAAAATATAGAAAAATTTCAACGTTTCCAATACAAATTTAGAAATTTCAACGAAAAATATTCAAATTTCAACGGGATTTGAGCTCGCGCCTCTTGGGAGCCGTCTAAGCACAGTATTTTTTTTCTATGAGTATTACAACTTATGTACACACGCACGTTGTTTCGAAATTCTAACATTCATTTTTCACATTCAACATTCATTCATTTTTACAAAAAATTTACAATTTTCCTTCCCAAAGATTATTGAGAGAGAATGCTATTAGTTTTAATGTTTTGCTCCAAAATAAAAAGACAAATGTACTTTTTTAGAAACACAAATAAAATAATAAATAATAAACAATATACATTTACAATACTCTTGTATTTTAATCTTAATTTCTTATTACAACTTTAACTATATATATTATTACAAGGATTTTTATCACAACTTTAAGTCTTAGCTTGTATATCTATATAAGAGAGTAGGCACAGATGACTTAGTGTGGAGACTCTCTGTTCTCTGCTTTCCGCCTAGATTCAAGATACGCGTTGCCTCAAGCTTTTTTGCCAAGCTTTGTTACCAACTTATCTATTTCCCACAATTTGAAAGATGCTAAATGATTATATCTATACGAGTATATATGATGTGTAATGGAGTCGCTTTCCAGGTCAGTTGTCAATAATTTCAGTGTAAATTAAATAAAATGAGCTTTAGTGTTATATAGGTCAAATAGCAAGCGATCAGATATTACCTTTACTTAGGTTCGGTTAAATAAAAAAAAAATACTCTCAAACTCTTGATGGAACTTGTCGGTTTCAAATATCGTAAATAACAAATTGAAATACCAGTTGTTGCAGATGTTCTCTACTAATCCTGGAAAATGAATATCCCGAGATGTAATAAGGTAAATAACCTTTAAAAGTAACATAATATGATGGAAATACATAACTGATAAATCTATAAAATAATTAAATCTGTCTCCAGGAGACAGTGGCTGTAACATACGGACGGACAGACAGACATGACGAATCTATAATGGCTCCGTTTTTTGTCATTTATTTCTTAAGAATCGATTGATTCATTAAATAGTTATAACTGTCGTAAACTTAATAACTAATTAAAATAGAATAATATAACACAACTCCATCTATAAAGATCACATATTACCTAATAACAGCAAAAAAAAAAAAATTCAATGGAACGTGCTTTATTGGATCTGAAATTCTCTTTCAAGCAATTTACGAGTTTCATGAATCCACATTGATTGTTCAATATTGAAAAATTGTATAGATAACTTGATGATTTTTAAAGTGTTAATCCACACTAAGGATATAAAAATACTTAAAGAAAACATATAAACATTTGAACGCAGCGAGATTCGAACCCCCGCCACATGGAAACCGTCCAAGCGCTCTGACCACTAAGCCATGCGTTCTTCCTCACGCTGCGTCGAAATTCTACAGAGATACAGAGATGCTAAGTAAATTGTAAATTGTAAAATATATTGTATAGATATATCTACATTTATATATTATTATATTTATAACTTAATCGATATTTAGATTTTGTTCTTAATGTTGATTAAGGAAAGATTACAACTGAAGTTGGTAAAGCTTTAGTTTATCTAACTATTTTTTTTAAATCACTTAACCAATAGAAGTATTAAAAATTCTATTACTATGGTTGTTACGGACGTGTCCTCCCGAATTTTATGATCTTGTGTCTAAAGCAATATTTCCTGTAATAAGATTAAGAAAACTCACTTATATTATATAAGACACCATCATGACATTTTGGGGTTAGCATCTGAGTGTAAACGCGAAGGTAGTGGGTTCAATGCCTATGTAGAGAATGGTTTTATTTAAATTATATAAAAGTATATATATAAGTTCCGCCACTCAAGAACTAATATGACGATATCGGGCGTAGTAATATAAGAAATATTGTTTTTTTTTTTTTTTTTTTTATACAAAAATTTATATCAAATTTATTAAACACTTATTGTTTAATTCTATCATATAACCGTTTTCCAATTTCCATTACATTCGCGACCTATTTATTAAAATTGACTGTAAAAGCGGCGGTTGCAGGTTTGGTGCCCACTCGGGGGAATAAATTATTTGATAACTTCGCTTTAGTAACAAGACTAAGCGTTGAGTTTCGCCTCTCAACATGAAATGTCTCAAAATTGAGAAAGCGGAGTGTCTTAATAAATAAAATGAAATAACGTGAAGCTACATATATATTTTTATATATTTATAAATATATGTGTAGCATAAGTTTTTATAAAATATTCGATCTCGCCGCAGTACCTAGAATATTAAAGGTATAAGGTATAAGGTCCTTTGAATTTATTTTCTAAATTGAACAATCTTATTTTCTTTTAGCCTCAAAACGCTCCACATTGTCGAATATTTGTTATGAAAACTCATAAATTGTATGCAAATACTATTCAATTATTTGCTTAAGATTTAACATGAAAAAAGCTTTTTATACATATATTTGAAGTGAATAAATAAGTAACTACAAAAGCTGTAAGCTGTAAATAAGTGTAGGAATTAAATAGGAATTGTTTCAACGCCCATTGACATTGGACTCCGGATATAATTAAATTTAAGATTTGTGCAAGAACCATTGTTCCCAGTGTATTATATATTTATATGATAAATATATATGACTGTATGTTAATATATATGTGTAATAAACGCTTATTGTGTAACATAAAATATGTAAGTGATAAATGTATAAATGGGGACATCCGTAGTGGGCAGGACTAGATAGACCGAAAATCAGTCAAGGTAGCCGAATCCAGCTGGAAGTAGGTTTATGACTTTGAGCTAGAAGGATTTTTTCTATACTATTTGGTTACTATACTTGGTTGCTGGCAACCAACTAATCTCAGGAACTAACGAGTGAATAAAAAAATACTTCAGTGATAGATACTCCATTCATTGAGAAAAATCTAGCTTATAGCTAGCTATATAACAATACACCGCAGTTATGCTGTGTTATCTGTAGGAATCTGCGGTATTAGGTCCTTGTAATGTATTTGGTCCCACAAGCGCCGTATTCCGAATAAATTATTTCTCATGAAAATCTTCTCTAGAATAAATGTTAAACTTACGTATGCCTGTTTTGCTTTAAAAAAATCTTTTTTCTATAATAATATAGTAAATAGTAGGGTACAAAATATCAAAGTACAGAGTGACTGGTCACTAGATTGTCGTCAACTTGGTATTTTTCCTTTAGCAGCTCATAGGTCGGAATATATATCAAACTTAATTTAGACATAAAAGGCAATCTCATCTTGAAATTTTCGAAGGGTTCTAGTTGAAACGTCTAAAAAGGCGTACTAAGAAATGAAACCCTTAAGATTGTAGAAGAGTCGTGTACTTTCCACGAATCTTTTTATTCCTTTGACAGATTGACCTAAAACTTTCTACTGGTAAAAGTTAACGATAGCGATATAGTTTATTTTTTAAATATGATTTATTTTTTTTATTCCGTACGTAGTGGGGTAGGCAGAGGGAACCGTAAGTAGAAGGAGCCTAATGTGAAGACACTCCGTTGCCCGCTTTCCGCCTTTCGGCTTTGCGTGTTGAGTGGCGGAACTCAAGGTCGCGCTTCTGCCTTGTTGTCAGAGCGAAGAAAATGAAAATAATTAACGAATTGTTTGTTTTTGTATATTGATTGTTATATGAGAGATGGATTAGCGTATGTCTAATTCGAGCTGTAGATCGCAATTTTTTTTGCGTAGACTATGAAACGTAAAATTCCTTATTTCCAGTTTTCGTTGATATTTCAGACAGAAAATATATATAACTTCCCGCTTTATCCCTAGCGGGTTACTTAGAGAGCACGGAGCGCCAAACGCTGCGGGCCCTACATACCTCTTTCGCCTCGTCCACTATCGTTAACCTCTTCATGTTCATGCTCTCCGAGGGGTCCACATGCCTTTTACGTGACCTTCCTCCAGTACCTTCGACACTGTGTTTTCGTAGGACAACCGAGGTCTCCCATAATATGGAAAATGAGCGAAGGAAGTAAAAAGCTAAGAAATCAAGAGCAATCATTCTATAATAATTATCCGAGTGATCAAGTGAAACACGATATGTTTGTAAAATCCAATTTTTTTCTTAACGAGAGCTTTTGTATCTGTAACGGAATATTAATGATGTGTGGACAAAAACAACGCGCATTGTAAATGTAAACAATACCGTTCAATGCTTTGTGGAAAATTGTGTAAAGATCAAAGGATATACATTATCGATAGTAAATTGCTATTGATATGTAGAATTTTTTTTTAAATGCAGTGTATTTTTTTGTATTTTCGTTCCCAAAGTAGTAAAATGGTGGGCCATTTTTTATAGCTAAGACTTATTTTAATGAAAGATTAAAACTCTATAAAAAATATATGGTTTAGGTCTCAATAAACATTCTAATAATAATTGATTTGAACGAGATAAAGTTAGCAATTCTCAAGATATTTTCAAAAACTGAAAATATATTTTTTTCATTTATACAAACGCACACTATGAAAAGCAAAGATTTTTTTACTGGCTCAAAAGCTATCTTTGCTAATATGGCATCAAATCCGAGGCAACTTCGCCACTAAATTCATCATCACAATTGACTGACTCTGATTTTTGTCTTTCCAGCTGTTAAAAACAAATTGCTTTTTTTCTATTTGAACCCACGATCACCCTAACGCAATCCCGATCCTTGGGCACAGTGGTGTCAGAATATTTTGTTTAATTTTCTTAATAAATAATACAAAATTTGTTTAATTAAATGCAAGATTCCTAATAAATCACAACTTTAATTAACGGAGTTTACAATTTACATTGATTCTTATCTCGGGCAAAACACTCAATTAACAAACACCGATAGCGTCCCTCGCTAATGACGTACGTTTGCTGTAGCCGTGGATATTATAATTATAATATTATTATAATTATAATATTATTATAATTATAATATTATTATAACGATATTATAACTCAAAGGCAGTTTCACAACGTACTTATTGTGTTTATATGTCACAGAATTATTATTTGTGGCGCACCGTCGTGGCGCAGAGGCGCACCGTCTGCCTGAAACGCGTCTGCGTGTGAGTTCAATTCCAGCTTGACAAATGTGGATGTGGAATTCCGCCACTCGACGCGCAATATTTCGAAAGGTCGAAGGTGGAAACGGAGTGTCTTTACACTGGGATCTCTCTGCCTGCTCTACTAGGTCCAGGATTCAACGTGAACTAAATATATATATATATATATATATATATATATATATATATATATATATATATATATATATATATATATATATATATATATATATATATATATATATATTATATATATATATATATATATATATTATATGTTGAGATTATATAGGATATTATAAATATTAATATTGTATACATATTGCTCGAAGACACAAAATTCTGAAGTTACGCAACGTCAAAATATTTTTTTTAAAACCTACTAGTACATAGACCGTATATAGTAAGTAGACTGTATATAGTAAGTAGACTGTATATAGTACAAATACCGTATTAAGAGCTTAGGCTTGGCTTATCCAACAGAATAGATAACACACGAAGTTTTGCTGGAAGAGAATGCACTAATACTGAATTCACGCTAAACTAGACCAGCCAAAAGGCCAAACCGATAAACTCAGTGCGATGCCAAGTTGCCGTAAAGTTAGTTGAAGTGTAGATAAACAAATTGACTTGGTACGTGAAGGAAGAATTAGCGATTGAGTTCATATTAAAATATTTAGTCGGCGTTGTCTATTGTATTCTATAAATTTAAAACATATAAATAAAATTGGAGCGTCTGTTTGTAATTTCAAAATAACTGACTTTTTCGAGTGCATACGAGTATTGTTATTTGCGCCAAAACATTAATTCACATTTTAAAAAAATATTCTATCTGTATGTCTTTCTGTTTGTCCGGGCTATTCCCTGGAATAGCTAGACTGATTTTTATGAAACTTGTACGAGAAGATAAAAGAGGCTGTGGAGGCTATTTTTTCGGAATTCCCGCGGGATCAAGATTTATGTGGGGAAACCCTCTCTTACCGATACCGAAAACGCACGCGCCTACTTACCGCTCAGATAAAATATAACATATAAAATATAAAATGTGTAGACAAAGTGATTTGAAAGGAAAAATTAAAATAATTATAAGTACAATATTATATTATATAAGAGTAAAGCCGGGAACATCGATCGAGCGAGCGCAGCTACGAACGGGACGCTAGTTGTAAAATATAAATGTGTCTTTATTTGAATAAAATAGTGGCATAATTGATAACTGGCGTAGCGGTACGGTGGCGGGTTGTGGGTTCGATTCTCCTTCGGAGGATGTTTTTCCTAGCTCTGGTTAAAAGACAAAACGCGGTGTTGAGATCCAACACCACAATAAACAATTTCTCGAAAATTGCGTGGAACGAAGGGCCTTTCCTGCTAATATATTTCACAGGAGGCGCTAATTTAATTCTTTAGCATCTTATTAAAATGAAAAAAGCTAATAATCTAATATTTAAATTATAAACTTGAAACGGTCCTACATATCACTTTAATCCCTACTCCGATTACTGTAAGCCATTTTGATCTGCTGATTGAATCCGTCAAAAAGTTGAACAGTAGGGTGACTCCCTTTCATTTAGTCTACAGTTCTCCCTTACAAAACTTTGGCAGTACAGTTCTATACAGTACTTTATAATTTGTTTTGCTTTATGAACATTTTATTAAATTATATGAGAAGAACTTTATGTTTGTTATATGCAAATAATTATTTCCCGCGTAGTGATTGGATCCACATCTTCATCATCATCAGTCTTCGCTCTGGTAAGAAGACAAAGTTCAGCGTTAACTTCCTCACCCAATACGTGATGACTTGAAAGTTGGGCGGAAGGTGGAAGCCGTCTGTCTTAACGCAAGGTACCAACCTGCTATATGCTTGATACAGCTTGATGCTGACAAGTTAAGGAAATTTAAAGGAATTTTTAAATGAAAACATTTTAATCAGTATTATAATATATTCCGCAGTAGGAATCGAACACACACACTTCACCCATTTGCTAACCAAATCTCAACTATGCCACAATATCTATACAATTTTAAAAATATAGCTATATTTATTATCAATTTATATATTTACTAAACAGAGATAACTGTTCTGTAACATTATACAAGTTTTAAAGTTATTTCGAAACATTTCGACTAAATTGCCGTATGATATTCTGGAATCTATTTAAATGATAACTTATTTAAATTTAACAAAGTTTGACGAACCGAAATATTTGTACTAAAACTTTCTACTATAGTGTAATTGTTGAAATAAATTAGAAATAAGTAAGATTTTGTCCTGAATATGGCAGTAGGCAGAGAGAAATTGGAGCTGGTGTTAAGACACTCCGTTCTCTGCTTTCCACCTAAATTATAGATATTGCGTGTTAATTGGCGATATAAAATAGTCATTTACAGGGCAAGTGAAAATAATTTGAACTGCTGAGTAGGAACGTTGTAGCGTTTTAACCGTACTTAGCACCGTGGTCAAAATGCTGCGATATGTTGACATATAGCCTATATCGTATATACATGAGGTTAAGTATCTAGGTTTAATCCTGGATTCCAAGCTGAACTGGAGTGCACACCTCAGTAAAAAACTCGAGAGGACGAGCGTCATCTTCTGGTAATGCCGAAAAAAGATTGGCAAAAGCTGGGGTCTCTCACTTAAGATTGTCCTGTGGCTGTATACCGCAGTAATTGGCCCTCTAGTTTCTCATGGTGCCGTGGTGTGGTGGGCCAAAACCAGTCAGGTCACTGCGGCATCCAAACTATATAGATACAGAGGACATCACGGGCTGTATGAGGACTACCCTTACAGTGGAAGTTGAGGCTCTGCTGAACCTGCTACCACTTCATCTCCTCTTAAGATAGGAACCAGCCGTATGTGTGGTGAGACTACACACCTTACAGCTTTGGAGAAGTAACGAGACTCATCAGGCCTTTACTGGCCACGATTCAACAAATATTTTCTTACTATAGGTATCACTGACAGCCCGTTATGTCGGGCTTGCCTCGAGGAGGAAAAAACTGCTGCTCACGCGCTGTCCAGGGTTAGCAACCTACGGGTATCACATATCAGTTCACTGAGATGTTTCCTTGAGATCGCCAGTAACTTCAAGGGATTGCTGGGATTTCTCGTGGAGCTGGAATGGCACGACTAGTGCCGTTTCCAAGTGACGCAAAATAGGCGCCTAGACGTCGAGTTTCGGAAAACGGCCCGCCCTACCAATACCAAAAGTCCACTTAGGACTATCTAACTACCAATCAATATTGATTCTACAAGACAAAACACGGCTTTTAGCACCGCCACTCATAAATCTATGACACTTCTAGTGGTACATCACTAATCGCCAACAAAAGATAAAAAGAAAATCTGTTTATCTTGACAATTTATATATTTTAATATAAACACCCCCAAATAGGTTTATGTTAATATAAGCGCTCGAATACGATAAATAATGAGTGTGACATAAAAGTTAAGATTTACTGAGTGATAAAAATTCTTGTAGCTTTGTGTTTTATAAAGGCGCTGTAAAAGTCAGACAAGATTACGTCGTTTCCGTCAATTTGGATAAATATATGTCTATATACTATGTATTACCTAGATGATATTATATTAGTGGTAATTTTTATAGTATTTATTCTTTATTTTTTGCTAATAATAATTCTGGGGTTGCCATCAAATTGTTATAGGGGGCTATGGGCCAGCTGTATACAATTTTGTCTGTCTGTCTGTTATTTCCGGCAAATCCCTGAAATGGCTGGACCGATTTTTACGGGACTTTCACTGATAGGTAGCTGTAGTAAAGAGTAATTAAGGCTACTTTTATTTTATATAAAAAATATATTATAGTAAATACAATTATACTGAGATTTAACAATGTGATTTCATATAACGTATCGTAACAAAACGCAATTCAGTTTACTTAAGTGACAAAGCAGCGAGCGGGTCGCTAGTATTAGGTAAATTTTAATTTTAAACACTATAAATTCATTGTAGGATTTGAAGTAGAACCATTAGAATTAAATTCAAAGTACAAAGCTATTGAGATTTACGTTCAAATTTTTATTTATGTAGCATACATATATTTTTTTACCTCTTGAAATCGCGAAATCCCAAGTGACACACACACGACTATACACTAGTGTGTATATAAGCATAATAATATTCGTATGTACAAAGCTAGAGGCCTATTACGAATATTTACAGACAAAAACAAAATTTACTACTGTAATGATATACATACAAGATCCTCAATACATCGTTATTACGAAATCTATTCAATAGTAAACTTACATTAAGCTTTAAGTTCCACATTCAATAGCATTAAAAGTCTGCAAAAATCAAACAAAGGAAAAGCTATTACGTGCCAGAGTTCATTATTCATTTTTGGTAGCATCAATTAATAGAACCTCAGAATTGAATTTATGGAAGTGCTATAATTGTGTCATTGTAACTACAGCGATAATATGAAAAGGATAACAGTACTAATAGGTATTATACTGTATAAAGACTGTACATTCAATGAATGAAATATTTATATAGTTAAATTGCTTTTTATGCCTTTAATGTAACATAATATCAGAGGCTTAGCGTCTGCTTTTAAACGCGATGGTTTGTGGGTTCGATGCCCACTTGGGAAGATTCATACGTGAAGTTGTATATTATTTTTTCTGAAATATCAACGAAAACTGAAAAAACTCATATAACAACAAATATACAAAAAAAAAACAATTCATTAATTGTTTTCACTTTTTTCGCTCTGGAAACAAGGCAAAAGTGCGGCGTTGAGTTCCGCCACTTAAGACGCAACGCCTCGAAAGCGGCGGGGAACGGAGTGTCTTAACACTAGGCTCCTTGAGCCTACGGTTCCCTCTGCCTATCCTGCTACGTGCGAGATTTAGCGTGAAATTATAAAAAACGTTCCGTATATTCTTAAAGTATTTAATTTTAAAATTCTTATATTTAATTTTGAGAATTTTGGTATTTTGTTGAGGATCTTGTTATATAATAATGATTTCGGGTCCAGCAAATAGTGTTTAATGAAAAATAATTACTGGTTTAATTAGTCTGATATAAACCAATGAGGATAAAAAATAAATTTCTTTTAAAAAATTTATTTTTACAACCATACTTTATATTGATCTCAGAGGGTGTCTAAGCCAATTATCTGTCCGATATTTGGTTTCCGGCATACGGGTACGCGACCCCGGACCTCGAGCCACCACTTTCATAACCCGATCCAATCCATGTAAGTGGTGTCCCTCCCCTATATTCCAAGTCTTTCTGCCTCTTATTCCCTGTCCTTTCTTGGTTTCTCCCAGTAATGGGTTTGGAGGTCAGATGGCAATCGCTCCACAAAAAAAAAAAAACCACTTCGCCACTCATATGGACCGATTGGTCTTAATCGGAAGGCAGACCCTGGCAAAAGCCGGGACTAATGCCAGGAAGAAGAAGAAGAAGACTTTATATCACTTCTACAAGTTGGTCTAAGAATTAAGGCGGATATCGAAAGGACATTAATGAGTCTATCAAACGGAAACTCGTTTTGTGATGAGACACTTTTTTTTATTTATCGTTAAAATTATGAAGGAATGTACGTTTTTTTATAATCTTGTTAAATTACAAATGGTACAAATCGTAACGTCTATAGCTGGGTTCCGTATTTTTTTTTCATTCTTGTCTACTTGCTAAGTAAATTGCATTGAACATGTAAAAAAGATATAAATTTACAATACAAATTATCCAAGCATCTAAATACTACTAATACAAAAAATACTTCACGCTATATCCCGCATATAGCAAGGTAAATGTAAAAAGAACTAGTATTAAGACACTTCTCGCTCTTCACTTTCTGCACAATTTTCGAGACGTGTTGAACTCAAGGCGGCTGTTTTAGTACTAGAGAGAGTAAATGAGAATAATTTACATCTACGAGTTGGAATCGAACGCACAACCGTCGTTTTGCAATCAGACGTTGCGTCACGAACACCTCATAATAATAATAATAATAAGAAACCTGTGCACACCTCTCGACACCCTTAGCCAACCACACTGGTGTTGCGCCCGAGGCATTACGCCGCTTTGTGGGGACCCATCTAGTGGGAGGCGAGTCACCTTTCAATTTGAGACTGTAGAAAAGGCGGACGTACGTTAGTATCATCCAATAGCCCAGTACTCAGACTATCCAAGCTCCTTTCCGTGGTCCCAGTTTAGATTTTCATATTTTCCATAGTTCCCACGCATTATCCGGCAACTATCTCTGGGCAATTAATTACCTACGGTTACGCTGAGATGGATCACGAGTGATGTGTCACAGTAAAATGTTTTATATTCTCTAAGGGGCCTCTACGTGTTGGACCTGTGTCCCCACGCAAGCCTTCCAAAGGACCGGGTTCGTTTGAACCCGAGAATTACCAAGAGGAACATAATAATAATAATAATGTTATCTAATTGATTAAAATGTATAATATGTATAATAATTCATCTCTTATCATCTAGTACCGACATGAAGTCAGTCAAATATACACAGTTTATGCGGAAACACGCCTGACGCCTCTAAATATTCTAACGGATAAGCGGCATTGAATGTGATTAAAATTTCAATTCAAATTACAAAATAATTTACTTTAATTTGTTGTAAAATATTTTTTTTAGTTTTGTTTATATATAAATGTTTTGTGCGGTTCTGATTGGCGGAACTCAACGCCGGGTTTTACAAAAATCTGACAAAATCTCGAACAACTATCACAAAAATGAGTCATCATTAGCTATGTAAACGATTTAAGTTATATATATATATATATATATATATATATATATATATATATATATATATATATATATATATATATATATATATATAATATATATATATATATATATATATATATATATATATATATATATATATATATATATATATATATATATATATATATATATATATATATATATATATATATATAACTTTCGATAAATCTGTCCAGCTTTTCATCATTTAGAGACTGTGCGGTTCTGATTGGCGGAACTCAACGCCGGGTTTTACAAAAATCTGACAAAATCTCGAACAACTATCACAAAAATGAGTCATCATTAGCTATGTAAACGTTTTAAGTTATATATCCGCTTTTGTGGCCAAGATCTGTAACTAATCTAATTTCAATACAGCCAGGTATTTAGGTCGTCCCCGCAATTAAGCAATATGGTCATTCGGATTATGAATTTCCTTTAAGTGAATACCTGTTTAGATTTCGATATTAATATGAATTAGTACGTTTGTTGTCCTATTATATGATAATTTGCATGCAATATTATGATATGCATGCAAATTATCATAATATATATATATATATATATATATATTATATATATATATATATATATATATATATATATATACATATATATATATATATATATATATATATATATATATATATATATATATATATATATATATATATATATATATATATATATTATATATATATATATATATATATATATATATATATATATATATATATATATATATATATATATATATATATATATATATATATATATATATAAAGTGTAAATATTCCGTTTTTCTATAATGTTTAAAGTACTTCATTTAACAAAATTTATAAATTGTATTATTTATATCATAAACATATTTTTTTATTTTTATCTGTTGTTAAATAAATAATAAATAAATAAATTTAATAACTTTTTACTTATAAAACCTCAAATTACTACTTCAATTCAATATTAAAATTAAAATTTCATACATTCAATTTGTTATTTTATAATTATAGCGAACGGGGTATTTAATTTTGTTACGGAAAGCAGAAAGAAAATAGTGTCGCGACACTCCGTTCTGATTTCTGGATGAGGTGAAGGTGATATAGAGTGTCAGAATACAACGACGCGCTTTGTCTTATCAGACAGAGAAAAAATATCCCCCAAGTGGGCATCGAACCGCACTGCCCTAACCAAAATGTTCTAGGTTCAAATCCGATTCACATTGTAATTTATGAACACAAAAATGTATACACATAATATTTTACACGATGTTATTTATTCTTCAAGTACTCGTATATGCCGTAGGTGTTGAGAAATCCTAACAAAGTCCATAAGTTATAATAATTAGCGTGAACAAGGCTAGTGTATGTAAACTTAGTGTATTATATAATGTATTAAGAAGCCAGGAGTTGCCACAAAGACTTTGTGTTAGGTGGGAAACTAGCTACAAAGTACCCAATTTTCCTTATTATTATCAGCATAACTAACCGTTTACAAGGAGCTGCAGTTATATAATTTACCATCATAACTTCCAAAGACCTCAATTGTCCATTGAAATATACATATATAATTTAAATTTGAAGAATAATACAAAACGGGTCAATAATTTTGATTTAAAATTACATTCTCCATCATTGGGGTTTTCTTAGGGGGAAATTTTTAATTTTTAAACAAAAAACCGCGGGGGGTAAAAAAGTCTGAAATTTTGTTTCCAAAAAAAAAAACCCACAAAAGTAACCCCAAAATTAAGTTTTTTTCCCCAAATTTTAAAAAATCCCCCGGTTTTAATTAAAACAGCCCCTTTTTTAGTAAAAAATTTTCTTTGGAAAAAAAGGAAATACCTTTTTTTTTTAATTTATTAAAAAGAAGGTCAAGAGGGGGAATTCATTTTTTTCAAAATTTTTCCAATTTCATTTTTTTCGTTTTCCTAAAACTGATTAAAAATCATATTTTTTCAAACCCTTATTGGTTATTAAAATCCCTTATAAAAAAATAAGTAAAAAAATTTAAAAATAAATAAAATAATAAAAAAATAAAATGATAAAATATGATATTAAAATAAGAATTAGATTAAGAACTTTAATTTAAAATTCCAAAAAAAAAAAAAATTAAAAATTTTAAATTTTAAATTTTTTTAAATTTTTCTTTACATTCGTAGAGAAGAAAATAGGGAAAAAGAGAAAAACCTAGAGGTTTGGGGAAAATTTTTTTTGGAATCCCATATAAAAAGAAAAAAATTTTTTTAAAAAAATTTTAAAAATTGGTTTAATTTTTAAATAATTTATTTTTATTTTGTTTTTTTAAAAATTTAATTTAGGGTTTTTGGAATTTTAAATTTTTTTTCCCTTTTTTTTTTTTGGTGAAAAAGGGTCCCGGGAAATGTATTTATAACTTTTACCAATTTCCCTTGTTATCAATAAACGGAAAAAAAATAAAAAAAAAATTTTAATATATCCCCCAAAAAACAATAAAATATAAATATTAAATTTTTAATATTTTTATTAATTAATTAAATAAAACAATTGTTCTATTTAATTTATAATTCCATGAGAAGGGGAAATTAATATTTTCTTAAAATTATTATTTTTTGTAAAAAATTTAAATAACAAATTTAATTTCAAAAAATTTTAAAGAATTTGGGCCAAATATCCTTTAAAAATTTGTTTGATACTTAAAATAAATTTAAATATTTTCCTTTAAACAAAAGGGGTTTTTTTTTGTCCCCCATTGTCGAAAGGGGGGGGGAAAATTTCTTAATAGGTTACAAATAAAAATTTAAAAAAAAATTACTTTTTTAAACATAAATTTTTGAAAAACGTTAATAAAGGGAAAACAAAAAAACCATTTTTTTTTAAAAAAAAATTTTGTATTTTAAATTCTTCCCCAAAATTAGTAGATAAAAAAAATTTGAATTCAAAAAAAAAAAATATTTACGCTAATAACAAATTTTATTATAATTATACAAAAATTTTAATAATTCAAAATTTTAATATTAAAAATTTTAAAAAAAATCGAACAAGTCATGTTTCAAAAAAAGTCCTTTAAATTGTAATAAAAAATTTAAAATTTACTTTATTATTTGTGTGTTTATATCTCTAATGCCTAGCCTTATCCTACGGGTATGGGGGGGACCAAAGCTAATTTACTTCCTTTTTGTATTAATTTTATTTTTCTGGGTTTTTGGGTTTTTGGGGATTTTTTTACCCAAATCAGGGAAATCTAGTTTTCCAACCCTTTTTTAACCCCCCCTTTTCCCAAATTTGGGGAAACAAAAAAAACCATTTTCCCTGTTTATAAACCCCTGAGAGTTTTTTTTCACTTAGGGACATCCATATTCTTACCGCTAAAAAGGAAGTCTTTTTTAATTTATCCTTAACTATATTAAATTAAAATTTTCTTGAAAATTTAAAATTTATATTCCTCATTGCTTTTTAATTTTTTCAAAATAATTTTTTCTGCGAATTTTTTTTTCCCCCACAATATATTTTTAAATTAAAAAAAATTTTTTTAATTAAAAATTAATTTTTGTTTTTCAAAAAATTGGAAATTTTATCATTGTTACAAGTATCGAAAAAACCAATTTTTTAAATTTAATGAATTTAAAAACAAAGAAAATTCCTTACTAATCTTAAAAAATAAAATTATTGTTCCATTTTTTAAAATTTTCTTAAAAAATGTTCACTGAGATTTAAAAATTTAAATTTTATTAAAAATTTAAAAAAGGGACCTTAAAATTAAAATAAAAAAATTTTTTTTTAAATTTAAAACTGAATAAAAATAATACTTAAAAATTTAAAAAAATTCGATGTTGTAAATTCTGTTACATTCCCAGATTGAGCATCAAAATATTATTAAAGTGATAAAAATTTTTTTATAATTTTTCTTTGTGTTTTAAAATTTTTTTTGAAAATTATTTGTCCTTTTTTAGGGGTGGGTAGTGAAAGGGTTTTTTAAAGGTATATTGCAGAAATTTATAATAAAATGAAAAGAATACATATACTCTTTTTTAAATAATCAAAAATATTTTATTCAAAAAAGTCAAGGTAAGAAAGTGAAGCTGGGGGAGCCCAGGGTTGGGAGGGGGTTTTAAAAAGGGGGAGGGTAAGGAAGTGGAAAAATTGGGGAAATTTTAAAATCAAAAAAATTTAAAGGGGGTTCCGACCGGGCCCCCAAATTTTGGGATTTTTTGGGCAGGAGTGGAAAAACGGGGGTTTTTTTTTCTCTACCGGGGAAAAAAATTTTTTTAAATTATTATAAAATTTATTTTTTTAAAATAAAATTAATTAATTTTTATATTAATTTACAATACATTATTTTTGAAATTTTTAAAATATTTAAATATAAAAATTTTAAGACTGACCTTAATTTCCCCTAATTAATAAAAAATGTTTTTTAAAAAAAAAGGTTTTTTTTTTTTGTTTATTAGATTTTTAATAAAATTTGTTTTAGAAGACTTTTAAATAAAAAATTTTAATAAAATTTTTTGTTGGGGGCCTAGTTTAAAGAACTAGCCCCCCGGCCTTTTTTTAAATTTTTATGGGGAATAACCCGGTTGCCTTGTTCCCCGCTTTGTAAATTTTTCCCCTTAGTGGGGAACCACCCCGGCTTTACAGGAAAAGGGATCCCTCCCAGGGGTCCCCCAAAAATTTTGTAAAAATTTGTTTTCAAATTTTTCTATAAAATTATTAAAAAATTTATCCCCCTTAAAAAGTTTTAAAAATTATTAAAAATTTTAAATGAAAACAAAAAAAATTTTTTTTTATATTCAATTAACTCTAATAAATATATATTAATAATTATTGTACATATATGTATATTGTGTCATATGTTTTACGTGGTATATATTAAAATGTTTTTTTTTAGTTACTTACTTTATTCCGTATGTATTGCCTATAAGCAGAGAGAAACTAACTGGCTAAAAGTCTATATAATACGATTTCCATCGGGTTACCTTTTTAAACCAAAATAAATAAATGGCAAATAACATTTAACAATTAACTAGCAAAAATCCCTCTATAATCAAATTTTATTCATACAACAAAAGTCATAAAATAATATTATTTAATACAATATAAGCTCAATTTTTACATTATTCTAATAATATTACTTTTATGCTTTTAGTCGATGCCGGCTTACCTTTACAAAAATTACTCTTCGCCACTGGAACCTATCGTCAGGATATGCTGTTCTCCGTTTTCCCATGAATTCATACAATTCGTCTTACTAGAGGATGACATGAAGACAATTAATTACAGTTATAAAATTAAGGATCTTTATATTCTTAAATTTTGTTTTTTTCTTTGGAACTAAAGTTAAATGTTCTTATCTTATCATAATTCTTCATTCTTCATAATTATCATCATTCTTCATTCTTATTCTTCATTCATTTTTTTCATTCATTCTTCATCTTCATAATTATCATATTTCTTACTATATTTTAGCATTATAAGGTATATAATAATACCTAATAATGCTTTAAAAACAATATAAGACTGTATTTGTTAATACAGTTTTAGGAAAACCCACGACCAACGACAAATGTAAAGTTCCGTGAAATTCCTCTAGACAAACAGAAATGTATATTTCCTCACTGCTTCAGTACCTTCTTCTGAATAAATTAAAAAAAAAAGGATATTACCTTAGATTTCGCAAATGAAAATTATTGTTCATCTAATAAAGGACCCATCCGTCTCTCCTAATTGAACCGGTGGCATTTTAATTAGAAATTCTGGACCGTACCAAATAACTTACATTTTCGCCGCTGTTTCACTGTCGTGTTGATGGCTTTTTTTTTCTTTGGAAACAATATACGAGAGCTATTTTCTTATTTCCGTGGCAGGAATATTTTGTTTACAATATTTAAAGCTATCCACAGTAGATGAACTATCATTCATTCATTCTACATTCATCAGTTATACTACAGCTTTACGCTATATCTGTACGTGTGGTCCAATGGGAGTTAAGTAAGAATAGTATAGACATGACACAATGGAAGTGATCTAGGCAAGTCTGTCCTATATAGCGGATTATATCGAAATTACCTAGCTCGATAAATGGACTAAACAAATAATGTTTACAAATCTTGAACAACATTTTCTTTACTATGAAGATAACAAATTACAATCTTATGATACATCTGATGTGATAATAAGTCTACAACGGTCAGTCAGTCAGACAGTCTGTCATTAGGCACTTTAGCACCTTTTCTTTCAAAGTCGTACACAGTTTTCTAGATATATCTCGTAGTGTAAGGTATCTTGTGTTAATCTCAAATTCAATGAGCTCAGCTGATAAACATATGTAAGTAATATGGCAAGGATCATCAAATTCACGTGTAAAAATTTGGGGGCAGCAACTTGTGTTTATATTTATAGTATTTGTATTATAAATACCTTATATGTTTATAATTTTTTTTCTTTTTAGTAAAAATATATAATAGTAAAAAACATCATATAAAATGACAACATTGTAGCAACAAAGTGTACCCGTACCAGGACCAGTTATTGTATTTATCAGAAGTCCGCATCCGATTTCTAATATTACAGATATGAAATATAAAATGTATGAGATAAATGACATAAGGAGCTTTTAACAACTTCAAGTTATTTGAAAATATTTTCTTTCTTTGAGTTTTGTCTCTTATAATACATAGACAGAAATAAATAGAATCGGAACTCTTCTTTCTCCACTTTCGGCTGAATCATTTAAATCATAAACAAACATTCAAAGAAAAAAAATTATGGCAGTAAAATCACCCAGACCATCCGGTTGTAGATTGTTATTTATATTTTCATTTATCTATCAGAATCTATTGGTTCGTCAATCCGTCCGTCCGTACATCGTCCGTCCAAAAATTCATCTATTGAAGAAAGCTATATCTATCATATCACACTGTGATCAACAGAAGTGTAGTAACAAAAGTGTAACAAAAACAGAACTTGAAAGCTTTCGTGCGTGCGGTACGTGACGGTTAAAGTTACTAAAAATCATGTATCACTGAATTGTTCTACTTTAATAAAAAAATATATATTTCCAAAAGTCTATATTTAGCTTGCGATTGAAAAAAAAAATTATCAATACAATTATGTTTCACACAAATTTCATTATTCTTTACTTTGGTGTCTTTAGTCGGGCTAGTCATAGTCACTTAGCCTGAAATAAGTGATCCACTTCTCATATAAGAGTGTCTTTATGAAAAACAGCAGAATTTCATCTTACTAATTTGTTCAGTACAAAAATAATACAAACTCAGGGATGTATTCTCACTCTCGACCCCCGAGGGGAAAGAGGAAAATGGCTTCATGGCAGTGCCCTCTTGCCGTGAGGTTTTTCCTTTGCCCATGAACATGGGCACGTCCTTGGGTTGGGCATGTAGCCTGGGGCAATCTGTCCTTTAAGGGGACAGGATTTTCAGGCATGAGCTATGCGCTATCCGGGTGGTCAGCCCAGCCGAGTGAGACGCTCGGTAATCCGGGGGAGGCTCGTCTTAGGCGACCAGCGGCCTTGGTAGCAGCTCAGGAATCAGAGGGAGGGGGAAGGATGTCCTGAGGGAGTCTTCGGACGTCCGGCAGACTGGAGTGCCATGGTACGATGTCCCGGACATGCGGGTGATCTGGGGCGTCGGCACCATGGTAGGCGCGGGCAGCTAGATGGGTAATGTGACTCTCGAGGCTTTCGATACGGAGGTGACACTGTATGGTAGCGTTCCTCACGTATCTAGGAGCCTGGACGACTAGTCAGAGAGCCAGATTCTGCATCGTTTCTATCTCTCTATCGAGACGTCTAGGAAGGCTGCTTTTGCTATTTGCTACACAACACAAATTATGCTATTTAACCACGTACTTGTACCACGAGGACGTTGACACTGTTTAACTGTACTGTATGGGTGTGAGTTCAAATTCACTTTAGGGATTATGAATTACTTTCATTTCCTCACTTTGCTAAAACAAAGGAGCAATGTCTCGAAATCGAGCGGAAAGCCGGAGGGAGTGTTGTAATATTATTTTTTGTGCCAGTTGTACATGCCAAGTAGAGAGTCAACAAATAAATAAATAGCTTCACGCTGTATCTCGCATATAGCGGGGTATAAGGAAATAAAGGGAAACCTGAAAATATATTATATATAATTTATATTTTATTGTATATAATATATTGACTAACATTTTTTATTCAATCTTAAACCTAATATTACTTACAAGATACAAAACTTTAGTATTCCTTTATTTGAGCAAAACTTTCGCACAACAAATAGAGTTTCTTACTTTTCAGCCTTTACATTTTCTCGATTCAACTCGTCAAGTTTCTGAACTCGCGAGTTTGTTTTTGTTTAATTCTATCGAAACGCCTTTATATTATTTTATTTCGTTACTTATTTGATATACGATTATATGAATGCTTCATATTATGAAAGTTAGTCTGTAATGTCTTAAGTTCTTATTTGCATATTTATATATATAACAAGTTTATTCATATACTAGCGATACGCCCGCGGCTTTCCTCGTAAAGGCTATTGTATACGACGTATTTGTTTCTTATATGAAATATATGTGTATATAAATGAATGATTTTCTTTATCGATTTAATTTAAACCTTTATAGATTTATTATCTTAGTTTTAATACTTATTTACCTTTTATCGGGTTTGCCACGAAATGTAAACCTACTGTAGATATATAAACAGAACTTAGTGAAAAATTAGAAGATTAGAGATCGTAGTACTTAAAATGTTATTATTTTCCATCTTTATGTTTTTAAAATATGAATTATATATGAATAATTAATTAACCTAGTAGAGTGTTACTATGTAGAATTAGTTAAGTCATTGCCTTAATTTTAAGTGACAATTAATAAAAAAAATATGTATAAAATACTTAAAGAGAACATATAATTTGTTTATATTCTTTAAGTAATTTTTCTCTCCTTAGTGTGGATTAACACTTAAAAAATAAAAAAAAAAACTTATGATAGAGATAATAGATTCTTATGATGATTATTAATACTATATCTCATTAATATAATTAAAACATATGATAAGAAAATATAATAATTATAAATTAAAAAGGGTGCGGTCTAAGTGTCTGTAGTGTTATAATATATTTCAATAAACAAATCTGAGGACCGTCGTGGCGCAGAGGCAACAGCGGCTGAATGTAAACGCGACGTTAAGTGAGGACGGTAAGTGGGTTCGAATCCCACTCGGGGATAATGAATTATTTTCATTTTCTACGCTCTGGTAGCGAGGCAAGAGCGTTGAGTTCCGTCACTCAACACCTAGAAAGGTAGAAAGCGAAGAACGGAGTGTCTTATAATAGCCTTCAGCCTACGATTCTCTCTGCCTACCCTGCTCAAAAAAAAAGATAATTTTCCTTAATGGTGTTCAATACACATATCCTTTACTTGGGCTTGTTCAATATAAATAAGCTGTAGTTATTCTCAATCAGTTGAAGCAATTAATCAGCTTTCCTATGGGACAAGTGGGTCGTTATGATACTAAGATAGCGTACGTTGTGCGTTTTTATTATGTTAGTCATTAGCCAAGAGTATTCTCTTAAAATATATCTATCATATGTATATGTATACGTAGTGTTTGAATTTTGTGAGAAACTAATGTTACATATAAGATTTTTGTGCAGGTACTAGAGCGTAGTGACGCGGTGGCATAGTGTCTGACTGTGAATACTCCAGTAGCGGATTCGATTCTCTTTCGGGCGGGTAAAATTATAATCATGTTCT